>BNST01000065.1:7500-38588 GCA_019650275.1 Xylocarpus granatum | reverse complement strand
TGTATTTTGAAAACTACCAATCACGTTAGTAGTTACGGTAAATACAGTGTATACATGGCATGTTATTACTGGATGATTGTACCAGCTGTAATGTATTTTAAACTTTCTCTTACTAGAGACTACAAGGAGCAGTAGTAAAAGTAATGAACTTATGCTTCCACTTTGAAAACAAACAGCTTACTCTAATGTCACCCAACTTTTGAACAACATTTAACCTGTCAGTATGGTAAAGCTACAGCAGATTACTGCCTTGCATTTTAGTCAAACAGAAGCTGAAAGTAATGTGGACAGAGCCACATAACTGCAGGATACAAAACATAGGCAACAGCCACTTATAGATTCAGCGGCAATGCAACCAATGAAAGTAACACAACACAACAGAATGCCCACTCCCATGAAAGCGTAGATGAACCTGCCACCAAAAAAGCAACAAATAAGAAACTATATGACAGCCTCACCTCCCAATGTACACAGCAAAATAACCCACCAAAAGTAAATTCCAATAGAGCACTTGAACTGCAAAGAATAATAGCACGAAGTTGCAGCATAATGCTAAAGACACAGAGTCCCTTAACCTTGAAACTCTAAATGACTAAAATACAATCATGCATTATACACGTACAAACATGCAATCCCAAATATCCACACAAAATAGTACTACCTAGTGTTCTTGGGATAATCTTCCTTTTTTTATTTCATCAGGTGGATTTATAATTAATTCCAGCTTATCTAATTGAATCCATGCAGTGTGCAAAGAAATGTCTTTAGTTAGGTACAAAGTTTTCTGTACACACCAGGGTTCTATTTTTCTATGAATAGGAAGTTTTGGCTATCAGTTTATATGGTTCCAATGAACTAACATAAAATCTGGAAATATTGGCTTCTCTGATCATATCCCAATAAACGCCTTGAAAATCAAAGGTATGTTAGGATTGAAGTGTTGTGGCTTTCCATCCCCGACTGTTTTGTTGGGAAAAACAGTAAAAATGGGTATTTGCCAAAAACATTAGTTGTGCTTCCAAGTTCAAGTACAACAGTGCCAAACATACCCTCAGCACATGTTAAAAATCATACAAACCATACAAAATTGAAATAGCCAAGAACTAAATTTTCAGTAACAATAGTGTCAACACAAAAAAATGCATTGTTTAGACAACAGAGAGATGCTAGAGGTAGTTGTTAGCTGTCAAAACTCCCATGGTAACAGTATAATGGGTGTTATGCCAGCACAAAATACACAAAAAGAGTAATTTGCTTAACTGTTTACTTTCCTGAATATAACAGATTCCGATATTCTTTAAATAATAATAAAAGCCAATTTAAAATATAACCAATTTAAGAGCAAAACGTACACCATCCAATCAGAATATAAAAGAGAACCGCCCCGTAAAAAATCGTAATCACAAGCATTAGATTCACGAAATCCAAAGCCAAATCTAACAAGGATAATAGACGAGCCAATTAGAATTGAAAGACAACAAAAGTCAAAACTTTTAAAAGTACCACGGAGCGGGCAGCTTGACTGAATTCAAATCAAAGTCGAACCCGGACACGTCGTTGAAACCGGACACCACGAAATCCAAAGGAACCGTGACCCGAGGACGATCATCAGAAAGGAGACGCGATTGGGTTGTTTTCGAGTTGAGAAAAAGATGCAGAGACGATGAAGCAGAATCCGGAGAAGGGGCCAAAGGAGGAGGAGGAGGGTGGGGATGTGATGGTTCCATTGATCAAGCATCCATATTGAGTATAGTATGATTGAAATTACCGATAATGCTTGAAGCAATTTAGAATTTAATGAAGAGAGAGCGAAGGTAGAGATGTGGTGGCAACAATTGCGTCGCATTTCCGCTTGAATTTTGCTATTGAAACCCCAACCCTAACCCTAATTTCTCTCGATATTTGATAATTACAGTGTCGACTGAATTTGTTGACTCCGCTTTCTCTTTTCAGGGGCTTCAGAGCTTTCACATGGGCGGTTTTTACTGTTGTATGAACTCTGAATTTTTACAAAATAGAACTAATTTTTTGCTAGGCCATTTGGTTGTGCGCGACGCCGCTGTGTGTGCGTGTACACACACACATACACACTCCTGCATGCGTGGCTGTAGAATTTGATGCACGCGCATATATTTATATCGGAAGCAGACAAAACGTGTCAATGTCTTGGCACACTCCCCACTCCCCCCACCCCCTCCTCTTTTTTTTTTAATAAAAAAAAAAAGAAATATATTTATCAATAAAAAACAAATATAATTCTCCAGTTTCAAAACAATCATTTTACTCGTTTCACTCAGAGCAAAATATGAAAGAAGTTTATTTTTAATTTTATTCTTAACTTTTCTTTTGATAATTTTTCGAAATCCTCCCCTAAATAATTTATCGATTTACATATTATATTTATTTTATAAAAAAAAAAAAAAAAAAAAAAAATTATTTTAAAATTTTAAAAATGATTGCTTTTCTAAAAATTCTTTATAATGCAATATAAGTTTAAGACTCTAAAAGTTACGGTAAACTTTTATTATTTTATATTTTATTAAAAAAATATATTCTATAATATTTTTTTGTTATTTTATTTTTTTTTTTTTAAATTTAAAATTTTAATATAAATATTTTTATTTATTTTTATATTCTTAATTAATTTAATAAAAATAAAAAATATTAATATTATTTTATCAAATATACAACCCTTATTTCTCTTCTTCTTATATTTTTGAAACATTTTACACTTATTGATTGTTTATTTATAAAATACAAATTTCAACAAATTGACCAAAACAAAGTATTATCATTAAAAATCTTCACTTTATATTCATTGTCAAAATATACACAAAAATAATTACAAGTAAGCAATTTTGATCTAAGATAGTACTTTTTCACTCTGTAAAGAATCAAATTCAGTTTCTTAGCCCAAGCAAATCATCGACGACAAAATGGATACAATTGATGAATGACTGGCACAATCTGTTTAAAAACCAACTCAATTCCGACTCGCATAGAAGAGTACTAGTGGGAGCTTCACGTCCTCGTATCTATCGTGATGTCAAGGGCTTTTCGGATGACCAGTCTGACTATTGCACAAGTGCTGCACGTAATATTGGCCATGTTGATTATTACACATCAATCATAGGAAGCAGCTAATGGTTATCATTCTTTTTTCGTGTTTGGTGATTCACTCACTCCTTGAGAGCAGCAGATCAACTTTTTAACCACACCCGATCATTGCGACTTTTCACTTTGCGGCATTAATTGTCCTACTTACTGTCTCTAATCGATCGCTGCTTGTTTGATGGTCTTTCTCCCTAGTACATATATTTCAGCTCCATTTCCAACTTCTTTTTATTTTGCTTTGTTCTGTTCATTTGCTTGTATGGCCCAATGTGATATTGAATGTATACGTACATGCATGCATGTGTTTAATCTTATTGCTGGGAAGAACAACTTATGCGTTCGCAGGATCTTGAAAATAATTTAAACATGACCACGTAAGTTTAGCCTTTGTAAAGGCACTGAACACCTAAATTAGTTCACTCAATTTGTACGGCCTTAATTATCCATGTTATATCTTGAACTAAAATGTCAAAGATTATTCACTTTTTTGGTCAGTTGAATATACCAAGAATTCAATATAAGTTAAAGAGTTATTTCAGGATCAACTTGGAAAAGATCATCGAGTAGAGCAGTTAGTGGATCAAGCACTACTGCTCATCACACAATTTTTCTCTCCTGGAAGATGTTATTGAAAGAAGTGGGCTTGAGGCAACTGGACGTCTTTGAAGAACCAAGCCTAATACACTATACACATTAGCCTCAATTGAAAGGTGAACCCATGCTACACATTGGTCTATAAACCTAAGAATGCAGAGAACACAAAGTTTGTCTACAAGTAGTTAGCCCATCAATCCAAGAACTTTGGCATGCTAGATTAGGGCATCCTCCTAGTCATATTTTGCAAAAATTAGTTCCTAACTTGAAATTTGATAAGATCAAAGATTGTAGTTCTTGTATTTTAGGAAAACAAACTAAGATACCTTTTGTACAATCTCATCATGAATATAATGATTTATTTGCATTGGTACATTCTGATTTGTGGACTTCTCCCACTCTATCTCATAAGGGCTTCAAATATTTTGTAACTTTATAGATCATAAATCTAGGTATACATGGATTTATCTTATTAAAAGGAAATCTAAGGTTTTTTTGTTGTTTTAGAGAGTTTGTAATATTGATTGAAAACCAATTTGATAAGAAAGTTAAGGTGTTGAGAACTGATAATGGAGGAGAGTATGTGAACAACTTGTTTAAAGAGTTTTTAGTTAGTAAAGGAATTGTTCACCAAACTACTTGTCCTTACACTCCAGAACAAAATGGAGTGGCTGAACGTAAGAATAGGCATATTTTAGAGGTGGCAAGAACTATGATGTTCTATCACAATGTACCTAGAGAGTTTTGGGGGGAAGCTATTCTCACAGCGACACATCTTATTAACCGAACACCATCCATGGTACTGAAAGGAAAGACACCAATTGAGATTGCTTATAGTACCCAGCCAAACTTGTCCTATCTTAGAATTTTTGGATGTGTATGTTATGTACATATGCCAAGTCATTCAAGAGATAAATTAAGTAAAAGAAGCATTAAATGCATCATTTTAGGTTATTGTGTAGATACTAAGGGTTATAGGTGCTATAATCCCTTAACTAAGAACAAGTATATTTCTAGAAATGTTACTTTCGTAGAAAATGACTCATATTTTCATAGCAATGGTAATGGAAAAAGTGAAATTGATGATCCACTTCCTTTAGCCATAATACACAAGTATATACCACTATCTAGTGACGTACTAGGCTTTCGTAGAAAATGACTCATATTTTCATAGCAATGGTAATGGAAAAGGTGAAGTTGATGATCCACTTCCTTTAGCCATAATACACAAGTATATACCACTATCTAGTGACGTACTAGGCAACCATGACCAACACTTGAGTAGTGATAACATAGAATCACAAGATCAAGAGTCTAATGAGGGTGAAACCAGCAATGAAAGTCTAAATGCACATTCACCTAGTGAAGTAAGTGAAGATTTACAGTTATCATCCAGTAGACTTAGAGACAAGGGAGAGCAAAATGAAATACATAGGGATGAACATTCGAATGTTCAAATAGAATCACTATCTAGTAACCAAGATGGGCCATCTATTAGTATACGAAGTGAGGGGGAGCATGTTGCACCTATGCAAGGCCAAAATCCCCCACTTAGGAGATCTCAAAGAATTCGACAATCTTCATCGGAGGTACGGGAATCGGAAGAGCCACAGAATAACCCGTTGGGAAAACAAATATTTTCCTACTAGGATTATTAGAAGCTTTTTAGGAGGAGAAGAGAAGGGTAACCTATCATTCTAACATCTACTGTACATATTCTAAATTTACAGAAAACTAAATTTAAAACCGGAATAGGATCAACGGCGTTGGAGATTAGGAATAAGATCAATAAGGGAGGGACTCTTTACCTTATTGAAATATGTTGAGAAATTAAAAATTTTGAGAGAAAGAGAAGAGAGAGATTTTTGTTGTTGAATGATTTGTTCTTCCTTTCATTGAAAGAACTAAGGGTTTATATACAACTTAAAAAGTGACTCATGGTTAAATAGAACCATGGTTACTTTGCTAAATAAAAAATTATCTGCGTTAACAGAATGAGTTTAGAAAAGGACCCTTTTTACCTCACCCTTAGGACAATATGAATGGTTAGTAATGACTCATGGTTAGATAGAACCATGGTTACTTTGCAAAAGAAACTATAGTTACAACAAAAGTTAAACTTATAGTTACAGATAATTAGACAGGACAATAAATTTTGTAGCGCATCTTTAAAAGTTGTAGGCCAGTCTTGGCCTCTTCCATCATTCATCTAGGTCAATCAAATCATCAATGTCATCTTCTATAGCTCCTAGTCTAGAATTCCCATATCCCCATCTCCAGAGTTCATCCCTGCATGAACATCTTGATAGTGGCGGACTTTTATGGGATCTTCTATAATATGACTGAGGAAAGGAACATAGCATTTGGTCTGTGAGCAAAAAACTTTGAGATTCCTTTCTTCAAAAACTAAGGAGGATGAGTGAGTCCATGATTTGCTGAGCTGTGTGGATTGTAGGAAAACCCTTGCTCTGGAAATGCACTCATCTGTAGAAGCAGAACATTGAGGTATGTAGTCCCCAGGAATTCTGACCATTGCCGGTCTTGAGAAGGGACAACATTCTATTAATATTTCTGACCTAGCTTCTTCAGGATATCCATTGCTATAGGAGGCAGGAATTGATCTTACCCTTAAGTTGATGTATCCCGAAGGACATTTGTTTCTTTCAAAAAGGGTGTATAATACATGTGCAAGCCTCCAGGAATATGGTTCTATGAATCTTTGTAACTTGTTCTGCTTTTGTAACAATGATTCTATAGACATATCCCATCTCCATCATTCTGTTGAACCCATATATTTCTTCAAGTGGTTCCCACAGAGGAAGATGTATAGCAATCCTGCAGAAAACAAAGCCTTCTTTACAGTCACAGGCTTTGGTCTTTTCATGTTCTATACTCTGATAGTATAAAACATTTATTCCCTAGAGACATCGTATTTGGCTGATAGATTTGACTTTTTATTTTTTCTTGATAATATATCATATCAGCAATTTTTTCAGAAAAGAGATAGAAAAGTATCTTCTTTTCTATGTAGGGTCCTAGGTAAGGAAGAGTCATCAATTTTTCTTTCTTTTCTTTCTCCTCTTTTTCAAAATAAGCAATTATTTCTTTTTCTTTTTCTTTTTTCTCTCTGAGCTCTTTTTCCAACTTTTTTATTTTTTCATCTAATTCTTTTATTTTTTTCATTTTTTGAGCTCAACTCACTTTTCATCATATTAACCTCATGTTGAAGGGACTGAGGGAGTCTGAGGTGAAAGGTTAACATGCTGAATAGGCAAAAGCATGGACTTTAGGTTTTCTTCTTGATTTTTGAGATCAAGATAACAACATAAAGCATGAAGTGTGTCTGGTTTGGTTTTTGGGTTGGTATTCCATAAATTATCAACCAAACATTTTTGTTCAGGTTTTAACTGGGCTTTTGCTCTGAATGAGAGATTTGTACCAGAGGGAAAGGATTTGAGGATATATGGGCCGAAGAAAAAGGAATTTGGGTTTTGAGATGATGATTCTGTCTCCATTCTGCAAAAGAATAAATAATTTTATTAAGAATAATTATTCTTACTACTGTGTCTACTTTGTCTACTTATGCATGAAAGAATATGTTAATGGACTTAGTGGGCTCCTAATTTTCATTGGTACCCACAACAAATTTGAATTTTGTACAAAGCCATTATGCAGTATGCAGTTAAATTTTTACTATGCAAATTACATTCTACATGTAAATTAAATTTCTACTATGCAGGTTACATTCTACATGTAAATTATATTTCTACTATGTAGATTACATTCTACATGTAAATTATATTTTTACTATGCAGATTACATTCTACATGTAAATTATATTTCTACTATGCAGATTACATTGTTACTAATTTATAATATCATTTTTTATAATTCTAGATAATTTATTTGCAAGAAAGTTTTCATTAGCCTTTACATGTTCTATTTTGGATTCTATACCAGTAATCTTAAAATAATCTATGAATTTTATCAATTTATTTGTACTTAATTTGCTAGAATTAATTTTATTATAGAATCTTTACTATGACATTACTGTCTGTTCTAAGAGTATATTCTAACTTATTAAATATAAATATTTTAAATTTTTCTAAAGTATTTATACATGCTAGTATTTCTGCATCTATACAAGTTACTTTTGTTCTATATTTCCCACTAGTATATCTACTTAGTTTCTCTAAACTTCGGGGATCTTCTTTATTTGGTTTCTGCTTTAATATTCCTCCCCATCCTTCTAGGCTACCATCGGTTTCTATTATTATGTAACTATTTTTTGGGGGTAATTCTAAATCTGGTAAATGTTCTATTATATTTTTTATTTGTTTTAATAATTTTTTATCTTCATTATTAAACCTAATTTCTCCTTCGACTTTAAGTTTATTATAAAATGGTCCTGTTAGTTTTCCTAAATTTGGTACATAGTTTCTAGTATAATTTAATAATCCTAAGAAACTTTCTAATTCTTTTTTAGTATTTATATCTTCATTAAAATCTATAATTTTTTTTATTATATCAGGTTGTAATTTAATTATTCCTTTTCCTATTTCTAATTCTAAAAATTCTATCCTGGGTTGTCCTTGTTGAGTTTGATGAGAGAATGAGAGAACTTTCACCAAAGAGAGAAAGATGAAGAAGATGAGTGAAATGTTTTCTACTACTTATTCAAAATTGTCTAAACATTTACACATCTTGTGTTTATATACACACTATCCTAACGGCTAGGTACAAACTCACTTTACTTTTCTAACAGCTAGGTACAACATACAAAAGCACATCTTTTAACTTTAAAAAACTAGCCGTTATTTTGTCCTTTAGTGGTTTAGTATGACATGGGCTTTGGGCTTGATGTGGGTACTCATAGATTAGCCAAAGAGTTATTTGGGCTTTTCATCTTCACCCTCAATCTTTTCATCTCCAATGCAACATAGTCACGATGCTGGTATGAATCTGGAGATTGATCAATTGGCTCACTCGACTTTATTTCAACAGTCCTAATCTTAATTTAGTTTTGGATAATATTAATCCTTCTTTTTCTATTAATATTAATTTAATATTAATTTAGTTTTGGATAATTTTAAGAGTTGTCTTGAGATAACTTGGGCTTAAGTTAAAGTGAAGGGTTGTCTTCCTTGCTTAAGAGCTAAGGTTGAAGTTAAGAGTTGTATTCTTCAACCAAGGCAAGTTGTGATAGGTTTAAGAGTTGTCTTGCCTATCCAACATATCTTATATATATTAGTTAACCTGAAGGACAGCTTAGGGGATATAAAATAAGAAAAGAACTCAAGAATCAAAAGGACAGCAAGTTAGGAAGGATTCAGTAGGCGTGCTGACCCCTAAGGTGTAGAAAAGTTGGGGAAAAAAATCGGGACCCCAACAAATTGGTGCTTTCGTTGAGAGATCAGCACAACCATCAGTTGAGAAAAAAGCACAATCACCCTACAAATTAGTGCTCTAGTTGAGACAGCAGCAGAAATACCATTCAGTTGAGAGGACAGCAATGTCACCATGTCATCAAGGCAGCATTCACCCTCACTACAACAGCGAACTAAGGAGGACTTTGGAAGAATTCTGACCTTAGAGAGGAATCGACGCTTACTCAATGACCAGGTAAGTGATATCAAACATCAATTATCTTCTATCATCCATTCTCTTGAGCAATTGAAGAGAGACACACCACGAGTGGCTGGAAAACAAGTCAAAACTGAGAAAGCCAGGAGCAGTATACTGCCACAGCAACCTAGAAGGCTGCATTCGAAGATCTCACGGCACCATGAGCAGGAGGAAGATTTTGACCATGTGCAGCTTCTGTCTCAAGAAAGGGGGAGAGTGCACATGAGTCTAGGGTGCAGAAGGGAGGTGCCACAGAATTTGCACCAGCCCTATGACCCCTATGATGAATGCAGCGACGATGAGGTCTTGGATCGAAGGCCAGCAGATGGCAGCCAAGGAGAATGCAGAGTCATCATGAGGCAGAAATTTGGAGGACAAACTAGGAGAGAAGAATAGCAGCACTATGACAGCCCAAGCCACTACACCCAACCAAAGGTAAAAATCGAATTCCCTACCTTTGAGAAAGGAGATCCAACCGAATGGATCTCCAAAGCTCATTTCTATTTTGAAAAACAAGGTGTAGAAAGGGGTGAAAGGGTTGATTTTGCATCTATCACCTATGTGGGAGGGCCAATCAACCAATTGGAGGTTTTGCACCGATTATCGGGCACTCAACCAAGCAACTGTCAAGGATCGTTTTTCGATCCCAACAATTGATGATATGCTGGACGAGTTACATGGAGCAAAGTTGTTCACCAAGCTGGATCTCAAGGCGAGATATCATCAAGTACGCATGAAAGAAGAGGACGTGCAGAAGACAACATTTCAGACTCATAGTGGACACTACGAGTACCTAGTCATGCCCTTCGGACTATGCAATGCACCCTCCACCTTTCAAGCAGCCATGAATGACATCTTCAAACCTTACTTGCGCAGGTTTGTTTTAGTTTTCTTTGATGACATTTTGGTCTATTCTAGGAACCACAATGATCACATAGAACACTTAGCAAAAGTGCTAGAAGTGTTAAGAAGAAATTGTTTTGTCATCAAGCCATCCAAGTGCACATTCATGCAAGAGGAGCTTGAATACCTTGGTCACATCATATCCAAAGAAGGAGTGAAGGTAGACCAACGGAAAATAGGAGCCATGCAAACATGGCCAACTCCAAAGAATGTCACAGAACTTAGAGGATTTCTAGGTTTGACAGGCTACTATCGCCGATTTGTTCGCAAATACGGTGCCATAGCAAAACCACTAACGGATTTGCTAAAGAAGGATCGGATTCCTATGGACAGAGAAGAGTGAAGACGCATTTAAGTTGTTGAAGCAAGCTATGTGTGAGACCCCAGTGTTAGCACTGCCCAACTTCAACCAAACCTTCGAGCTTCACACTGACGCATGTCAAGATGGAATAGGTGCTGTCCTCAGTCAAGCCGGAAGACCTATTGCATACATGAGCAGAGTCTTAGGGCCCATGAAAAAGGAATGGTCAGTATACGCCAAGGAGATGTTAGCCATCATCCATGCAGTCAAGGTATGGCGACCTTACCTTCTTGGGAGGAAATTCCTGATCATTACAGATCAACAACCCTTGAGAAGCCTCATGGAGCAGAAAATTACCACCCCGGAGCAGCAAAAGTTCCTTGTCAAATTGCTGGGTAAGTATGAAATAATCTACAAACCAGGCAAGGAAAATAAAGTGGCAGATGCATTGTCTAGAAACAATGGAGGTCAAGCGCTATGGACAGCATGTGAGCCTAATGACGCATGCCTCACTGCCATTAGCGGAGCAGAGTGGAATGTATGGACAGAAATCAAGGAGGCACTAGAAATTGACCCGCAAAGCCAAGAGCATGCCAAGAAGATCAAAAATTTTGACCCGAAGGTTAATAAATTCACCCCTAAGAATAGATATATTTGGCACAAACAGCAGCTGTATGTACCAAAGATACCGACACTCAGGGAAGGAGGACATTTAGGATGGTTCCATACTTCCATGCGGATCAAGCTATTCTTTTGGTCAGAAGGATTCAAGGTAGAAGTCAAAGAAAGAAAGAAAGCAATTGTGACATTTGCCCATGGATAAAACCAGAAGATGGCAAGACCAAGGATTGCTACAACCTTTGCCATTACCCGTACAAGTTTGGGAAGACTATAATGACATCCAGCAGCAGTTTTCCAACTTTCACCTTGAGGACAAGGTGAGTCTTCAAGAAAGAGGGGATTGTTGAGAACCTAAGTATGCAGGAAAGGCAATGGGCAGAAAATAGGGCGACAAAGGAGAGCATGGGCCAGAAAATGTGCATAACAAGAATGGAAACAAAAAGTATGCAGCCCAGCAGTGAAGCCCAACCAGTATTTGACTTAATCCTAATTAATGAAGGACATCTACCCCAAGCAGAGTTCCACCAGCAGCAGGATATCCATGCCAAGAGAATTCCAGTAGCAGCAGGACATCTATGCCAAGAAGAGTTCTATCAGCAGCAGGACATGCATGATGAGTTCCAGTAGCAATAGGATAGTCGCAACAAGAAGAATTCTAAGGGCAGAAGGATATGCATTCAGAGTCCTAGTCCTACAAAGATTAGGCAAGAGGAAGTGCAGCTGCTGTAAAATACAAGATAAGGTAGGAATTCTAGTCTAGGTAGAAATTCAAGAAAAGACCAAAGAATCCTAGTAGAATTAGGAAACATTTGGATAAGGTCTATCTTGATAATGTTTTATTTGACTTAGAAAAGCTTTGTTGACTTAGGAAAACATATCCTAAGTGGATAAGGAACCTAAGTACTAGTTAAATTAGGATAAGGCTGTCTTAGGACTATAAATACAGCCCATTATTTGTGAGGAGGACATAAGCTACGAATTTTGTTATTTTCTCATTCATTAATCAAGAATCAAAGGTAAGCATTCTTGCTCAAGAATGACATCTTCAAGCAGCCATGAATGACATCTTCAAGCCTTATTTGCGAAGGTTGTCTTAGTCTTCTTTGATGACATTTTTGTCTATTCCAGGAACCATAATGATCACATAGAACACTTAGCAAAAGTGCTAGAAGTGTTAAGAAGAAATCATTTCGTCATCAAGCCATCCAAGTGCACATTCATGCAAGAGGAGCTTGAATACCTAGGTCACATCATATCCAAAGAAGGAGTGAATGTAGACCAGCGAAAAATAGTAGTCATGCAAACATGGCCAACTCCAAAGAATGTCACAGAAATTAGAGGATTTCTAGGTTTGACAGGCTATTATCGCCGATTTGTTCGCAAATATGGTGCCATAGCAAAACCACTAACGGATTTGCTAAAGAAGGACAGATTCCTATGGACAAAGAAGAGCAAAGACGCATTGAAGTTGTTGAAGCAAGCTATGTGTGAGACCCCAGTGTTAGCACTGCCCGACTTCAACCAAACCGTCGAGCTTCACACTTACGCATGCCAAGATGGCATAGGTATTGTCCTCAGTCAAGCTGAAATACCTATTGCATACATGAGCAAAGTCTTAGGGCCTATAAAAAAGGAATGGTCAGTATATGCCAAAGAGATGTTAGCCATCATCCATGCAGTCAATGTGAAAAAATATTGATGAAGAAACAAAGAAGTGTGAAAGAAAGTGTTGATGAAAGAATAAAGAAGCTTGTTTTTCACTTTACACATCTTGGGTATATATATACAACATCCTAACGGCTAGGTACAAGCTGATTTTACTTTTCTAACAGCTAGGTACAACACATAACAGCATATCTTTCAATTTCAAGAACTAGCCATTATTTCGTCCTTTAGTGGTTGCCTTGAAATGGGCTTTAGGCTTGACAAGAGTGTCCATAGACCAATCAAAATAGTTATTTGGGCTTTTTATCTTGACCCTCAATCTTTTCATCTTCAACACTCCCCCTCAAGTTGGGCTTGAACAAATTGATCAAGTTCAACTTGCATACGAACTTTTGGAGTTGTTGAATACTCGGAGGTTTGGTGAATATGTCCGCCAATTGATCATCACTCTTGACATAAGGCATTGAGATTGTCTTGTTGAAATATTTTTCTCTTATAAAGTGACAATCTACCTCTATATGCTTGGTCCTCTCATGAAACACCGGATTGTTTGCAATATGTATTGCCGATTTGTTATCACAATGTAGCTTCATAGGGTGCCTCGACATTAAAACCCAAATCTTCAACCAATGCCTTCAACCATATCAATTCACTGGTGGTTGAAGCCATTGCTCTATATTCAGCTTCGGCACTTGATTTGGCCACCACGGTTTGCTTTTTGCTCTTCCAAGTCACTAAATTCCCACCAACAAAAGTACAATATCCAATTGTAGACTTGCGATCTTCAATGCTTCCTGCCCAATCAGCATCTGTGTAGGCAAAAATTTGGTGATGTCCATGTTTCTTCATTAGTAATCCTTGTCCTAGAGTTCCTTTGAGATATTTGAGTATTCGGTCCACCATTTCCATGTGATTGGTCATTGGACAAGTCATGAATTGGCTTACCTGATTCACAGCAAAAGAAATGTCAGGTCTTGTAATAGTTAAGTAGATTAACTTACCCACAATTCTTTGATATTGCTTGATGTCTTCAATTGGTTTGCCCTCCTTCTTTTTGGCTTGTACTTCAATTGGAGTTGATGCTATCTTCCCTCCAAGCTTACCTGTCTCTTTCAAAAGATCAAGTGTGTATTTTCTTTGGGATAGAAATAGCCCTTTATTAGAATGGGCTATTTCTATACCTAGAAAATACCGTAAGTGTCCAAGGTCTTTAATATCAAAAGTAGACTTTAAATAACTTTTAGTGCTGTTTATTCCCAAAGTATCACTCCCTGTTATAATGATATCGTCCACATATATTATCACAACAGTAATACCATTATTGGAGTGTTTTATGAATAAAGAGTGATCAGCACTACTAACCTTAAAGTGTTGAGAAGTTAAAGCACCTAACAACTTAGAGTACCAGGCCCTAGGAGATTGTTTTAAGCCATAAATGGCTTTTCTAAGCTTACACACATGCGGTTTTGGTACTTTAATGTTGTATCCTTGTGGGATATCCATGTAAACCTCTTCTTCTAATTCCCCCTGGAGAAAAGCATTTCGAACATCCATTTGATACATTTCCCATTCATAATTAGTGGCTAAGGACAAAATAACTCTAATGGTGTTCATTTTGGCTACTGGGGCAAATGTTTCAGTGTAATCTAAACCATAGGTTTGAGTGAATCCTTTAGCAACCAATCTAGCTTTATGTTTCTCAATGGAACCATCACTCTTCAGCTTGGTTTTGTACACCCATTTACACCCAACTGTTTTCTTACCTTGGGGAAGAGTAACAATTTCCCATGTCTTATTCTTAACTAAAGCTTCCAACTCCTCATCCATGGCATTTCTCCAAATAGGAATGTCCTTGGCCTCGTTGTAGCAAGATGGCTCTTTCAAACTATCCAATTTGCTTAAAAACACTCTGTAACTCTCTTTAACATTATCTAAGGTATAATAATTTTCTATAGGATGTGCTGTGACTTTGTTCCCATAAAAGAATACCCATATTTTTCTGCCATTCGGATGGAGGCTTCCTAATTCTTTGAGATCTTCTAAGAGAAAAATTTTGATCATGTGATGAAGAATCAGGCTCTCTCTCATTTTGACCCACCCGGTGAGGAACTAAATGGGATTTCATGCTCTGAAACTAATTGATCATTAGGGTTCTCATCACAAGGTGTTTCCTCACTTTGACTTTTCGCTAACTATGTTTTGTTCTTCATTTGATTCCAATGGTTCATGAATATCACCATTCTATTGTGTTGAATCTTGACAGATAAAATCTTCTTTTTCCCTTTCATTCAAACTAACTCCATTATTGATTTGATCGTTATTCCTTAACAAACTCAACCGATTACCTACAATAGATAGGGGAAGAGGATCCCCTTTCGTTTCTCCTTCATTTCTCACTTTATCAAAGTAAGGATCACTTTCCAGAAAAGTAACATTTCTTGACAAGAATTTCTCATTCGTAAAAGGATCTAAACATTTATAACCTTTTTTTATCAATGCAATACCCTAAAAATATGCACTTTACACTCCTATGACTCAATTTATCTCTAGCATGATTAGGGATGTGAACATAACAAGTACAGCCAAATACCTTTAGATAAGATAAGTTTGGTTGCCTATTATGCAACAATCCAAAAGGAGATTTTCCATTCAATAACTTCGAAGGCATACGATTTATCAAACTGTATGGCTGTGAGAATGGCTTCATTCCAATATATATTTAGGGACATTTTGACAAACATTAGTGACCTTCCTACATCTAAGATGTGCCGATTTTTTCGCTCGGCCACACCATTTTGTTCAGGTGTGTAGGGGCAAGTCGTTTGATGAACTATCCCTAAAGTGCTCAAGTAATTCTCAAAGGCGTGACTAGTATATTCTCCCCCATTATCACTCATAAGAATCTTAATCCTTTTGCCAAGTTGATTTTCAATTAAGGAAACATACTCTTTAAAACATGACAAGGTCTCTGATTTGTTTTTAATCAAGTATATCCAAGTGTATCTCGACTTGTGATCAATGAATGTGACAAAATATCTAAAGCCATTGTGAGATTCTAAAGGAGAAGTCCATAGATCAGAGTGAACAAGATCAAACATTTCATTATAACAAGTTTTCGAATGTACAAAAGGAAGTTTAGTCTGTTTTCCAAGATTACAAGCCCTACATTGTTTAAAATCACTAAACTTCATTTTGGAATCATTTTACACAGAATGTTACTAGGAGGATGGCCTAGTCTTGCATGCCAAAGTTTCTGAAGTCCACATTCTTCCTCAACTCTAAGGGCTTGATTGGTACTATCCAAAAAATATAGGCCGTCATGTAAGGTTCCCTCACCAATCTTCTTCCTGGTTGATATGTCCTGAAATATCACATTATTGGGTTCAAAGATATATTTGACCCTAAGGTTAGTAAATTCACCCTTAAAAACGGATATATTTGGCACAAGCATCAGGTATATGTACCACACATACCAGGACTAAGAGGAAAGATCTTGAATCACTTCCACAACTCACGGGAAGGAGGACATTCAGGATGGTTCAGTACTTACATACGAATTAAGTTATTCTTTTGGTGGGAAGGACTTAAAGCTGAGATCAAAAAGCTAGTCCGAGAATGTGATGTGTGTCAGTGCACCAAACCAAAAGGCGGCAAGACAAAGGGTTATTACAACCTTTGCCAGTACCAGAACAAGTTTGGGGAGATTTGAAAATGGACTTCGTCACGAGAATGCCGAACAGCAAGGGT
Source organism: Xylocarpus granatum (assembly GCA_019650275.1). NCBI lineage: Eukaryota > Viridiplantae > Streptophyta > Magnoliopsida > Sapindales > Meliaceae > Xylocarpus > Xylocarpus granatum. Next base: position 22,018 of record BNST01000065.1, on the reverse strand, counting down.
TATATGGTGATATTAACCGTAGTGGACAGACTCAGCAAGAGTGCACACTTTGTGCCACTCAAGCGGCCCTACACGGCAGAAGAAGTAACCCAAGAGTTCATCAAGAATGTGGTAAGACTTCATGGCATACCACGAACAATGCTGTCCAATAGAGACATTGTCTTTATTAGCAAATTATGGAAGGAACTCTTCACACAGTTCGGCAGCAAATTGGTCGCCTCATTCACCTTTCATCCACAAACAGATGGACAAAGTGAGGTAACCAATCGAACTCTAAAACAGTATTTGAGATATTTTTGCCACGATCAACAAAACAATTGGAAGGAGTACATACCATGGGCAGAACTGTAGCATAATACTACCTATCACGCAGCAATCAAGATGTCACCATATCAAGCAGTATTGATGTGCTCAATTATGGAAATGAAGTTATTGCCATCCAAGAAAAATTAATCCTCATTAACAAAGGATATCCATGCCAAGAAGAATTTCAGCAGCAGCAGAAAATATCACTAGGCAAGGAGTTTGAGATCAAGTAGGGTTTTACATGTAAGATTTTAAGTAGGATTAGGAACCCGATATATTAGGCTTATCTTCATAGAAATCTAGATGACTTAGTAGTCCTTATTTACTTAGGAATCCTTATCATAGATGAATTAGGCGTTTTAGTATAAGTTAGACATGGAAAGGCTGTCATTACTATAAATACGGCATTAGTGCTTGTAATTAAACAGTTTTGAGGAATAAGCGGAATTTTGCTTTGTTGCATCCAAATTCTTATCTAAACAAATTCCTTGTTTAGTGGCGAATTATCTATCGATTCTTATCACTCTTCCTTCTTTCTATCTTAGAGTGTGGCGAATCAACCTAGTAATCTTGTTTGTGGCGATTTGATCTTATCAAACTTGATTAACTAGTTTTCTCTTATTAAACTTTTCATAGGCTATCCCTATCACATTCCCACTTCAAAATTCGTACATAACCCTTTAGCTTTCTTAAAACACCCCTACAGACCTAGTAACTTACTCCAATTACGAATTTTCATCCACCCAACAACTATACTATATACCAACACCTTTTTCCATCCACAAAAACCCCAAAAAAATATACCCATTAGATCTTGATTCACCATTAAGATCCTTGAGGCATATCAAGTATATGGAAGACTACTCCCAGGAATGTCAAATTATACCATGGGGAACAGCCACATACATGAAGTAGATGTTGCACTTAAATCAAGAGATGAGGTCCTGAAGAAACTCAAGCATGAGCTTGAGAAGGCAAGGGACTGAATGAAGAAACAAGTGCATAAAAAGAGGAAGGAAGGGGAATTTGAGGTAGGTGACTATGTCTATCTTAAGATCCACCCTAGGGAGGGAAAATCAAGGTGGAAAGCCAACTACAGCGAAGCTGGCTAGGAAGTACTTTGGACCATATGAGGTGGTAGAGCAAATTGGAGCAGTAGCTTATCGCCTAAGACTACCATTAAACTCCAAACTGCATCCAGTGTTTCACAATCCATTAGTAAGAAAAATGATAGGAGATGTGAGACAAGTGAATGAGGGACTGCCTGACGTCTTCAAAGATCACCTGGGCCAGCACCCAAAGGAAGCATTAGGATTTCGCATAGTAAGTTATGGGCACAATAGAAGGCCAGTATGGAGAGTACTCATATGGTGGAGTCATTCGCCCAAGGATGAAGCAACATGGGAAGACTATGACAATATCCAGCAACGTTTCCCTAATTTCCACCTTGAGGACAAGGTGAGTCTCCAAGAAAGGGGGATTGTTGAGGACCTTAGGAGGCAAAGGGAGCGTGAGAGAATGTGCGCAAGGCTCCAGGCAGCAAGAGAGGCAGCAACAACCAGCAAGTGGCACAACAGCATGCATGCAGCAAGCAGTGAAGCACAGCCAGGTTCTAACTCAGTCCTAATCAATGGCGAAAATGAAAGCCAAGGAGAATTCCAACAGCAGTAGGACACGCATGATGAATTCCAGTAGCAATAGGATAGTCATGACAAGAAGAATTCTAAGGGCAGAAGGATACTTATTGAAAGTCCTAGTCCTAGAAGGATAAGCCAAGAGGAAGTCCAGCTGCTGTAGAAAACAGAGATAAAGTAGGAATTCAAGAAAGACCAAGAATCCTAGTAGGATTAGGACACAAAGGATAAGGTCTATCTTGATAATGTTTTATTTGACTTAGAAAAGCTTGTTGACTTAGGAAAACATATCCTAAGTGGATAAGGAACCTAAGTACTAGTTAAATTAGGATAAGGCTGTCTTAGCACTATAAATACAGCCCATTATTTGTGAGGAGCTCAGAAGCTACGAATTTTGTTATTTTCTCATTCATTAATCAAGAATCAAAGGTAAGCATTCTTGCTTCATTCTTGTTTATATTTCGGTTATCTTTTAAGAGTTGTCTTGAGATAACTTGGGCTTAAGTCAAGGTTAAGAGTTGTCTTCCTTGCTTAAGAGCTAAGGTTGAAGTTAAGAGTTGTCTTCTTCAACCAAGACAAGTTGTGATAGGTTTAAGAGTTGTCTTGCCTATCCAACATATCTTTATATATATTAGTTAACCCGAAGGACAGCTTAGGGGATATAAAATAAGAAAAGAACTCAAGAATCAAATGGGACAGCAAGTTAGGAAGGATTTTAGTAGGCGTGCTGACCCCTAAGGTGTAGAAAAGTTGGGGAAAAAATCGGGACCCCAACAAATTGGTGTTTTCGTTGAGAAATCAGCACAACCACCAATCGAGAAGTAGCACAATCACTCCAACAAATTAGTGCTCTAGTTGAGACAGCAGCAGAAATACCATCCTGTTGAGAGGACAGCAAGGTCACTATGTCATCGAAGCAGCATTTGTTAAAGATGAAGAGATTGAGGGTGAAGATGAAAAGCCCAAATAACTCTTGGATTGATCTATGGATACCCATATCAAGCCCAAATAACTCTTGGATTGATCTATGGATACCCATATCAAGCCCAAAGCCCAATTCAAGCAAACTACTAAGGGATGAAATAACGGCTAGTTTTTTAAATTGAAAGATATGCTGTTATGTGTTGTACCTAGCTGTTAGAAAAGTAAAGTAGGCTTGTACCTAACCGTTAGGATGTTGCATCTTATCACCTATGTGGGAGGGCCAATCAATGGTGGTGTTGTTTTAAGGCCACCTATGGCAAAGAAGGTAGATGGATTGGTTGGACAAGGTTCACGCAAGAATTGATGGACAGATTTGGCCCATCCAGCATCACAAATATTTGCTCCAAGTTTGATGGGAACCAAGTCTTTCCTTCATCAAATTCGGAGAGTTCTGCACCAGTTCAGAACTTAGAATTCTCATCTCCGCCTCTTGAGTGTTAAAGATGAACAGATTGAGGGTGAAGATGAAAAGCCCAAATAACTCTTGGATTGATCTATGGATACCCATATCAAGCCCAAAGCCCAATTCAAGCTAACTACTAAAGGACGAAATAACGGCTAGTTTTTTAAATTGAAAGATATGCTGTTATGTGTTGTACCTAGCTGTTAGAAAAGTAAAGTAAGCTTGTACCTAGCCGTTAGGATGTTGTATATATAAACCCAAGATGTGTAAATATTTTGAGATAGAATAAAAAGCTATTCATTTTTCTCTCTTCATGCATTTTCTCTCTACTTGCATTTTTACTTGGTTTATGTTGAATCTTTGAAATTGTGAGCTAAACACATTCAGATTCTATTTATCAACATGGTATCAGAGCAAGGTTGCATCTAGAGAGTTCCTTTCATCATCTCTCTTTTATTTTTACTCTCTCTTGGTTGTGTGATCAATCTCCATTGTGCAAGGCCAGGTTGCTGAAATTAAAATGGCAGCACAAGTGGGAAGTAGTTCTGCCAAGAGAGAGAATTTTTTCAATGTTGATTCCGACTACAAAATCACCACTAAGCTTACACCTTTCCTCTAAATGGAAGGAATTACTCTACATGGGTGACGAATGCGACAAGGGCCTTACTGGGCATGAGGGTTCTGGGATTTGTTGATGGAGAAATTAATCAACCTAAGGTGGGAGATAAAGAATATGCTGAATGGAGATATGTTGATAATCTTGTCATTACTTGGATTATCAACTCCATTGATCAATCCTTGGTTGGTGCCTTCAACAAAGCCAAAACTGCCAAAGACCTTTGGAATGCACTTGCTAGAAGGTTCAGAAATCAAGGAAATCTCTTAAAAGTCTATGAGTTGAGGGAAATCATCACAAATGCCAAGATGAATGGGAGCGATTTCCTTTCCTACTCCAACAAAATCAAGGAAGCATGGGATGAATTGGAGTGTTTGAGGCCGATTACTACCAATGAGGAAGAATTGGAGAAAAGGGCCAATGAAGATCTTGTTTGTTTCCTCTTGGCAGGATTGGGGCCTAGTTTTGGGGACCTTAGGAATCAAATTCTAAGGAATAAGGAGATGCCACCATATGATGATGTGGTGAATATTGTGGATAGGGAATTGATGGCTAGAGAAGCGTTTGATAGAGATGAGCCTAAAATTGAGAAAGGTGCATTTGTGGAGGCAAAAGAAGTAGCAATGGTAACACAAGGGTTGAAAGAAAGCAAAACCATCAAATGTGAAAGATGTGGAAGACTAGGACACATCAAAAGAAATTGTAGGTTTTGTGATCATTGTGGAAAGTTTGGGCATAACAAGGATAAATGTTTTGAGCTTCATCCTCACTTGAAGAAGGAGAATAAAGCCAAAATTTCAGAAGAATTAAACCACAAATCAGAGGCAAACTTGTCCACAAATCTCATTGAGCAATTTGCAAAGTTCCTTCAATGTCAAAGGCCAAACGCCTCTCAAGGTTTGATCTCTAATTTATCTTTAAATATTGATCCTTGGGTTATAGACTCGGGTGCTACAAATCACATGTTTAGAAGTAAAAATTTAGCTTCTAAAATTGAGTCTATAGGAAAGGATAAAAGGGTGAGTATAGCTAATGGAAAAGATATACCAATTAGTGGTTTAGGACACTTGAATATTTTGTCTAAGCATACTAAAGGTCTTTATATGCCATGTTTTTCTTCAAATTTGTTGTCCGTAAGTAGAATTACTAAAGATTTAGATTGTTATGTTATATTTGAACCTAATAAAGTAACATTTCAGGACATCAAGACCGGACAATTGATTGGTGAGGGAAGAGAGAAAAATGGGCTGTATGTTTTGGAAGATTCAAGCAAAGCCTTTAAAGTAGATAGCAGCAAAATCCAAGAACTTTGGCATGCTAGATTAGGGCATCCTCCTAGTCATATTTTGCAAAAATTAGTTCCTAACTTGAAATTTGATAAGATCAAAGATTGTAGTTCTTGTATTTTAGGAAAACAAACTAAGATACCTTTTGTACAATCTCATCATGAATATAATGATTTATTTGCTTTGGTACATTCTGATTTGTGGACTTCTCCCACTCTATCTCATAAGGGCTTCAAATATTTTTGTAACTTTTATAGATCATAAATCTAGGTATACATGGATTTATCTTATTAAAAGGAAATCTGAGGTTTTTTGTTGTTTTAGAGAGTTTGTAATATTGATTGAAAACCAATTTGATAAGAAAGTTAAGGTGTTGAGAACTGATAATGGAGGAGAGTATGTGAACAACTTGTTTAAAGAGTTTTTAGTTAGTAAAGGAATTGTTCACCAAACTACTTGTCCTACCAAACTACTTGTCCTTACACTTGTTAAAGATGAAAAGCCCAAATAACTCTTGGATTGATCTATGGATACCCATATCAAGCCCAAAGCCCAATTCAAGCTAACTACTAAAGGACGAAATAATGGCTAGTTTTTTAAATTGAAAGATATGCTATTATGTGTTGTACCTAGCTGTTAGAAAAGTAAAGTAAGCTTGTACCTAGCCGTTAGGATGTTGTATATAAAAACCCAAGCTGTGTAAATATTTTGAGATAGAATACAAAAGCTCTTCAATTTTCTCTCTTCATCTATTTTCTCTCTACTTGCATTTTTTTATTTGTTTATGTTGAATCTTTCAAATTGTGAGCTAAACACACTCAAATTCTATTTATCAACAACACTCCAGAACAAAATGGAGTGGCTGAACGTAAGAATAGGCATATTTTAGAGGTGGCAAGAACTATGATGTTCTATCACAATGTACCTAGAGAGTTTTGGGGGGAAGCTATTCTCACAGCGACACATCTTATTAACCGAACACCATCCATGGTACTAAAAGGAAAGACACCAATTGAGATTGCTTATAGTACCCAGCCAAACTTGTCCTATCTTAGAATTTTTGGATGTGTATGTTATGTACATATGCCAAGTCATTCAAGAGATAAATTAACTGAAAGAAGCATTAAATGCATCTTTTTAGGTTATTGTGTAGATACTAAGGGTTATAGGTGCTATAATCCCTTAACTAAGAACAAGTATATTTCTAGAAATGTTACTTTCGTAGAAAATGACTCATATTTTCATAGCAATGGTAATGGAAAAGGTGAAGTTGATGATCCACTTCCTTTAGCCATAATACACAAGTATATACCACTATCTAGTGACGTACTAGGAAACCATGTCCAACACTTGAGTTAACATAGAATCACAAGATCAAGAGTCTAATGAGGGTGAAACCAGCAATGAAAGTCTAGATGCACATTCACCTAGTGAAGTAAGTGAAGATTTACAGTTATCATCCAGTAGACTTAGAGACGAGGGAGAGCAAAATGAAATACATAGGGATGAACATTCGAATGTTCAAATAGAATCACTATCTAGTAACCAAGATGGGCCATCTATTAGTATACGAAGTGAGGGGGAGCATGTTGCACCTATGCAAGGCCCAAATCCCCCACTTAGGAGATCTCAAAGAATTCGACAATCTTCATTGGATTAGATGAAGAAAAGAGTGTTTTTCCACGGTAACAAAGTAATCGCACACCCTCTTGACCACTACTACACCTTAGGAAATGTAAAAGAGAGTTTTAAAGCCTTTTTAACTAAAGGTAGGCACCATTAAAGATCCTAATAACTTTAAGGAAGCTAGGGAATTATCAGTTTGGAGACAAGCCATGCAAGAGGAATTGGATGCTTTAGTTAAAAATAATACATGGGAATTAGTACCTTTACCTTTGGGAAAAGAAGGTTGTAGGATGCAAATGGGTGTATAAGACTAAGTTAAATAGTGATGGAACCTTGGACAAACATAAGGCTAGGTTAGTGGCCAAAGGCTTCACTCAAACCTACGGCTTAGACTATACAGAAACTTTTGCACCAGTTGCAAAAATGAACACCATTAGGGTGCTTCTCTCCTTAGCGGCTAATTATAATTGGGATTTACATCAAATGGATGTAAAGAATGCTTTCTTGCAAGGAGAGTTAGAGGAAGATGTTTACATGAGTTTACCTCAAGGATATAATGTTATGGTGTTGATAAATAGAATCTGAATGTGTTTAGCTCACAATTTCAAAGATTCAACATAAACCAAGTAAAAATGCAAGTAGAGAGAAAATGCATGAAGAGAGAAAATGAATAGCTTTTTATTCTATCTCAAAATATTTACACATCTTGGGTTTATATATACAACATCCTAATGGCTAGGTACAAGCTTACTTTACTTTTCTAACAGCTAGGTACAACACATAACAGCATATCTTTCAATTTAAAAAACTAGCCGTTATTTCGTCCTTTAGTAGTTAGCTTGAATTGGGCTTTGGGCTTGATATGGGTATCCATAGATCAATCCAAGAGTTATTTGGGCTTTTCATCTTCACCCTCAATCTCTTCATCTTTAACACTCCCCCTCAAGTTGGACTTGTACAAATTGAATAAGTTCAACTTGGAACTCACCTTAAGAAGTTGTTGATGAGTACATGGTTTGGTGAATATATCCGCAAGTTGATCTTCACTCTTCACATAAGGCATGTTGATCACTTTGCTCAAGTACTTTTCTCTTGTGAAGTGACAATCAACTTCGATGTGCTTGGTCCTCTCATGGAACACTGGATTAGATGCAATGTGTGTTGCTGCCTTGTTATCACAGTACATGTCCATAGGTGTTTCAACTGAAAATCCTAAGTCTTCCACTAATGATTTTATCCAAACCAATTCACTCGTAGTAGATGCCATAGCTCTATATTCAGCTTCTGCACTCGATCTTGCAACTACACTTTGCTTCTTGCTTTTCCAAGTCACCAAATTACCTCCCACGAATGTGCAATAACCAGTGGTTGATCTTCTGTCCTCGAAGTTACCGGCCCAATCCGCATCTGTGTAAGCACATATCTTGTGGTGGCCATTTCTTCTCATCAAGATTCCTTGCCCCGGTGCTTGTTTTATGTACCTTAAAATTCTATTCACCATTTCCATGTGTATATTCTTTGGGCATGACATGTGTTGACTTACCTGTTGCACAGAAAAAACAATATCAGGTCATGTAATAGTTAAATATATAAGCTTACCTACAAGTCTTTGATAAAGCTTGATGTCCTTGTATGGCTCCTCCTTGTCATGTTTGTTTTCATGCTTGTTATCCTCTTTCTTCCTTCTTAGTGCCTCCATAGGTGTCACAGCTGGCTTTGCTCCAAGTTTTCCTGTCTCACTTAACAAATCAAGAACATATTTTCTTTGGGATAGAAATAGCCCTTCATTGGAATAAGCGATTTCTATACCTAGAAAATATCGTAAGTTTCCCAAATCTTTAACATCAAATGCAGACTTCAAATATGTTTTAATGCTCTTAATGCCATTAATGTCACAACCGGTGATGATAATATCATCCACATAAATAAGAACAATGGTAGATCCCTCACTTGAGTGCTTAATAAATAAGGAATGATCAGCATCACTCACTTTAAAATTTTGAGAACACAATGCATTATGCAACTTATTATACCATGCTCTTGGTGATTGCTTTAATCCATATATGGCTTTCTTCAATTTGCAAACATGTGTATTTGGAACCATAACATCATATCCTTGAGGTAAACTCATGTAAACCTCTTCCTCTAACTCTCCTTGCAAGAAAGCATTCTTTACATCCATTTGATGTAAATCCCAATTATAATTAGCCGCTAAGGAGAGAAGCACCCTAATGGTGTTCATTTTTGCAACTGGTGCAAAAGTTTCTGTATAGTCTAAGCCGTAGGTTTGAGTGAAGCCTTTGGCCACTAACCTAGCCTTATGTTTGTCCAAGGTTCCATCACTATTTAACTTAGTCTTATACACCCATTTGCATCCTACAACCTTCTTTCCCAAAGGTAAAGGTACTAATTCCCATGTATTATTTTTAACTAAAGCATCCAATTCCTCTTGCATGGCTTGTCTCCAAACTGATAATTCCCTAGCTTCCTTAAAGTTATTAGGATCTTTAATGGTGTCTACTTTAGTTAAAAAAGCTCTAAAACTCTCTTTTACATTTCCTAAGGTGTAGTAGTGGTCAAGAGGGTGTGCGATTACTTTGTTACCGTGGAAAAACACTCTTTTCTTCATCCAATCCGATGAAGATTGTCGAATTCTTTGAGATCTCCTAAGTGGGGGATTTGGGCCTTGCATAGGTGCAACATGCTCCCCCTCACTTCGTATACTAATAGATGGCCCATCTTGGTTACTAGATAGTGATTCTATTTGAACATTCGAATGTTCATCCCTATGTATTTCATTTTGCTCTCCCTCGTCTCTAAGTCTATAGGATGATAACTGTAAATCTTCACTTACTTTACTAGGTGAATGTGCATCTAGACTTTCATTGCTGGTTTCATCCCTCATTAGACTCTTGATCTTGTGATTCTATGTTATCACTACTCAAGTGTTGGTCATGGTTGCCTAGTACATCACTAGATAGTGGTATATACTTGTGTATTACGGCTAAAGGAAGTGGATCATCAACTTCACCTTTTCCATTACCATTGCTATGAAAATATGAGTCATTTTCTACGAAAGTAACATTTCTAGAAATATACTTGTTCTTAGTTAAGGGATTATAGCACCTATAACCCTTAGTATCTACACAATAACCTAAAAAGATGCATTTAATGCTTCTTTCACTTAATTTATCTCTTGAATGACTTGGCATATGTACATAACATACACATCCAAAAATTCTAAGATAGGACAAGTTTGGCTGGGTACTATAAGCAATCTCAATTGGTGTCTTTCCTTTCAGTACCATGGATGGTGTTCGGTTAATAAGATGTGTCGCTGTGAGAATAGCTTCCCCCCAAAACTCTCTAGGTACATTGTGATAGAACATCATAGTTCTTGCCACCTCTAAAATATGCCTATTCTTACGTTCAGCCACTCCATTTTGTTCTGGAGTGTAAGGACAAGTAGTTTGGTGAACAATTCCTTTACTAACTAAAAACTCTTTAAACAAGTTGTTCACATACTCTCCTCCATTATCAGTTCTCAACACCTTAACTTTCTTATCAAATTGGTTTTCAATCAATATTACAAACTCTCTAAAACAACAAAAAACCTCAGATTTCCTTTTAATAAGATAAATCCATGTATACCTAGATTTATGATCTATAAAAGTTACAAAATATTTAAAGCCCTTATGGGATATGTTGAGTTTGATGAGAGAATGAGAGAACTTTCACCAAAGAGAGAAAGATGAAGAAGATGAGTGAATTGTTTTGTACTTTTTATTCAAAATTGTCTAAACATTTACACATCTTGTGTTTATATACACACTATCCTAACAGCTAAGTACAAACTCACTTTACTTTTCTAACAGCTAGGTACAACATACAAAAGCACATCTTTTAACTTTAAAAAACTAGCCGTTATTTTGTCCTTTAGTGGTTTAGTATGACATGGGCTTTGGGCTTGATGTGGGTACTCATAGATTAGCCAAAGAGTTATTTGGGCTTTTCATCTTCACCCTCAATCTTTTCATCTCCAATGCAACATAGTCACGATGCTGGTATGAATCTGGAGATTGATCAATCGGCTCACTTGACTTTATTTCAACACTCCCCCTCAAGTTGGGCTTGAAGATGTTGTTCAAATTCAACTTGCTTATTGCGATCCCGATATGTTTTTTAGTAGGAGCCTTTGTGAACAAGTCTCCTAGTTGATCTTCGCTTGGCACATAAGGGGTGCAGATGGTCTGATTCTGAACTTTCTCCCTAATAAAGTGACAGTCCATCTCAATGTGCTTTGTTCTCTCATGGAATACTGGATTTGAAGCTATGTAGATTGCTGCTTTGTTGTCGCAAAATAGTTTCATTGGTGCTTCAGTTTTGAACCCCAAATCTTGAACTAAAGCCTTCAACCAAATCAGCTCACATGTTGCACTTGCCATTGCCCGATACTTAGCCTCTGCACTTGACCTTGCTACCACACTTTGTTTCTTACTCTTCCAGGTTACTATGTTTCCTCCAACAAATGTGCAATATCCGGTAGTTGACTTTCGGTCTTCAACATTTCCGGCCCAATCTGCATCACTATATGCTAGGATCTCATGGTGACCATTCTTTTGCATGTGTAAACCTTGGCCTGGTGTGCCTTTTAGGTAGCAGAGGATTCGATTTACCATGTTCATGTGGTTGGTCATTGGTTGCTGCATGAATTGACTAACCTGATTCACAGCAAAGCTAATGTCAGGTCTAGTAATGGTTAAATATATTAACTTACCGACAATTCGTTGATATTGCTTGACATTCTGAATTGGCTTGGGCTGCTTCTCTTTGTCTTCTTCTTTATCCTTTTGCTTGTAGGTATTTTCAAGTGGCGTTGGAGCTATCCTTGCACCTAGTTTACCTGTTTCACCAAGTAGATCAAGTGTATATTTTCTTTGGCATAGAAATAGTCCCTTTTTAGAGTGGGCAATTTCTATTCCTAAAAAATATCGTAAGTATCCCAAGTCTTTAATGTCAAAAACAGATTTAAGATATGATTTAATGCAACTAATGCCTATTTCGTCATTACCAGTAATGATTATGTCATCGACATAAATGAGAATCACCGTTATTCCATCTTTGGAATGTTTGGTGAATAGTGAGAAATCAGCCTCACTTTTAATGAAGGCTTGACAACTGAGAGCATTGTGCAATTTAGAGTACCAAGCCCTAGGGGATTGTTTAAGGCCATAGATAGCCTTTCTAAGCTTACATACATGTGATTTAGGAATGTCAGTCCCATACCCTTCAGGTATTCTCATGTATACTTCCTCTTCTAATTCGCCTTGTAAGAAGGCATTTCTTACATCCATTTGGTACAATGGCCAATCATAATTAACAGCTAAGGACATAAGAACTCTAATGGAATTCATTTTAGCTACGGGGGCAAAAGTCTCGGTGTAATCAATACCATAAGTTTGAGTGAAGCCTTTGGCCACTAGCCTAGCCTTATATTTTTCAACAGTTCCATCACTTTTAAGCTTGGTCTTGTATACCCATTTGCAGCCAACGACCTTCTTCCCTTTAGGCAGTGGAACAATATCCCAGGTTTGATTGTGAATTAGAGCCTTAAGCTCTTCATTCATTGCACTTCTCCAAATTGGGCTAATTTGGGCCTCTTGGTAATTGGAAGGCTCTTGAATATCATCGATGGCATTTAGAAAAGCTTTATACTGATCTTTAATGTGATCATGAGTATAGTAGCTTTGAATAGGGTAATTGGTTACATGGTTTCCATGATGAAACACTCTAGTTTTCATCCATTCAGAGGCAGGTCTTTTGATCCGAGTAGATCTTCTGAGTGTGGGTAGTTCCTGTGTAGCATGAGCATCACTATCTATAAATTGATTTGGTATGTCATGGCTACTAATTTGGTCATCTCCAAGATGATCTGGATCAATCTGATTGTGGGATGAATCATCTTGGGCAAAAGTAGGTTCATTCTCATCATTTGTTTGTCTAAGAGGGTAAGGATCATTCTCATTTTGAGATGATTCCTCTTGAAATTCTAGCTGATTATGCATATTCTTCCTAAGTTCAAGAATGGGTCCCTTTGTGTGAATACTGTCAATAACAGGACCTGGGGTAGTTGTGGTTGTTTAGTAGAATTGTGGTGAGTTTAAGGGAGGTGTTAGCATCTACTTCCATTATCATGGAATTGGTTCTAGTAGAGGTGTTGATGGTGGTTTGAGAAGGTGCTTCACTGGATTTGTTGGTGCCTAAAGAGGGTCCCTCATTTGCCATTTAGATTTGGGCAAAGAATGAGGGAAATTTTTTTATTCTTTGAAGCACCAATGTAAAAGAATAAAGAACAAGAAGAATGATAGGAGCTTACTGCTCTGATACCATGTTGAGTTTGATGAGAGAATGAGAGAACTTTCACCAAAGAGAGAAAGATGAAGAAGATGAGTGAATTGTTTTCTACTTCTTATTCAAAATTGTCTAAACATTTACACATCTTGTGTTTATATACACACTATCCTAACGGCTAGGTACAAACTCACTTTACTTTTCTAACAGCTAGGTACAACATACAAAAGCACATCTTTTAACTTTAAAAAACTAGCCGTTATTTTGTCCTTTAGTGGTTTAGTATGACATGGGCTTTGGGCTTGATGTGGGTACTCATAGATTAGCCAAAGAGTTATTTGGGCTTTTCATCTTCACCCTCAATCTTTTCATCTCCAATGCAACATAGTCACGATGCTAGTATGAATCTGGAGATTGATCAATCGGCTCACTTGACTTTATTTCAACAGGATAGAGTGGGAGAAGTCCACAAATCAGAATGTACCAAAGCAAATAAATCATTATATTCATGATGAGATTGTACAAAAGGTATCTTAGTTTGTTTTCCTAAAATACAAGAACTACAATCTTTGATCTTATCAAATTTCAAGTTAGGAACTAATTTTTGCAAAATATGACTAGGAGGATGCCCTAATCTAGCATGCCAAAGTTCTTGGATTTTGCTGCTATCTACTTTAAAGGCTTTGCTTGAATCTTCCAAAACATACAGCCCATTTTTCTCTCTTCCCTCACCAATCAATAGTCCGGTCTTGATGTCCTGAAATGTTACTTTATTAGGTTCAAATATAACATAACAATCTAAATCTTTAGTAATTCTACTTACGGACAACAAATTTAGAAGAAAAACATGGCATATAAAGACCTTTAGTATGCTTAGACAAAATATTCAAGTGTCCTAAACCACTAATTGGTATATCTTTTCCATTAGCTATACTCACCCTTTTATCCTTTCCTATAGACTCAATTTTAGAAGCTAAATTTTTACTTCTAAACATGTGATTTGTAGCACCCGAGTCTATAACCCAAGGATCAATATTTAAAGATAAATTAGAGATCAAACCTTGAGAGGCGTTTGGCCTTTGACATTGAAGGAACTTTGCAAATTGCTCAATGAGATTTGTGGACAAGTTTGTCTCTGATTTATGGTTTAATTCTTCTGAAATTTTGGCTTTATTCTCCTTCTTCAAGTGAGTATGAAGCTCAAAACATTTATCCTTGTTATGCCCAAACTTTCCACAATGATCACAAAACCTACAATTTCTTTTGATGTGTCCTAGTCTTCCACATCTTTCACATTTGATGGTTTTGCTTT
>BNST01000065.1:0-2500 GCA_019650275.1 Xylocarpus granatum | reverse complement strand
TTCTAGTCCATTCCAGAACTAGAGGTTATTCATGAGAAGGCTATCTATAAGATAGTATACAATCAAGAATCCATCGGGAATTTTTGTACTCTTAAGGGTACAATACATTATTCATCGACGGATCAACATGAGATCAACTACTATATCAATAGTTATGATCGAAATATTTAAGTATAATGTATAGTAAGCTTTATTGTTAGCATTATAATTTTAAACAATAATATTAGCATCAAGGGCACAAAGTATAGGCAATTTTCTATGATTACAAGTTTTGAAGATCAAAATGGTAATAGGTTAAAATTTATGTATGCATTGGTAAGTCTTAAGGTGTTCCCGATAATAAAACCTAAGGGAGGCAATAAGACCATTGGTAAGCCAGGCGTTCCCGCATCTGGACTGATAACAAGAATTTACAATTAAAAAAACTTGTCTCATAATGTTTTAAGAAATTGTTATAAGATTATTAAAAAAGAAAATTCGATGACATTTAGGTTCCGGCCTTGAAGATAACCCTTTCGCCAACCATGATCCTTTTGAATTTTAATCAAAAGAATTTGTATTATTGCTCAAGGTCAAAAGTGGGAGACACTAGGCCCCACATAAGATGCTCCACTACCACATGAAGACAAAGCTTTTTTCGGTGTAAAGGAAAAGAAGCTCAATGATCAAGTGATGACAATTCTTCTTGCGGTGAAGAATCATGATCAAAAGAAGACAAATTAGTTTTCGAAGGAAAAGTAAAGCTGCCCCAAAGGAGCTCCAGCTGTCCAACTTTTGAAAAAGTAGATGCTCAATTATTGTAATAGTATTCAATCTAGCTTTAGGACTTGTATAATTAGACTTCAAGTTTAGTTACTCGGGAAGCCAAATTTGGAATAACTCTTTGAAAACTAAGCATAAGTTTTGTACTACTTCAAGATTTCAATAAAAATCTTTTAAAAGAATTCTGTGTTCCAAAATTAATCAATTTAATTTCTATTTTCAATTTCAATACTTATTTTCAATTTTCATAATCAATCTTTAATTTTTAAAATCAATATTCAATTTTCAATATTCAAATTTCAATCCTTTCAATCCCTTCAAGAAGACTATTGATTAATCCATATTGGGCACAAAAATTTACCACAACTTGATTGAAAGAAAACTATTAGTTTTCTATTTTTCCTTTTGTTCTTGACAGAGGGCTAAACCTTCTTTTTTGACAAATGCAAAGAGTTGACCATAAGTTATTGAATTCCATG
This sequence comes from Xylocarpus granatum, assembly GCA_019650275.1. Lineage (NCBI taxonomy): Eukaryota > Viridiplantae > Streptophyta > Magnoliopsida > Sapindales > Meliaceae > Xylocarpus > Xylocarpus granatum. Next base: position 1,259 of record BNST01000065.1, on the reverse strand, counting down.
GGATTGAAGCACCTCCCATGAATTCAACTGACTTTTTGAGAACTCTGTCACTGAAGAATTTGTGCAATCCTGCAACAAATCTTTCTTTTTGGAAAGAAGCATTAAAGACTGGCTTTATGATGTTCGCCTATGTTTTCCTCTTTTGTGGCCAAGAGAACAGCAAAACATTGTGCCCTTTTTCTGTATAGTCATTCAAGGGTACTTACCTCACAATGATGCACTGCATTGGTGGTGGATGCTTCCCATGTGCAGTCCCTTCCCTTCCATTGGAAGTGCATGGCCATGGATTCATAGTTGAACATTATCTTGCCTATGGTTTTAAGGCAAGCATTGCCTAAAACCACATCAAGGCCTACCAAGGCTAACACATACAGTTCTGCCTCTATCTTGACTCCTTGAATCTGCATTGCTACTGCCTGGATAACTTGTGTGCACTTGAGCTTCTGTCCACTTGCCACTCTTACCTCAAAGGGTGCAATCCTTTTCGAACATAGCTGAAGTGTTTTGACCAGTTTTATGTTGATGAAGTTATGGGTAGCTCCACTATCTATCAACACCAAAATGTTCTTCCCGTTAATGGTAGGCTTAGTGGTTGCCCTTACTGCATGCAAGTTGATTTTGCCTTATTCTGCATGATCCAGGAAATGTTTTGCCTCTGCTTCCTCCTTGCTCTCCATGCTGCTTTCTTGTTCTTCCTCACTGCTTTCCTCATGTTCTTCATCACTTACCATTTCAATGATGTTAAACAGCCATTTCTTGCACTTGTGGACAACTTGCCACTTATCATTGCACCTAAAGCATATGCCTCTTTTGATTCTCCTGTTGATCTCTTCGGTCAATAGTTTGAGAGGGTCTTTTGTTTTTGAGGGCACTATCTTACTTGATGAGGATGCCTTACCTAGTTTGTCTGAGGGTAGTTTGTCTTGTGCATTGGCGAACGAGCTCGATGCCTCTACAGCACCCGTGGGGATGTTCCGGTCACTTCTAGAAGTTCGTCTCATGCACTCCTGAGCATGTCAAACACCACTATCGCACCCACAGGGTGTTCCCGTCACTCCCGAAAGTTCATCCCAAGCGCTGCCAAACACGTCTGACTCCTCTGCTGAGTCCGTGGGGATTTTCTGGTCACTCCTAGAAGTCCATCTCACGCACCGCTGAAGGTGACCGATGCTAGAAGTTCATCCCGTGCACTATCGAATGTTCCCAAAGTCTATATCTTGCTGTCAGGTATGTTCCAGTTGGTCTCGGGAAGTTCATCC
>BNST01000064.1:0-352622 GCA_019650275.1 Xylocarpus granatum | reverse complement strand
GGATGTGTGGCATGGGCATAGAGTGTAGAAAGAGGATTATGATATAAAAGAAATTAGAAATAAAAGATAAATATTAAGGTCGGAGGGGGGGAGGTGTGGTCAGATAAGGTATAAATTGGTATTTATATCCCCCCCCCCGGATTTGTATGCTCAATACTTTCTGACATTTGGATAGTAGACTTAAAATACTCACTATACTTCTAGAAGCTGCAATGGGAGTGTGAAGATTGTGTATGATGAGGGTCTTAGAAGAGATGGGTATGGCGCCAGCATGTCGGAAAGCGTGTAATGGTGGATCGCCAAAAAGGGTAAGAGAGAGGGGGAAGAGGCAGTTCAAGAGCGGCAGTGTGCTGGTTCAGGAATCTAACAAGAACGGTCTCAAGGTACAACATAAGGCGAAGGTAAAAACCTCTACCTACCAAGGGGAGATGCGCAATATGTCAACAATTGTTGACTTGTAGATAGTATGCCATAAGAATGGAACCGCCTCATCTGTCTATTTACTAGTCGGGGGAGGCAACATCGTCAGTATGAGTTTGATACAAAGGACTATATATGACAAGAAAGTAAGTACAGCGTAATCAAGTATACCCAAAGTCATATTTGCTCACTCTCAATTGATGTCGAAAACGCCACCAACATGAAGAACCTCGGTTGCGGTATTAAGATTTAATGTGCATAATTATAACCATTGTCTAGGCGCCCTGAGTTGGTGAATCTTGGCTGTGACTGTCATAGGTAGTTTACACGAAACAGTAAACTCCGAATTTCCTCCTTTACCCCATATTGTGGATAAGAAAGGACTACCTAGATGTATTGAACACATATCACTAACACTGGGACAGATTCCTTGTTGTTACCTCATTTAACATTTGCATATTCAGGTGACGCCCCCCTGGTTGTGGTATGTAAAGAAGTCTCTCATAGTTCCTAAAATAACCAAAAGTCTTGTTAGTGTAAACTCATTAAAGACAATGACTTAACAATTGAATTTTATGGTGATGTGTATGTCACTAAGGACAAGAACTAAAGAACCCTACTGGAAAAAGTTGCTAAGGGTGGATTAAACCTACTTAAGAACCTAAAGAAGATTAATAGTTTAATAGAAGTAAAAGAAAGAGTCATCGAAAAAAAGTTTGAAGTCACGAGTCCCACTTTTTATATGGCAACACTTTGCTTAGGAATGTATCAAAATCTGTTCATAAAGTCCAAAAGTGAATGCAAATGTATTTAATCTTCTCCACAAAAGATTAGAACATCTGGTGATGATATATTAAAGAAGATCATTGCTTCATGTAATCACTTACCAAAAATTAATAAAAATCAATATTTCACCTTCTGCTTAACTTGCCAACTTAGAAAGAATCATAGACTATTTTTTAAATTTAGTGAAAACAAAACCAACAAATCCTTGGAAATCATATACCATAAGGTCTTGCACTAATGGAATCAGATAATGGAAGCAAGTATTATGCAGGCATACTTAATGATTTTTCTAGATATTGCTAGATCTTTCCCTTAAGAACCAAATCTGAAACGACCACAATTGTTATAAAATTCATTTAAAAGGCAGAGAGAACACTAAATACAAAAGTCATTACTCTACAAACTAATTTAAGGAGTGAGTTTAAATCTTTCAACACATTACTCAGCAAAAAAATGATAACCTTGAAATGTCCACACACTTCTTACCAAAATGAAAGAATTGAGAGAAAGCATAGACATTTAGTCGAGACAGGCCAACTTTATTAACTCAATGTGGATTACTTCTTAAAATGTAGTGGAATGCATTTGAAATAGCCACTCATCTCATCAATAAAATGCCTTTACTGGTCACTAATTTCATTTCACCACATCAAAAGCTATTTAATGAAGTACTAGATTATTCATTTCTCAAAATATTTGAGTGTGCCTGTTTCCCATATTTAAGACTTTTAATCAAAATAAACTAAATTACCATACTTCAAAATGTATTTTTATAGGTTACAATCAAAACGAAAAACAATGCAAATGCTTGCATAATTCAAGAAGTCTATATCTTTAGGCATGTAATTTTCAATGAAAATAAGTTGCCATGCAAGGATGATCTAGATTTCAGTTTAAACATAGACCACACAAAAAACACTTACGAAAAATTACATGCACAGTTCATGTTCGTACCTATACATCAGTATCACTTTGAGTTAGTTGCAGGTGTAAATTTATCTAAAGTCAATCCATACCAGAATCCATTGAACTCAAATGAATTAGCCTCAAACATCCAAAATCAAGCTTATATTCCACTTTTATAAACCATTTAATAAATATAAATATAGACCCACTAAAGATCATTCTAACAGATTAAAAAGGATATGAAACACGACTTAAAAAATCAAAATATACATCCAATAATTATTAGGTCAAAGGCAAGGATATAATCAAAAAATTTATGTATCATCTTGAAATCACTCAAAAATGGACGAAATTCTAGAGTCACCATAAGGAGCTTACAAGCATGAACATTGGAAGAGAGTAATGAATGAAAAAGTTGAAGCTTTAGTTGAAAACCAAGCTTGGTGCCTTGGTTCCTTTGAAGCAAGGGCATGAAAATGGTTGGCAATAGATAGGTATTTAAGGTTAAATATAATCCAAATGGTTCAATTACCAGGCATAAGACAAAATTAGTTACCAAATAGGTATCATTAGACATCAAGAATAGACTACGGCAAAACATTTAGTCTTGTAGTCAAATCATCAATTATAAGGATAATATTTAGTTTGGCAGTCAATCAAAAGTGGGACATTAAGCAAGTGGATGTAAATAATACATTCTTAAATGGAGTACTGGGTAAAGAAGTGGAAATGCAACAGCCTGAAGGATTTACAGACACAACCAAAGCCAACTTTGTATGCAAGCTAAATAAGAATATTTATGGACCAAAACAAACACCTAAAGCCTCATTTAAGAAACTCATATTAGCCCTGATATAGTAGGGATTAACAAATTTAAAATATGATACATTTATGTTTGTCTTAGATGAAAATAAGAGGACGGTTATAGTTTTGATGTTTGTTTATGATATATAACTAACAAGAAAGAATGATGTGAAGATCAAATTAGTCATAAACAAGTTAAGCCATACATTTTTCCTTAAAATTCTGGCTTCTCTAAACTATTTTTTTAAAGTTAAAAAGTTAAAAAGAGCATTAACGGAATGTTACTGAAGCAAACAAAGTATATTTTTGATCTATCAAGTAAACTAGAATGTTGAATTGCAATTCTAGTCCAACATCAATAACTCAAAGCTCAAAGTTACAAATGAGGATGGAAGTGATTTTAGAAATAATACTCTATACAAAGGCATCATAAATCCATCGTAATATGCTACCTAACAAGACTAAAAATCACCTTCAATGTAAACAAATTAAGCCAACATCTAAGAAATCCAAATTGAGTCATTGACTTAGTTGTAGAAGAATTCTAAGGTATTTGAAAGGAATTATTGATTATCGACTCTTTTATAAGCTAGGAAAACCTATGGAACTTGTTAACTACACTAATGCAAGTTAGGCAGGTGACCTAGAAGATAGGAAGTCTATAATAAACTATATAATTCTTTTTTGTGAAATTGTAGTCTCGTGGTGTTTAAAGAAGCAAAGGGCAGTAGCTAGGTCAAGCATTGAGTTGAAGTGTAAGGCTTTAGCGTAAACTGGTACATAGATGGCATGGATGAACTCAATAATCTGAGAGTTGAGGTTGAAATTAAACAAAACAACCAGTCATCTGGTTTAACAATTTGAAAGCAACCTATCTTGCTATCAATCTAGCCACAATCGAAGTAAATATATTAAAGTCAATGTTCACTACATAATGGAGCAAGTTTTGAATGGAGGAGTATTGATAAAGCATCTATCCACTAAAGAATAGATTGCAGACATCTTAACCAAGCCTCTTGCTAAAGAAATGTTCAATTACTTTAAAAGCACGTTAAATGTCACACATGACAGTTTAGCTTGAGAAAAGTGTTAGAAATGCTTGGTTAACATGTAACAATTAAGTGACATCCAAAGTTCAGTATAATTGAAGAGAATATCCTCTAAGCACAGATGAAGATAGAGAATAACCATGCAACAATACAATGCTCTATATGTGAAGTGAATTTCTAGCTTAACAGAGAAAAGACACAACCAAAAAATCAATTTTGTCTTATTCTTCATTTGTCTGTATCCATTTTTTTTTCTCGCTATATAAATACATGATGTTCTCAACCGTATAATGTAATGCTCCTAATATAAAATAAATAAATAAAATTCCCAAACTATTAGCAATCTTTCATTCCTTTCAATTTATAGGACAAGAATGATTATAAAGAGCATGTGTGAGAACTAAAATTGATAAAGCGACTATAATGATGCACATGCATTTTGAAAAAGGCATAAAACCTGCAATGAACAAGAAAAAGAACCATTTGGTTCAACTTGTGACAAAAAAAAATGTATGACTGGTAATTAATTTATTGTAAAGTAAGTATCCAAATTGCCCTAAGTTGCTTTCATGAAGACATGGTTCGGGTATGGTTTAGCCAATGAACGTTACATTGCGAGAAAAGAAGAGTTCTTAAAAGTTTATGGTATTTTTGTAACTTTGCTTGATAAAATATATTAAAAAAACACACATTATGCTATTTAAAATTAAATAACTCAATTATTTAATGATTCTTTCCATGTATATAAGATTATGTTATTATAACTTTAAATTTTTACCAAGGAATTTTATTAAACATCTCCTACGAAGTTTATGATAATTTTATTTTGTAACAAGTTTTCTAAAAGGACACACTTATCTCTCTTCTAACTTTAAATTGAATAGTTATACTATTTACTGCTATACAATACCATTAGAAATAAAGAAGAAAAAAAAGTAGGCAAAGCCTTCCATGTATTTTCTTTCTTCTATTCTGTGGCATCTAAGAGAAGGATTAGTATAATTTTATAATATGATAAGATTATAGTGGTGTCAAAGTTGAACTGAGATTATTTATTTTCAAAAATTAATTTTTTATATAAAATACTTATCAAAATTTTTTTTCAAATTATCTTTTTGGATAATAACTTTTGTGATTAAACCTTGTTATTAACCCCTTATGCCCCTAATTTAAAATAAAAATATTATGAAAATGCAAGAAATAAGGAAAGAAATATTTTAAGAAAATTTCTTGTTTTTTATTACTTCTTCACAAAGAAGAGAAAGGAAATTGTTTACAAATTTTCAAACTGAGAATGCTTGTAGGCATTTTATATATGAGCCTACCTTTATAACCAAAATTACTTGCTATTTATAGAAAGTTTAGGCATTCTCTTTGCTTTCATTTTCCTATTTTTTACTTTGCATGTGTTTATTTTTGAATTGAAAGAAAGTAAAATAAAAGATGTACATAAGATTGTCTTCCTATTCCTAACTTTTAACCTAGCAATCTTATTCTATAAGTTTCTTTTTTTCAAGTGTCAAAATTCTAATATGCTATGTCATCCATGGTATTAGAATCGTTGTTAACTGGTACTTCTCCAACTGGGGTCTCATTTAAATATTTGTCTTCTTCTAATGTTAGAGAAATCCATGAAATAAGGTATTTGAAATATAACTCCAAAATTATCAAAAATATGGACATGTGAGGTTTTGGGCCATTAATCTACCTTGTATTAAATTTACATAATCATAGTATTTTTGGAATCGAAATCTTTACAAATTTATGACACTAAACTTATAAGTATTTGTTTACGATTCTCTCGTGTAAAAATTAACTAGAGTATTAAATTGTACTAATGTAATATAATAGTATGCTAGTAAATATTGTAGCTTCTCATTCCATAAATATGGCACAAAATCAATATCTAAAGAATATTTGTAACAGTCAGAGTGATATGGAATAACTTATTGAAACTTTTCTAATATATATTCAATGATGTTTCTAACAATTCCATATATTAAATCAATTGCTCTATAGTCAAATAATTATGGTACTGTAAAATATTTTGGACCTATGGGTGTAATTAAATCTAATTCTAATGAACTTTTGAGCAACTCAACCTATATAATCATGAATTTAAAATATAGTTTGCTATTGATGAGCTTTTGATTATATAGTACAGATATTCATGTCAGTAGATTTTACACTGAACTTAAATTTTTTGTAATCTTAAAAATGAATTTAATTTTTTTTAACTTAAAAATCTATTTACAATTCCTTAAAACTATAAAAAAAAAGTTAAATAACCTTATTTTAATATTCGTTTATATTTGTAACTAACCTTTAAAAGATTTTACCAAAATAATCTATTTTGATGATTTTGTCTTCACAAATAATTTATATTAATAATTTTTACCCTCAAAAATATATTTTAACCTTTTATCTCTCTTCACATTTCTTTAACTTCTTCACTTTCTTCACTTTAAATAATTTAAATAAATAAATATAATATATATATATATATATATATATTATAAACTAATCATAAGATAAAAAATAAATTCTTATTTTAATAAATAATAAAAAAAATCATCAAATATATTTAAAAATTTAAACTTTAATTATTCTTTAAATAAAAAAAAATAGTACTCTAAGTTGGCTAACCCAAAGTTTAAATATATTTCATTATTTTTTGATCAATTTTTCAGGCAAATCACAATGACAATAAATTTAACAAGAATAAATTATGACATTTATAACTTAAATTTAATTTTATAAGATTATTAAATAATTTTTTAATAATATTTATATATTTTCAAATTAATTAAAAATTAACAAAAAAGTTAAAGTATAAAAAATTATTTTTCTTTTAATTAGTTGTTGAAATACAATAATATATACTTTACACCGTTGTATAACTTGTTAAAATTCTTAACCTTCAAATTGACTGAAATTTGAGAGTTAAATATACGAAAAGATAAAGTGTATGTATAAGTATATTTATAAACACAAAAGGTAGGATTTGAGGGTAAAATTATTGTAAATGGTTATTTTGGCAAGAATATATTAAGGTTGTAAAAAATATTAATAAGAGTTAAAATAAGATTATTTTAAAAAAATTTCAACTATAAAAATCTCTAAAAATTAGTGATGAAAAATTTTCAATTGACAAAATTATTTGTTTCAATATTGAAATATTCCCACTTTTTTGCTTATAAAATAACATAACATTGTAAACACTTGCTTTTAGAGAACATATAGCTTAATGCATTTAAACTATCTAAAAGAAATATTTTCTATCATTTTTAAAATACCAAATATTATTTAAAATGCACTACCTAACTTCATTAAGTTTAGCTTTTTATGTATTTAGTAGTTGAAAAGTAATTCTAGGTTAAAATGAAACGATCCTATTTCAATTTGCTTTTGTACTGCCAAGTCTTTGTTGGCACAAGTCATTTCCTATAACAACAATTAACAAGGAATTAATCCTGATAAATTATGAACTATTTTGTTTTTACTACTTTTAATATGTTCAAATTTCGCTTTATAACATTTACATTATATAATATCAAAAGATTCTATCCATCTTATATTATTAAAAGAATTTAGTTTCAACAAGTTTTTATTATCTATTTTATTAATGAATTGAATTATGTTGTTATAATTTGTTCTGACTGTATGTATAAATGAAATGAATTTAAAAAATTAATAATTCCTAATATTTTTAATTCTATGCTAGTTTCATACTTTGGGATTCTATTAAATTTTCACTAGCATATAATGTTAGTAGCTGTGAACTATTTTTATTAGATTTTTGTAGTAATATAGCTGCCCATCCCAGAGTACTTGTATCTATTTGTATAATTTTATAGTACCTATCTAATGGTAAACTTAAAAGGTTCTAATTTTTGTACTATAGATTTAATTTTTTTAACTAATTTTATGTCTTCACTATTAAAATATCTTTGTCCATTCTTTTTTAATTATTATAAAATGTTCTACTAATATACTTAAATTTGGAATGAATTTTCTACCGTAATTTAGTAATTGAAAAAATTTTTGTGATTCTTTTATTTCTTCTATTTTATCTAAAAAAATCTTATATTTTTGTAATAATACGCTTTTCCTTGTTTAATTTTTATTCTCAAAAATTTTATTCTTTGCTTGAGTAGTTCTAGCATTTTTTCTAGATACTACTTTTTTATTATTTTTAAAATTTATAGTATTTTTATTACATGGTTAATATAACTAAATTTATGTTTACTAAAGATTAGAATATCATCTACATAAATTAGCGGGTGATAAGTATGCTTTTTTACAAAATTTGTTATAAAATAAAATTACTACAAATATGAGAGGAGGTTTATGATAAAATATCTTTTACCTCGAAATTGTCTCATAATTCATTTTTGAATTTTTTGCTAATTCTTTCTGAATTTCAAAGAAAAAACAATTGTAACAATTCACTCACTCTTTCTAACCATAAAAATTCTGAATTTGTTCAATCTCTTTTTTTTTAATGTTTTTATTGCCTGCGTTTATATTTGTGATTACAATAATGAAGTGGTGATCTTCTTTAGTCAAAGTTACCAATGGCGCCCAGCTCGGACTGCCTTTGTCAAGATGTCTTGTTTGATCTACTTGAACAACTAAACTTCAAACCCATATTAATTTGTTTGATGAAAGTAGGTTAATTAAATTCTTAAGAATTCACGTTAAATTTTATGTCTTGTTAATAATTTTATATATTAGTAGTCGAAATATAAATTATGACATAAATTTAAAATAAATAAATAAATTTAAATTTTAAAATTTTGACATAAATAATAAATGTCTTATTAGTTAAAAGTAATGGCCTTGCATCAGTTATTCATCTGGATTATTCAACAAGCCCAAACTTCCATCTGTTAGCCTAGCTTAAAAAACTAGAAGACATTGACACCAACAGAAGAAGACCAAGAAGGGAGTTGCTAACGGTTGTGTAATACCTTGCTTAACTGCAGAATGCAATGCCTTCCTCAGTCTGCATTATAAAATTCAATTTGTACGTGTTTACTTTTAGGCCATCCTAACTTCATGCTCTTCATATTTTTATAAATTCAATGTTGTCTTAGTTTGTAAATTAAGCTATGTAAATAAATTCTTTAGAGTGAAATATGGAAACATAGAGCAAGCTTTGGACCTTTTTCGTTTCTTTCAAAATCTCAACTTCGTATCAGAGCCATTGTTAAAGCTTAAAGAAGCCATGTCAACGATTAGTCATGACTCAGGTGACTCAAAACACACCAACACAGTTAAACTAGCTTCACCAAATACCACCTCAAGTGGATTCTCTTTCCCAAACACCATAAAACTTGCAGAAAATAAATTCCCTTTTTGAAAATCTCAAATGCTACAGTATTCACAGAAACAACCTTGAATATTACCTTGACAAAAAATGTCACTTCACCAAAGAAGTATGACATTACTGTCAATGAAGAAGACAACAACAGCACCACGGTGAACCCATTTTTCAGAACCTTAAAAAAGCAAGATCAGCAGCTTATGAGGTGGTTACTTTCCACATTCAATGAGCCCATGTTGGCAGCAATTATAGAGTGCTTCTTTTCCTCAGAGTTGTAGGAATCGCTGGAGAAGATTTTCCTGCAAAATCAGTGTCCAAAATTGTGAACCATCGCAACATCATCTGCTCTACTAAAAGAAAATCTAACCATCACCGAATATTACATGGAGATGAAAAGCATATCAAACGCTTTAGAGGCTGTAGGGGACTTTGTAACTTAAAGCGATTTAATTCTGTACTTTTTTGTGGTTTGGAGCAAACTATGTTCAAACCAATCCAAATCAAAAAAAAACTGAAATCCTGAAAATCAAAACAAACCAACTTATACTGGTAAAGGCAGAGGCAGAGAAAGAAATGGTGTAAACAGAAGTGGAGCACCAAAGCCAACTTGTCAATTTTGGCCGTTTCAGCGACTTGGTATATGATGTTTTGAGCAAAGTGCTTTATGTCTCCAAAATCAGTAAGAATTTAATTAATGTTTCACTGCTACTGAATGACAATGATGCAATTATTTTGGTCAAAAAAATTTTTGCGTTGTGATGGATTTGAAAAGGGGCTAAGGGAGTTTTGCAAAACATGAAGAACTTCTTTTGTTCAACAAAAATTCTTGTGGGTTGCTTCATGTCACAAACACGAGGGTTTTTGACTTATAGTCCAAACACTTAAAAATGTCAAACAAATGGTTATTTGTAAAGAAATGTTATGAAAACAAAGAGATTATAGGACATAAAGTATGATTTATTGCTCAATGTTTCTCTTAAGAGGTTTTTAATTGACTTTAATAAAATATATTCTCTCCTATTATATATGGATACAATTATGTTTTAATTTTTAATAAATTTAATAATTTTAAAAAGACTTAATATATGTCGTGTGAATGTAGTCATAATTATAATTTACTTAATGTTATAATCTATACCAAAGTTTCTTAAATATTTTAAATGCCCAATAACATACAAATCAAATAATCAAACTACAATGATTTTTGTATTAATTGAAATAATCTAAGTATATGTGATACAGTTGTATGAATTTTTTTATAAAAAAGAATATATTTATATATGCCAATGTTTTTTGCTAATAAAATCAAATTTTGATTTTTCATCGTAATAGTATACAACGTAATTGGAACTCTATAAGAGGTTTTAAAAACTAAGGAATACTTGAAAAATGAGTTGAGTAGAAGGATTAGAAAAAAATTAAATATTATCAAATCTTTATCCCTTAATTTACTTATATTATAAAAATTTTAAAACATTTACATGTAAATAAAGTTCAACTATTAAGTAACTTTATTACCATTCAATCTCTTAGTTACAAAAAAGGATCCATTTCGTCCAAAAGAAAACTATTTGACCCATAAGCATCACACCTTTGTACGTTAAATTGGAATGATATTAAACACCTTCTCTTGTTACCTTTTATAATGATAGATTTGACATTATTTTATTATAATGAATCAACACAAAATTCAAAACTTCACTCACGGAATTTTAAAATTGATCCATGAGAATTTTGAAAACTGGACTGCTCTCTAATAGGACCACTCAAGGCTGGTTCTAGAAGACCCCATAAAACATGCTCTATAATAGGCTTGGCTTTTCATCTCTCTCAACTGTCATATGCATGCCAAATCCAACCGTGAAACAAACAATCGCAAGGAATTTTAATTGTTGCATGAAACAGAAAGGCCAGTAAAATGAAAACTATCTAAGCAAGAGATTTATGCATATAACACGTTAAAAGTATCCTAAAAGAGAGACTGAAAATGCTACATATTGCATTACACACTCGTCCACTCCAGACACTCCTCGGCATGAAACTCTGTTGTCTGGTTTGACAAATAAAATCAAGGACAGAGAAGAAAAAGAAAAGAAGAAAACTATTAAAAGAAAAAGATGTGTAAGTATTCATAAGGGGCCCTCACGACCATCTCTTTCCCCATTAATGTATTTTTATTTCCTCTTAAATCAATCCTCGAACTCGTGCATATGGTCTAAAAGGTAGTTGGCAGCAAGTTCTTCATTCTTGTTGCAGGCAAAGAACACCTCCAATACAATTGCTCGATTAAAGCCCATTGCTTCAAGCTGTATCACAATGCACAAATAAAATGTCCTCATATTAACAAATATACAGAATCTCATGCATGATCTGTTGAGCACAAACCATCATTATCAGAATGAGGATATTTCAAATGTAACAATTAATTTTCAAGTAATGGCTGCAACCAATCATCACTTAAGAAAATCAAAATAAACAAGTTAATCCAGGCAACCTAGCACATGCGACTCGTTACAGTCAACTAGATCAAATAGGCATCAAAAGTGCCATTTGCATCCATAATTGAAGATCAAGCAGCACAACAAAAAGTCTTATGCTTATCCAAAGTCAAATCGTATAGTAATGATCTTACACGTTCTATGGCTTCGTGTTCCTCAGGAGTGACTGTTATTGCCTGTGGCATTGCCCCAGCAAGCTGTTCCGCCAAATTCCTAAAACACAACAAAAGTTGCCAACAATTGGTAAAGGTCAATGATGACTCATTTAATTGTTGCTTTCTCTACTTTAAAGGGTCACCTATTATCAAAAAGAAGAAGAAGAAGACAGCAAGGGGGCTGCCTGGGCTCAGGTAAGGGAGTATCCTTCCCCAGCTACATACTCAGGATTTTTTAACCAGTCACGGATAAGGATAATATCTTGATGGATGCCGAATATCCATGGATATCTAGTTTCCATTCAATTGTCAAAAAGAATCAACTATTTTTAAAAAAATAATTAATTAATTAATTACCTATTGATCTAAATAAAACTCAAAAATAAAAACATTTGAGCTAGAAAAACCTAATATTTAGAAAAAGTAAAACCCACATTAATCTCATAATTACCAGTAATGTAATATATGAAAAATCAAATATAATATCAATAATTAAATTGAGGGTTTAAGCACACAAAAGAAAAGGCTATTTTAATCTCATTGTAACTAATAACATAAACATCACAAAATTAAAAATCATATTCTGCATCAACATAAGCATACTACAAGTTACACATTCTAAATAACTGAGTAAATATCTCAAGTCAATAAACATACACAACAAATAAATCAAAGTCTTACCCACTCTCACCCACTACGGCAACAAAATATGCAATAAGGAAGTCTTACCCCTCACCACCTCGAACAGGTTCGTTGATAAGCCGAAGAAAGTCAGCTTGATGCTCCTGAATAAGCCTCACTAGTTGTGGATTTTGTTTCCCTAACTCTTGAAGCATGGGCTGCAAAAACGAGATCATTAGAAACATGATCTGCTGAAGGACTAAATATCAGATGAAGGGGAAAGAACCTGCAATAATTGAGGGTTAGATTGCACCATAGCTCGCAAGAGTTGAAACTGCAAAACAAAAAATAAATAAGTAAATCATTTCTATGGGGAAAAAAAAACATGGTTCAATCAGTTCATTTAAACATGAATCAGTCATGCACATGTAAAGAGACACGAGCATGCTTATGCATATGCACGGATGCACAGAGAGAGAGAGAGATAGAGAGAGGAGACCTGTGGACTATTACGTAAAAAATCAAGAGTGCCTGCTCCAGCTGCACCTGAACCCATGTTGGGAAGGCCCTGGTTCGTTACAACTTCAGTGCCACAACCAAACAAACTTCCGTAATTAATATATAAAAAATCACACAGAAAGTACCTGTGGAAAGAGGTCTAAAGGATTTGCATTGGGTCCACTCAAAGGAACAGGTAATGGTTGTGTTGGCTGCGCTGGCAGGATTGGAGAGTCTGCAGCTTGCCCATTGCCAGAGGCACGGGCTACAGGTGGAACGTCAGCCTGCTCAGGTATACCCTGATAGTTTCAACCAAAAATGGGGAAAACAAGTCTCACACACAATTGCAAATATATATGGTGTTCAAGGAAATCACATAAAACAAAATGAGCAAATTTAGGCATTGCCCCCTTGATTGGGAAAACTACACCAAAGAACCAAATTTATAGACGCTAACACATTCATACAAAATAAGAGATCAGACAGGAAGTTGGGAACCAAAATAGAATTACCAACATCACAAAATTTTACCCAAAAAAGGGAAGGGAAAAGAGAACTCTATCACTTGAACAAACAAGAGACGTTCCTTTAAGCAAACTTTCAAAAGTTTCTATGCTTGTAAGGTTTAATGTATAAAACTTAAATATTGTTGTACAAAGAATCACGTGCAACATGGGATAGATATGAAAGTAGAAAGTATTTATCCGAAAGATATGCGTCTACCAATACAATAGGATCATAAACGTCTAATAAATATCATCATCAACCTAGAACTTTTTGAAAATGACAATACTAACATTAGTAATTTCAACCATACATGAGTTTACAAAATTAGCAACCAAGCTGATCCTTTCCTCTGCGAAGAGCTCATCCATCACTCCTCACCATTATCAAGACAGGAAGACATCAACATATACCACACTAATCATAGAATTGATAAAAAGACATCACCCACAAGTTCAATATATCTCTTTATTTAGTTAAAAAGACTCAGCATAACATGACCCTTTTTGCTTGCTAAATCATGAAAAGGCAAATAAAAACAATAACAATCTGATAACAGAATGCACTCTGCAAATGGCCACAGTCTACATACCCCGTCCCATACGCACCATAAATGTTTAAAGAAATCATATAAAAAAGAATACTTACAGAATACAGATATTCAACAGCTCTCTCAGGATTATTGTAAGCAGCTCTAAGAGCATGAACAACAGTATCTCTATCCCAAGTCCCTCCACCCATGTCAAGAATTTGCTGGATTGTTCCCTCCAAGTTGCTACCTGCAACCAGATTAGATGCTGCTTGCCCATACACTGTCTCTGGCCTGCCACAAAAAACAGCGAGAAATTTTAAGAGAAAAACACTAATGTTACGATACAAAATATGTTTACATACATGTATGCACACGAGATCTCCAAAAGAGTAAGTGATCAAACAAAAATGAAACTGGGAGACATGCTCTCCACAGTTTAAGAAGAAGCACTGATTTACCATCTAAGGGTGAAAGTACTCACGCAGCAGAAACAGATGACACAGGAGCAGGAGCAGGGGAGGGAACAGCCGTAGACCTGTGAAATATATACAAACACAATTATTTGAACAGAAATGCATACAAGTAACAAATAGTCTTTAATTTTGTGCAGGCAAAGCATGAAAATCTTAGACTCACGGTGCCGAGGTTGGTACAGAAGTCTGAGGAGCTTGTGCTGGAATCAGTGCAGGGGTTGGAGCACTTGTCTGGGGAGCCTACAGTAAAGACATTCATTATATGAACTTTGCATTTGCAGAAACAAAAAGTTATTCAAAAAAATCCTTAAAAGAAAAATAAGAGTTCAA
This sequence comes from Xylocarpus granatum, assembly GCA_019650275.1. Classification (NCBI taxonomy): domain Eukaryota; kingdom Viridiplantae; phylum Streptophyta; class Magnoliopsida; order Sapindales; family Meliaceae; genus Xylocarpus; species Xylocarpus granatum. The sequence goes on along the minus strand of BNST01000064.1, from coordinate 337,717 downwards.
GCATTGCATTTCAGCTCAAAACTAAATATTCCAAGACACCAGCAGGTCAGATGAATGAGGATACCATACAGAAGAATTAAGAGATAATGTAGAAGCGATTGTAACAATGGCAGTCTACAAGAGCAAAAGTCTACTAAACAGAAAAACTTAAAACACAAAACAAAATTAAGAGACAATATGACATTCTAAAACAAACATAAATCTAAAAAATAGCCCAACCACATACTTGAAACAGAAAATTTAAGATTAGAAAACTTTAGATAAGCACCAGACCCGAGAAAAATAATTTATATGATTATTAAATAAGAACCGTATTTGAAGAACAGAAGCCACCGAACTACAATTAATTTAAAATTCTGTATGGAGCAAAAATATGCGAATATTTTCCATACACATGCTATCTGGATTACATCAAGAAGATGCTTGAGAAATCTTCAATAATTTGGCAGATTATACAGAGATGCAAATGCTTAGTGCTCCAAAGAACTGATTTCCTCCCTAGCTCCACTTGTCATTTTGATAAAAGGAAACATTGTTCTGAAAGTAAGTGATCTGTGCAAATACATGTATACCACTTTGGCATATGTCATGTTCTTAGGGAAATTTTACACAATACTTGAAAAGCAAAGCTATTCTAAGCGAAGGGTATTTAAACAGTAAAACAGCTAGTAGAATATTAAGTACCTGGGACTTTAAAAAGAAATCTGTTCTTACCTTAGTTGTAGGTGCAGTTGATGTAGTTGAACCCTCCCCAGATGGTTTCTTATTCTAAGCATTATTTAAGGATTTGCAAAGGAGAAAAACAAAATTAGAAGAGAAAAGAGATAAGTGTCACCATAAATCACCAAGATTCAGGAGAAAATTCACCAGAAACATTAAAATTAATGTTGGAGATCAGAGATACGTGTAAAAAATGAAGGCCTCATTTTAAGATTCCTAATTCGTTACCATATCGAAGTTCAAGCAAAAATCTATTAATTGTTGGTAATTCCTTAACATTGAAAATGATTAATTATTTGTTTTTTTGGGTCAATTAAAATCCAATCAATATCATGTAAAATCATGGAAATATGATCTTGTCAATGCTTTTTACGCTTGAATGCACTTTGTGTCATCAGTCTTAATATTGACTCCATATGAGCAAGGAACCAATTTTCCATCCACTACAAGCTCTTGCTGGGGAATTGCCTAATAGTTTTCAGATAAGCATTAAGGCATTGTCTGAGGAGCTCAATTAGTCAAACTTCATATTATTCAAGCAGCAGAAAATCAGAATCATTACTCTCTTAGCACTTGCTATAGAAATTCCTCACTGTTTTTACATATGCATTAAGACATCAATATAAAATATGGTGTATAAGAAAGATTCCAGCAACAAGTTTAAAACATCATGGCAGGACACAAAGATCAAAAATGAACCAAACCATAACAAACAACTTTCTCATAGAAAAATAAATATAAAGAACCAAAAAATCAATCAAAAGCAGTTACCTAGAATTTCTGACAACAAAACTAATCTCACCTTAGTTAACATAATCACAATAAAACTATTTTCTGCTACTTTGTTCTCTTCCAGCGTCATGTCATTTTTGAGGACTTTACCCTGATAAATAAGCATCTGTTGTGCAGCAGGATAAACATCTGCTCCTTGAATAGTTTCTATCTTGTTTTTTACATCAACAACCTAAAAATAACAATCATGAGTTCTAATAGTTGTTTAGGAAACGGGAAGGTAATAAAGAAAATATATGAGACATTAGAGTGGACAAAGGTGAGAGCAAGAAAAAAGCACTACCCTTAAATAAAATGTGGAGAAAAAAGAAAAAGAGTCCTACTCCTATTGACCAGCATGTTCTTCTCTTGTTCATCTCATCTAGGTCAATAAAATTTACATGAAATTATGATCATTTTTAATAGTACACCAGAAGGTTCAACAAAAAGCAAAGTCGTCCATTTCTCATTGTTGAATGACTTCTCCTCTTGTTAGGTCAAGAACTTGGCTCACGTTTAGTTCACTGGAATTGACATGCTATTGAGATGGGTTTTCGTGTCTTATTCACACAAAAATACACTTATCACCAACAATATATTGTAAATTTTTACATTTAAAATAAAATTCTTGACCAATTCAGGCATATTAACGCCACAAGTCTTCCATAGTATGCAACCGTCCACATCCTCCCACAAGCACACATAACCAATCTACATGAACATTTGTACACAACACTCAAATTCAATAGCTTTTGCATAGACATAAAGCAGTGAGTTCTATAAGTTGCAACTCTCACTTGAGTTCACTTACTTTAGTTGGAACCAACAAAAGAGAAAAAAACTCTTAATCATCTTCAACATATTCAAATTCAAAGTACTAGTCCATGGACCCATCAACCAAGAAAAGAACCCAAAAATTTGAAGAAGCGATAACACAACCTCTTTGATATCATGTTAACCGCTTGTCAACTTGTTGACATCTAAATGGATACCGTCCACCTTGATACTTTAGATTCTAAACTCAATTTGGCATCTACTATTCCACAATGAGTTTAAGGGTAAGTAAAAACTATTGACAATGCAATACCTTAATTCTGATAATCTCAATTATTTGAACTCTGTTAAACACATTGTTCAGGATAAAATATATTTTCCACATTTTTCAAAGGTTGAATTAAGGTGAATAAAACAACAGAGATTTTGGGTTGTTCATTTTTCTAAGTGAATAGTGCCATCCACATTTTCTACTTTTGTATTTACATCATAGATAAAACATGTCTGCCAGAAATACTTAACTCAAATTATATACAGATATTCAAACCACTATCACCCCCGATTAATTAAGTTATTCGATGCAACCCCAGCATAATAAGCACGGAACTAGACAATTTTAGACTGCATGACTAAAAGGAACCAATCGCTTTAGAATTAGCACGAAATAAACAAAACATAAACGTTCAGTTATCAATCAATTCATAACCAACGTGATTTACAAGTATATAAACCCTAAATATCAGACGATTAACGAAGCAGCAAATAGCGCAGAACGAAACCTAATACAGAATCCATAATTGAGACTATAACCAATTGCAATATAACTAAACAAACTAAGAAATTAACAAAAGAAAAAAAAGGCAAACCGCGTCTTCAGGTTTCACTTCGATGTCGAAAGAAGTTCCTTTGAGAGTTTTAACAAAAATCTTCATTTCTCTTACGCGCGCTGTGCGGTGTTTCAGGATTTCACTAATTAATCTTCTCTTACGCTCTATACGGAATCTCTGGATTTTACTAACTAACTTTTTTTTTCCACCCCGATCCGCGAGTACTTTCTTACATCTATCTATTTACACACTCGAGAGAAAACCAGAGCACAAGTGAAGTACAAGAGAATACCTTCCAATTACTCTTTTAGATGTACGAAGGGGCGAGCTTCCGGTTCTCCCTTTTCGACTGTTACACAAGGACGTTTTTTTATTAAGCCACGAGGCACTAAACTGATCTTGCGGTAAATTAGATGCAATGTGGATGGGGGGGTCCACATTGTCGACGTAGCACACTGCTGCTGTGGCGACGTATTGTTTGTACGATGAAAGCCGGTTTCCCAAAGTGCGTCGGTTTGCAAATTCTACGTCAACAAGCCGTTTATTTTATCAATTAAATTAAAATACATTTTTTTTTGTCTAAACATCTTGAAATTCCTCCTGCTCAAAAGATTAATTATAATCTCAATATAAAATAATTCGAAAGCCCATTACCCATGGACATTTAGTGCCACCCTCTATTTTGGACTGGGCTAAAATACATGTCAGCATATTTCTAAAGCCCATTACCTCCTTTGTCCTTCCAAGTAATTTACTGTGATGACATTCCCGCGCCATTGTTTGTGTAATTTCACCTCACTTTTCATTATTTTTTTCTTTTTCATATTCTTTTGATTGTATTTTTTTTACTTTTCGTAGTTTAGGAATAATATAAGAATTAACAAATATAGTTTCTTTACTATAAAAAAAGAATTATAATAGTGTTTAATAAAATTGAATTTGTATTGTATAAAATATATTTACATAGTAATTTAATTATTTTTGTTAACAATTCTGTTCAAAGGTATACTTACGAGATTTATTAAAACCAAGCCTAACAACTCGTTGAACCCACCAAAATTCCAAAGAATGATTAATCTTTCTATTTTATGTCGGATCAATATTATTTAAAAAAAAATTACGAGAGCAATAAAATTTATATTTTACGTGATTATATTTTATTAAAACATAATGTGTAAGTACTCGAAGAGCCACGTGACAACAAAAATTTTAAATATGCTTTGATATTATATTGTTATATATCAAATGCTTGCTATTTATCAAAATAACTAACTTATTACATAATGTTGTATAATCATTTTTGTTAATACAAGACAAACTCACATTATATTCCATAAGAAAAGTAACAATGGCGACAGGACATGTGACACAAGCAGTGAATTTTAATTTTTAGGTAAAACTACTAGAAGATGGGATAGAGCTTTTATATCCACTGGCATTAGGATAGGCAAGAAGAAAGTTGAGTTGAGTCAAGCCAGCTAGTAATTGGCAGGAACTCTAAAATTTAGTTTAATATTAAATTTTAAAAATTTACTTAAATTTAAAAAAAGAAAATTGAGGAGGACCACCTAAGGATAGGATAATGAGATTAATGTTGCAAATTCCAGGAAACTTCCTGGCATATTTCGCATCTTTTTGATCTCATTTTCCTGTCGACGAGGGTTGGAATTTTGTCATTTTCAGGACACTACCACCAAGCCAACCGTATACTACTACTGATAACAGTTAAGTCTTGATACCGGCACATTACCAAATTTACCCACAAACATTTTTTGTTTATTCAATTTTTAATTTCAATTGTTGAATTGCACCAACGATAATCTTATTACAAACCCACTTTACATCAAATCAACCAAATATTAATATTAAAAGATCTAACCCAGTAATGACAAATCAACCAGTATTACATTACTTTAGTCATATAAATGAATTTTAATAATAATAAAATCTCAGACATGATGATAATAAAACACTATTAACGGGAAATAAATTCTAAACAAAATTTGTAAAACACAGCATTGAGCAAAGAAGGCATTATATATAAATAAGTAATAAATTTTTAATATTATTCCATTTATTAATTTTACAGTAAATTTCAATTTAAACATAAATAATATTAATAATACAAACATTCAGTACCAATTTTTGCAAACAAATAAATATAATAATTGATTATTTTGTATCTCATAACATATATATTTATATAAATTATACACGTGTATGCTGAACCGGCTTTCCTGTACTCAACCTTGAACTATCTCTGTAATTTTATTTTGTACATCCCTGAAATCAATACAGTTTAAATTTGTCACACAAGACATGACAACAACTATTCATTTACAATAATGGCTTGTGTTAATTCTTTTGGTGTGATTATTTATGTTGTGATTAAGATATAAATTTGCATTATCGACCTCAAATTAAGTTACTACATCATTTTTTTTAAAATTACTTTTTTTAAAGCAGACGCAACCACATACGGAAGACAGTAGTAAATCCCGATCCAATTCGTCGGACCTTGCGAATGTCATAAAACAAGATTCGTTAAAGGGCTACGATAATGATTTCATTAAACAAGTTGCCGCTTCTATCCTATAATTTCTACTTCTACATATTTCTTTCGTTCCTTTAAAAAAAAATTATATATAAAAAAAAATCAAATTTACAATCTTCGGCGGCGTTCGCGTATTTGTAGAACCGGAAACCTTTTTTTTTATTGGGACCTTCTTTTAAATTTTTTTACTACTTATTCCGCCGGCGAAATCTCGTGTCGCCACGAAAAGTCAGAAATATCGGCCGAGTCAAAGTACACGTCGGAATACTCGAATAATCCATCGTCAAATGCCGCGTACTCGCTAACGTTGTCGATATCACCTACTCCCAACTCGAACGAGTCATAACTCGGAATAGTGTCCACAAACCCCCACAAGTCACCGGTTCTAGACGAACCGGATGAAACTCGCACCGGTTCAGTATCTTCGTCGTTCTTAACCTCTTCACTCGAAACAGTACTATAAGGAGGGAGCCCGAGCTCATCATCAGAAGCTTCTAAAAGGTATCCCAGTTCCCGCTGGGAGTCACCGGATTCCGATGACGTCAGATCCACGATCTGAATCGGTGACGGAGAAGATGCTGATATTTCTTCTTCAAAACTCTTCATTACCGAGTCGAGGTCCTGAATTGCTGGGTCGGAATCCGACTCGTCTAGAAAACCGGATAACAAATCATCCCTTAGTCTCTTGACATCCGGTAAATTCAACTCCGACTCGGCCGAGTCCTCCCTGACTCGCTTCTTAATAATGCTCAACTCTTCCATGCAGCAATTAGAATAAGATAGAACGCAAGGAGAATGAAAACAAAAGAAAGAAAAGGAAATCAGGGTTAGGTCTTGTTGCAATAGAAGGTGAATAATGCTTACTGGCTGTAATGAGAATTAGCAGAGGGGAACATAAGTTTATATAGTGAGACCAAGGTGAGAGAAAAAGAGAGAGAGAGAGAGAGAGAGAGAGAGTGTAATGATGATGACGGACGGCGCGTGGGAGCAAACACAGAGACCATAACCGAGGTCTTTCCATTATTTGTTGTTTCCTAGAATAAGACTTTTTCATTTTTCAGATTTGATGTCGGATTTCTTTTTTATTATATTAAAATTTATTAATTAATGTTGAAGTCCCGTCAGCCGGGGCCCAGTAGCTTAGTCAATCTCGGCCTTTGGTTTTGCCCTTTGTTTATGATTCGGATTGGCGATTGTGTTTGGCTTGGCTCGGCTGAGAGATAGAATAGAATAGAATTGGTGCGTGCGTGCGTGCGTGCGTTCGCGTCTGGTGGGAAAAGCAGTGGGAGGCATGTGTTGAGGGGTATATTCGTCTAACAAAGGAGGTGCTTTTAAAATGATTTGAGAATTAGAATTTAGAATTTGATTAAGAGTATAGATTTGACGGGGTGGCGAGAGGGCCTTTTCTTTTCTGGAAGAAAGTTGTAGGTAATTGATGGCGCATTTGCTTGGAAACTTTAATGCGTTACGCTGCCTATGCTGCTGATGATGATGATGTTCACTACATTTAGGAAAAAATAATAATAATAATAATAATAATATTGATCGTATCAAATACGAATCGAGAATCATGTTACACGTTATTAACTTTTTATTTTTTTTATTTTAAATTAAAAAATACTATGGACAAATTTGATCCAATAAGGTACAGCTCCCTCTTATCAATGGATTGCTTTCAAAAGAATCAACACATCTCTCTCAATGACTGTTTCCTTACTAAACGAATGAAAATCAAACTTTTCATACTTTAAAATATTCTTTTATTATCTTATTGGATTGGCGCTTTTCATTTTATTTATTTATTTCTAATACTTACACCCTAAGTTATTGATTTATGCAAGTTTAGATTAATACCACGATGGTCATAAATTTTGAGTCTTAAAATAATAACTTTAATTTTATTCAAGGAGGAGAAATTTGTCTTATTATTTTAATTAAAAATGATAATTTTATTCACAAATTTACTAATACCCACTTGTCATGAGATAGATTTAATATGTCATTTAGCATTTTGGGGCAAGTTTAAGAAAAAAATTTGAAACTTGAGTTTAAAAACTATACCGATACGAATAAATATTCACAAATAAAAATATTAAATTTATACTTTTTTTTTAAATTATAAATTTATTGTAATCGATGTTAGTAAAGGTCTTCTTAAAGCTTTCAAAATTCTTTGGTTAAAACTTTTAACATTTTATTTATAATATTCTACGAGTACTTTGTCCTTTTTATATCTTCAAAAATCAATAATTTTTTTTTAATATCGGCCGATATTGTATTAAAAAAACTCCGACATATATTTATGGTAACTCGACAAAAAACTCAATAATGAAAACTATTATTGCACTTATAGTGCTATATACAATGTATTAAACACGTTATCTTAATTGCAAGATTAGATTGAGAAACATTTTTGCCTTTTTTTTTAATTTTTGAACTTATAAATTTGTAAATTCTTGTTTTGAAATTTATTTATGAATTTATAAAAAAATATTTTTTTAATGAAATCATATGAATATACTTGATATCTTATGTGAATGATGTATTTTATTTTGAATTGATAAAAATTTATAATTTTAGTTAAATAATTTATAAATTTAATATTTAATATTTATTAAAAGTTAAGTATAATTTAAAAATACAAAAAAAAATCTATAGATATCCACGTGAATTTAGTAATTGTTAAAAATTTATTTAAATGGGTTTGTTAATGAAATGTCAAATCCACAATAAATTTGATGTAGATTTAATATTAAATTTTCTCAACTAACTAACGTGTATACAAATTTTAAGGTATCTGTCCTAAACTCATGCCATTGCCATCCCTAATTTTGGGCGTGGGCTACCTACAGTTTGTAAACAAGAAAGGAGGCATCTCCTTAAATTTTTAACCGATGAGAGAAGAATATGCTTCGTAATTCCAACAAAGAAAAACACAACATGAGTAATTAAATACATCTACCTAATTTAAAATTAAATTAATTAACTTCAATATTATAACGCGAAATAAATATAATAAAAGTAGACGGTGGGGTTGTTTGACAAACAAATTTGAAGGACACGTATTAATCACGTACAATGAAGCACGAGGATGAGATGAATAGCACGTGACTGGGAATTAGAAAATGGCATAAATAAAACATGATATTTTGGTCCCATCCGAATTTCCACTTTCCGTTTACCAGCAGCCTCAATTCATTGGTGGTGGAGGAGGAGGAGCTCGTGTTCATTCAATTCCATCCAAAGCTCTTCCAAGTATCTAATTTGGTTTGGTCAAGTGGAGGACACCCATTTCTCATTACCCATCATTCATCCCCACTTCTCCACACACTCTCACTACCCCACCAACAAAAAAGGCCAACTTCCTCCATGTTCTTCACCATCTCTAATAATCTCAGCCCACCGATTATATTTATGAGATTTAGTTATTAGCAAGGGTAGATTATCGTTGACTATTAAAGATTGGCGGAAATAGTCCAAATAACGGTGTTTGCCTTTTTTAAAAATAAATATTCTTTAGATTAACAAAAATCAAGTTTAATTTAATTTGAATAAATGGGTGGTTGTAGTGGGCATAATTTATGTGAAACACCCGGCCCGGCTATAGAATAAAGCAGCCGAATAAAGCAAAACCATTGATTGGCGCGCCGACACATTCCAGAAGCAACTGCCAAACCAAACTAAACAAACAAGACTACTATCTAAAAAATAAACAGCGAGCAATTAGGCAACATGACTCAAGAGATGAGATATGCAAGTCTAATGTCACCCAGCCGCTAGTTTCACGATTCTATAGGTTGGGCATGGCTGGCGCCGCGTCAGCTCTTCAGCCGCATCTCGAAAATCAAAATCTGCCAACTTGCCCTTCGTTCACGTTTCCACGTGACGACTTCTGCACTTGTTTTTGTTTGTTTTTAATTCTTCCAGTTTTGGTTGGTAGAAAGATTGGTTCGTTTTTGGACGTGGGACCATGGGTTGCCCCTCTAACAGTAAAGTGGGGCGGACGTTTGAAAGCAGTCACATGGTTCAGCTGATTGTTCGGTGTGTGTCAATGTCATCCAAGTCATCCTGCCTTTTGCTTTACATGAGGACTCTCGTGCTGTGCGGAACGTACTATTGAAAGACATATCCTGATAGATAAGGAGCCGATTGATGCAAATCAGACGGATAACAACGATTATTTTGACTTGACCAGTTTTGAGTCCCGACGCTGATAAGATGAGAAATTGAACGGTGGATATGTTAAGATAGGTACAAGCGCAGTGAAGATTTTGCTTGAAGCATCATTATTGTATTTTCTCCCAAGGAACAATGACAATTAGAAATCTTGTTTATTTATTTGATTATGGGATATTGACAGATGCCCCCCCTCAGGTTTGAGAAATAATACAGATGCACCCTAAGTTTATACCACTCAACAGATGCCTTCCCCAACTTTGACAAATCGACACATACCCCTGAGATCACACAATCTTAATATTTCAATCCATGCGGGTATCATTAATTCAAAAACCTATCCAAATTAATACACACTTTATCACGAAGTCACCTTCGTTGTTTTATCAAAACAAGGCTTACATGTTTATCTTCATTGCTGTCACATAATCTTTTTTTTATTATTCACATGAAAATGCAAAGGAAGTTTGAAAGACGTGCTGCTTTTCCTACCAACTCCACCTTTGCCTGTATGTTTGTCATCTCATAAAAATGGTTTTTATCTTTATTATTTTATGGTTTTTTTATTTATTTATCTTTTGGGTTAGTGAAGTCTTGTCAATATAAACTATTATTAACAAAGATCGGCAAGCACAAGACCAATAGCAATTCGGATGCCATCATTCTAATAACACTACACGTGTTTGAAATCAACAATTTCCAGACTTTGCCTATCGAGACTAATTTCAGTTGCACGTTTAGCAGACAATATTGTAGAAGAAGCAATTTGGAATTCCACTTGAGAAATTTTAATACTATTTTTGGTTTGAATCATTTCAATTTCCATGTTTTAGGGAGACAAATTCTCAATGGGTTTCTTTTTCTTATATGAATGGATATTATTTTCCAATATTATGACTTGTAGGATCGACATTTCCAAATGGCAAGTCCAGTCAATTTACTTATTTGATTAGTTTAGCTTTCACGGACCTAAAAGGAAAGAGGAATCACGTCTAACTTGGAAATTTAATTTGCCCAAAGATGGGGTTAGTGGTGTACCATAAACAGCTGCTTGAAAGCAATATTTCTTAACCATATTCCTACTACTAATCTTCTTCTATAATTTGTATTACACTCGACTCCTAAGCATTTTCTTCCAATTATAATTACCTTTCTTGCCCATAATCCAGATCTACGACATCACTATAATATTGAACACCATATAAAAATTTTGGCTATGAATTCAAAATTCAAACTTTTGACCATTTGAACGAGTGCTGCATCAATTAAATTCGATCTTCATTTTGATCTAAATTTACCAATTCCAACTGTTATAATGCAATCAATCTCCATTGGTTTGCATTTTCTTTTTGTTTTGAGTTGTTAGCATATACGGAAACGTGAGGTTGAGGTGAGGATCAAGGCGGTTTGAAAAATAAATATGAAACCTAAAAAAGCAGATGGCCTGACTCAATCAATCAATAATAATAATATAAATGGCTGGCACACACCATCCAATTCCAGTATCTAATCTGTTTGTCTTGATTCTTGAAAAGCAAAAGAAAGTAGATAAAAAGGTGAGCACGGCACAATTAACGAGCATCCATCCCCACACCCACTTCCACTTGCTCCACTCTCAATCACATTAGAAAAAGAGAGAGCGAGAGAGAGAGAGAGAGAGAAGAAAATAAAAAGAAAAAGAAGAAAAAACAAAAGCTAAGAACATGACCATGTAATATGTGCAACAATATTGCATGTCTTGTTAGGTTTAATTAACCCACCCTACCTAATTACTTGCTTAACGTTCAATTCTGTCGGTGTGCTATTTCATTTTTACGGAAGTTAATCAAATTTAACACATGATTATCATCGCCACCACCCCAAAATCTTGATTAAGATGTTGACGATATTTAATACTTGTGTGTCAATTTTGTGGAAAAGTGTTGCATTACTGGCAGTATTTCTTTCTTAGCTATGTGTGTATGTGATATCAACAACGAAAATAAAGGTCTTTCACAGCCGGGTCTGACTGGTAATGGAGAATGTTTCAATGGTTCTAAGGAAAACAGAAGACAAGGATTTGGAATCAGACGGCAGATGCGTCCTGTCGTTTACAGTTGTTGACCAACAAGGATTAGATTCCCATGCAAATCAAATTCGCTTTTATTTATGATAAGATATGCACGCACAATTTGAATATTGTTTTGTCTCTGCCATTTTTTTTTAGTTATTTATCAATCAATCAACCACCCAACAGCTGTGGTCGATACGCATACTTGTATATTATACAACTCAAAAATATTTTTAATATCAGAATTAACCATCCACCACCCATAATCTAAAGGATAAGGTAAGTAATGCGTATATTTACAAACCCAAGAAGTATAAAAAAAAAGATATTAAATACAAGTAAACGGGTAGAGACTAACATTATTTGATAACTAAATGTTTTAAAATTAAGTACATGTTTGTTTTTTCATCTAAAGTCTAAATATAATTTAATTTCAATTGTATTTTGAAAGGATTTGAGTTTAATTTAATAGTAAAAACTAAGTAATTTCATCTTACTACAATCAAATTAAGTTCAAGATTTTCACTTAGAATTCGTTTAGTATAATTTTCGAATAAATTTTCTAGAAATAAATTTTTTGTGAGTGTGGCTTTTGTGTATTGACCCTTTGGGAGGAAGTAAAAATTTAATTGTTTAATTGTCGATTAAAATACCTCTTTTGAATTAATAAATTATTTGGTTTCAAAATTTTAAAAGTATTTTATTAATTAAATTAATAAAAATATTGTATTTAAAATTTATTGTATTATAAATTGATACTATTGTTGAAAAAAATCATTGCAATTTTAGAATTTTAAAAATACTATTGAAGGACAAATATTTTAAATTTAATCATAGAATTTTAAGAAGACTATAACACATGGCTCAATTTTAAAAGAAAATTAATAAATTACACAGCTAATTAAAACGAGATGAAGCTTGCGGGGCATTCCATTTTAATTGGTGGTCTACGTAATACATACATACATATATATATATATATATATATATATATATATATATATATATATGAGTTTGCCTAATGAAAGAGAAAATTGAAGCTTGGAGATGAATTCAATGAAGTAGACAAAGCAAAACTGAGAGGAAGTGCGAAAGAAAGAGATTGAATTGACAGCGTTGAGCACAATAATACAGAAAATATATGTAGGAGATGGAAAACACATTTAAAATTTGAGTGGATAGTACAATAATAAAATTAAAATATTTATTTTTTCATATTTATAATGTATATTAGATTTCGAATCAATTTAGTCAGTTAATTTTTGAATGTTGTATATTTTAGGAGCAAGTGTGGTAGTAAAAGCCACCGAATATTCTAAAACTACCCAAAAATAATTATCGAACTGTGATTGAATTTTTTTAAAATAACATATATAAATATATCAGTATAATAATTGTATTGTATTGAAATTCATATAATTCAATTGTTTATGTACATGATAAATTTGATAAAAAATAATAATTTGACACCCATGACATGTATTTGATATATAAATTGTAGTGAAATAATGTGAGTATGAGCTCTCGCGAGAATATGAAATTGTGTGATATGGTTATGATTAGTTGAATAAGAATATAAGATTATTGGGTATATTTATGATATGATTGTGAGCCTGATGAAAATATGAGATTGCACGGTATGAATTTAATGGCCTGAATAAGAGTACAAGGTCGTTGGGTATATTTTTGATTTGTATTCTTAGGCAAAGATTTTTTTTACTAAATATAATATGATTTGTAGATATTTATTGATGTGAAATGATTAATTTTATTGTGAAAAATATTTACCATGTGATTGATGTGCTAGTGATGTATGAATTTAAAAAGACTGCATAATTATTTATAAAATAATATTTTCTTAAAAATTAAATTCACTCGATGAACCTTAAGCTCATTATTTTTTAATTTACCTATTTTTGTGTATAGTTGATTCTTGAAGTTGAGCTCACTAGGTATATTGCATGGATTATTTTGTAAATATATCGTGTTTATATGTATAAATGTAAAATAATCACATGTGTGTAAACAAATTATGTATATATGTTGTGGTGGGGTTTGATAAAATGGGTAATCGTGGACTTATAGGCCCGTAAGATTCTAAACCTAACCTAACTTATGACTCTTGTCTTCAAGGAAAAATGATCAAATTATCATTTGTTGATCAAGGGAATAAAGCTAGTGAAGTGCTTGAATTAATCTATACTGATGTATGTGGTCCATTTAGTAGAATGGCCGAAGGTGATTTCTCATACTTTATAACTTTTACTGATGATTTTTCACAATATGGTTGTGTATACTCAATGAAGTAAAAAATTGAATTTATTTAAAAAGTTCAATGAATTTAAAGCAAAAATAGAGAAACCGATAGAAAAGAGTATTAAAACTTTATGATCTAATCGTGGTGAAGAATATTTTAGTATTGAGTTTCTATATTTTCTTAAGTTTAATGGCATAACCTTTCAACTAACACCTTGTTATATACCTCAACATAATGGTATACCAGAAAAAAGGAATCGTATCCTATTTGAAATTATATGATTTGTAATGAACTTCATAGACTTACCTACATATCTTTGGAGACATGCCCTTAATATTACACTTTATGTCTGGAACAAGACTCAATCCAAAGCAGTTCCCAAGACATCGTATAAGATATGATAGAAAAATTAATTAAGCTTCAATCATGTGAAGCCTTCGAGTTTTCCAGCTTATGTTAAAATTGTTAAACCTAAATAGTTATTTATTCTAAAGGTTGATTTTTAATTATATATTTATCAAAAAATTTTAATCAATCTACACGTATAGTTTCTCGAGAGTTAGTTCATAAAGGAAGGTAGTATAAGTAGAAAAATCAAGCCTTTAGAAGAGTATAGAGAGCTTAATACCAACCTTAGATGTATAAGCCTGTTGATACAGATGAACTTGTTCATTCTAATCCTCAATCTTTTATAGACTAGCCTCTATGTAGATCCACTAGATATCGAGTCTCCAGCAAAGGTATTTCTTCCTTTCTAATAATAATTTTAAATCATTTGTGGCAGGAGATAAACATAGAGACAATCTTAGAACTTATGAAAAGGCAATATCATATATATATATATATATTCTAAAAGATGGCTTAAAGCCATGAGATCCGAGACGAAGTCTATATATGCCAATCAAGTGTGGTCACTAGTTGATCCACTGGAAGGAATTATTACTATTGATCGTAAATGAATTTATAAAAGAAAAATTGACAAAGATGAAAAAGTTAAGATTTACAAAGTAAAACCTGTGGCGAAGGATTATGCTTAAAAACATGGTATTGACTGTGAATAATTTTTTTTGTCGATAGCCATGCTAAAGTCCATTAAAATACTGCTTGCTATTGCAGCTCATTATGACTATAAACTGTGGTAAATGAATATAAAGACAACTTCCTCGATGCTTTTATTGAGGACACCATATATATGCAACAACCTACGGAGTTTGTTTCTAAAGATAGTCAAAAAGTATGTAAGCTGCATAAATCCATATATAGATTAAAGTAACCTTTTAGAAGTTGGAGCATTCAATTTGATGATCTAGTCAAATTATTTGACTTGATTAAGAATATTGATGAACATTGTATCTATAAGAAGGGGATTCACAATACATTGTATTATATGACATACTTCTCATTGAAAAGTATGTAGATAACATGCTTCTTATTAACAATGATGTGGGTATGTTAACTAAGGCTAAATTGTGGTTATCTAATCCGTCCTCCATGAAAGATCTTGGAGTAGTAACTTACATTTTTGTGTACTCATCTTTATAAAGATGGAGTAAAATGAATAATGGGTCTCTTTCAGCATTAGTACATTGAAAACGTATTAAAAAGGTTCAGTTTGGATACTCTAAGAAGGGTTTCTGACCCTGCAATCATGCTATTAATCTTTTGAAAGATATGAAACCTAAGACTGAAGTTGATTGAGAGCGTAAGAAGAGAATTCCTTATGCTTCGACAATAGATAATCTTATATACGCCAAACTATGTACTGTACGCCACTGTAAATATTACAAGTAGATATTAAGCAAATCCTGTATAATGACATTGGACTGTAGTAAAAAAATTTCTTAAATACCTAAGAAAAACTAAGTATTCAATGTTGACCTATTAAGGTTATGAATTAAAGCTTGAAGGTTATACTGATTCTAACTTTCAGTCAAACGTGGATTCTAAAAAGGCCTCTTTGCATTTGTTTTCATTTATAATGGGGGAGCTGTTAGTTGGAAAAGTTTCAAGCAAGCTACTACTGGTGACTCCATTATATAACCTGAATACATTGTTGCTTTTGAAGTTCCAAAAAAGACTATTTAGATTTGTAAGTTCATAAGTGAACTCGGAGTAATTCCTTCCATTTCTGATCCAATAGCTTTATACTTTGATATCAATGGAGTTACAGCACAGGCTAAAAAAATTATGTCTCACTAGAAATTCAAACATATTCAATGAAAATATCGTTTGATCAGTGAGTTTATTGCTAATAAATAGCTAATTATTTAAATGAATTTATCAATAAATAATGTGACAAACTCACTCACTAACCTTGTGACACAATGACGACTGAATCACCATCTTAAGAAAATGAGTATTAAGTATTATAATGATTGACTCTAATGCAAGAGAGAATTCATTAGAGATATTTTTTGCAATCAATTGAGTTATTAGTTTAGAGAATCAATCATTCATTTACATATATACTTTTGTAATTAGATATAAAAATATTTATAATTAATAAAATAATAATTATTTTATTTTATATTTATTCAATTATTATTTTTTAATTACATGCAAAATGAGATCCCGTGAGATATTCTATATCAAAATTCTATATGTAAAGAGTAATAGATATAAGTACAGAGTCTCCAATTTAAATACATCCAAATTTGTTTTCGATTGAAGTGATGTCATTAGAGACAGTGATATTGTATGACTAATATGTTCAGTTTGCTGCCACTGCTTAGTAAATGATGCTAATAGTTATGCAATTAGTTTCATGTCGTAAGAGTATGAGCATGGACAAAACGTTAAAGAATGTGTCATTGAATATCACCAAATATTATGAAACTTAAAGGGATGATTATCCACGGTCAATGATTCATCATATAATCGTACTAGTATACCATTAGTCCTTCGCATTGAGGCATATTGTTTATTTGTGTACATCGCACTGACTAGCAATACCTAGTCAAAAAATTACGAAATTATTTTAGCTTATAAACAAACAAATACTTAAAAATGCTTATAAAGTATTCCAACAAATTCAAAATTTTAGCATTCACATGTTTCCACATAGGTTAGCAAATTTAACTTTATCATAAATTCTTCGAGTTCATCGAATTTTGTTCTAACAAGTTATTTGTGATATTCACTATCATCTCCTTTCTCAACAATTTTGTATTTGTTGACTTATTCCTTTCATCGTTGAATTTATTGAAAACCTTTATGGTGTACAATTCTAATGCATATTTCAAAAGAAATTCTTCATTATTGACTATTGGATACTCATGTTCGGACTCAAAATCTTCATCACTTTCTTTTTTCATAATTTTTTTTCAATGCTTGCTCATATTTGACAACATAATCTTTAAGATTTGTTGTGGATGTTACAAAGCTATCAAAGAAAGATTTAATTCATTCAGTAGTATTCATTCTAGCAAAAAATGTGTTACGATTAGAAATAAGCACCCAAAAAGTACGTGTTCTATTAAAATGATTTAACTATTCATTATCTTCCAAACCATTTTCCATAATCAAACCAGAGGATTTCTTCCCATAGTTTCAAGCCATGTTTCAAAAAGCCATAGAAAAGTTATTTTTGTTTCATCTTGTAATAATGCACCTCTGAATTGTATTGATTGCAAGTGGTGAATGGTGCAAAATAGTATTTAATTTTTATCATTTAAGATAAAAATTAAATACTATTTTAATAAGTATCAAATTATTTAAAATATAAATTTTAAATATACACAACACTTTAAAATCATAAAAAATTCTGCACGAAAAAGCAAAATGAAACAAACACTTGACTACATATGATTTACAATACACATGCCATAGCCTGACTAATAATAAAGACAAAATCAAGAAGCCGAGCGGGTTACCGAATCCGTTGACCCAATGATTCTCGTACCTAATACTGTAACACACATAATTGTAATAAACATAGACATAATATTGTGTTGCCACACGTGCTTGCTTTTCTACGGGTGAATTGCGGTGTTGACACGCATCCATTTGTTTCTATCAACAAAATTTTAAATAAAATAATTTTATTATATTAATTTTTTTTTATATATAAAAACAAATTTAAACGAATAAATTAATAATCGTCAAATCAATTAACAGTAACACACAGGGCGTTTTCATGTTATTAACACAGAGAAACAAACGTATGCATTGGTGATCTGGAATTACCAATGGGTAACAGTAATTTTCCCACAACTCTCTTCTCGATCTCACCCATGAAAGAAAAATTAAAAGTAGAATTTGTAACCCAATTAATATCTGAAAATATTGTATTAGCAACTATTTTTTGGAGGATGTAGAATCCGAGTTCAGATCCAAACCCGAATCCTCCTCCTTCCCAACTTGGTTGAAATCTTCCGCTTCGAAACACGGCCGCCATCTTGCATCCGTCAGTTTACGTAGTCCTGCATCTTTGTTGTTGTTGCGTTTCTCGAAATACTTAACGGCCTCTTTTATCCTTCTCAGTATTGCAAAAAACTCTTCCACCTCATCCTCCGTCACGGTCACCGTCTCCTCTGCCTCTGCCTTACCCTTGTTTCTCTTTCCCTTCATCTCTCCATCGTCCTCCCGTCTTCTTTTCTCTCTTTCCATAGCTGGACGTTGTCTTTCCCCGAAACGGGTTTTCTCTATTCTTTGTTACGCGGGTGATGTTAATGGTGTGCTGCTATACGTGCTGTTCCTGTTATCCTATTTGTATATTCGAGTCTGCTTTGACAAGTAACAGTAAACTGGACAGAAATGACGGGTCGGTGATGCGAGGACATTACGTCATTCAGGCGACGTTAAGATGATGCGTGAAACGTGGAGCAGCCACTGGGAATCCATCCCCCTTGTATGCCTAGTGAAAGTTTCCATGTGTGAGAAACGTGGAGCAGCCACTGGTATTCCATCCCCCTTGTATGCCTAATGAAAGTTTCCATGTGTGAAATAAACAAAATCAAAATATTGCTTTTAACTGTTAATCTTGAAAGTAGCAACTGATTCTGTGATGGTTGATGCAATCTATATGTGCGTCGGTGGATTCTTTCTAGCGGCAGCTAAAGTAAGCAATTTATAAAGCTATTCCACATTATATATACATTGCTGTACATGATAGAATTATTTTCTTGATCGGTTTTTGTGGTGAGTTGATGCGAATATTACTCGTCGTGAAGACAGACAAGTAATTTGATTAGAAGTAAAGTTTTTAAAAAATAAAATAAAATTATTTCAAAAAGATTCAAATAAAATAATACTATTAAAATCGAGGATTGTTCGGTCAAGGAATGAATGAACGAAGTTTTTTTTTAATTTGTATTGACACGGCAACTTTTGTATTATTGAATTTGCAAATGAAGTTAAAAGGCAAAGCGTGATGGGACTCGTGTCCCCCTACTTCTTTGACTTCACTCGTGAATCATGACAAAGTTAGTCAATTCTAAGTAAAAGAAAATCTTAAAAATTTTGTTTGAATAAATTATTAGAAAGAACTTGTGTGGATTGTGTATGGTTACCAAGAACAGAATACAACTTGATATTACATTAAACTGAATTAAAACATAACATTGCTGGCAGGCACTTCCTTCGCTTTTCTTGCATTCACTTGAAGAAAAAAGAGAGAGTACCCCATATTATTATACCCTTTTTTTTTAAAAAACCCCAAAATCAATCTAGGGCGGGTCGGCATCCGTTTCAGGATCCACATTCAAATCCAAACCAACATGTTGTTTGATGTCCTTGGCGGCTACCCCGTCGTCGTCATCCCTGTCATGAACCATGTGCATGTCATTGTTCTCTAATTCCATTAAGCTACGTCCATCGCCGTTACCATTCTTGAAATAGCTAACGGCCACCTGTATTCTTTTGATAATGGCAAAGAACTCTTCAACCTCCTCCTCCGTCGCACTGGTGACTGTCTCCTCTCCATTTTCTTTTCGTCGCGCCTTCTTTTGGGCTCCCCCTGCAACGACATCTTTTTGCCCAGTTTTCCTCTTCACCGAGTCTGCTTCTTTCCGCTCCGACATCTGTGATATCTGCTACTTGCAAGCCAAGCTGGTCTGGTATTAAAATCTTCTGGGAGAAAGCTTCGTTTTGATGGGATTTTTATCACAATCTGGTAAAGGGCGAGGGAATCTCGAGTGGGGGATGTGACTTTGACATGTGAGGCTGCGGGAACGTCAAAGTTTGGCTTCAATCAACGCCAATCAAGGATATAAAGGTAAATATATGAGATATAGCCGTTGAAAACTGCTAATTTCCAAATTAAAATCTAACCGTAAAATTTTGATCAATAATCGATATTCCGTCTATTTTCCGCCGACAATGTGCTCGGGGGGGTGTTGATATTTCCATTCTATTATTTATGTAATGACAGAAATTACTATGAACCGAAGGCGAAAGAGCAGAGGGAGAAAAAAAGGAAGGAAGAGAAAACCAAATGGAAGGCAATTTTGTTGTTCATAACGGGAGTCATCATTTTAAATTAAACAATAGCTAGAGAAACAAGTTGCCCAAAAGAAAGAGAAATTACATGCATGGCTCGTTAATTTTATTTTATTTAAAAAAAAATCTTCAGGGGTTCTTGTCAAAATCTTGCCAAATGTTTAATGGCTATTCTTCGCTCAGGACCATCGTAATCTTGCCAAAATCCTGCCTTTTGACTATCAGCTCTGATGTGAATGAATCCAGACCATCTCTAATTGCTGTCCGAATTTCTTACCCTGAGCGTCATTCTTTTGATGTGAGTGGCGACGTTTCAGGCCTGCTTTAACGCATCGTATTCCTTTTGGGCCAAATGTTGGACCAGCAAAACAAACTGTGGTCCAGTTGGTCAGTTTAGTCCATTCCCCTCCCCATGTGCTGTCTGGACAAGAAGCAAGACAGCTTTCTAACCAACACGACTGACGTATGGGCAATTATTGCACTCTTTCCAACACATGACAAATAACTTTAAATTTTATGGCCCGCATTGGATACAAGTGCCTTGTTTTTAACTTGGAAGTTAATTAATAATTTTTAATTAGTGAGTAAAATTAGAATTTATTTATATTAAAAGTAAATTAAATAATAATAGTTAGAAGCATGCTCTTAATTTCAAAATAAAAATTAATTTCGATAATATTACTGTGATTAACGAGATTAAGAACTAATTATTATCATATTTTGAATAATACTCTCAAATAAATAAATAATTTATAAAATTACTGGATATATAAATCAAAATTTAATGATTATTATTCATTATCAAAACCCTACCGAATGATTTGCTCTTTACTTTTCTGTATATTTTGAACACGTGTTTGGGAGTACCCAAAATTGGAGCTGTCTTCACGTGCATTCTCGATAAATGCTATACCTTAAGCTTGGTTCCCGCACGAATGTTTTAGACTACTTGATTTAAATAATAACAATTATAAAACTTATAAATTTACATTTAAAAACTTGATTCCTACTCCAATCTTCTTATTTAATTAAAGACAAGACATTCGAAAGACACTGATCTTGTGTTGTTTAATCATGAATAAATTAATTAGTTGATACAGATGAAATCAAGGCATGAATTGAGGGTGGGCGGAACCAAATTATAACAAATAAAACTTGGGTTAATTTAAAATAAATCAATTCAATTTTATTTATTTTTTTAAATTAGAATCGGTAAATATTTGTTTATTTTTTAATTTATAGTTAATTTAAATCGAATAAATGAAATCTTTTTGTTTTTTAAACCAAAGAATTGATATTTTAAATCAAATCGTATTTATTGTTTTAATTTAGTTTAATTAGTCTTTTTATTATTCTAGTTAAATTAAGATTAATAAGGTGAAATTGAGTCAAAATCTAATGGAACTAAGCGATGCCCATCTAGCACTATTGACAATAGTTGTACGAGCAAAGATACGGACACAGGGAGGCTCCGTTTTACCGCACCCATTTGAGTAATAATTTTATATGTAGTAAGTACGATGGCGATGATTTCATGTTCAGTGTGGATCAAATAATAAGAAAGAACGGATTGTCGATTGCGTGGAGGAAGCCGCGGTGATGCTGCGTAGCTGACAAAGCAAGCGAGCAATTGGTAGAATGGAGCATGCAATTTATTTTTTCCAAGCAGTTTTGGTAACGGGAAAGTATCTAATCAAATTCACGACACAACATGAAGGGACAAGATGGCACACTCTGTCTGTTTCTCTGATTAATTAATCTATTTTTTGGGACCCGCTGTTGATTTCTTGGTTTTCTCTTCAAATTTCTGTCTTTACTGGTACAACGGAAGTCTTGTCCGCACCGACACAGTGCATTTCTTATAGTTTAAAATTAAAATTATCATCATTGTTAAAATATAATTTAACAAACTTATTGCTAAAATGGTACGCCTTGCTCTTATTCCAAAGCAGAGTTTGGGTAATTGAAATCATTAACTTGGTTTAATAAGGTTGATTTCTGTCTGAATTGAAATACCATAATCAAAACTAACAATTGTATATATATAAACATTTATTTATTTATTTATATTATATTTTAAGCATTTTTGACTGTAACTTCTAATTTCCAGTCGTGGATGCTTATTCCTCAGCTTGTTGCAAATCCACCCACCTCAGCTCCGTAATATGTACCTACAATATTGCATAATCTTATCTTCTGGTTGACAGTCGGGCAAGAAATTAGTCGTTGTGGAAAAAAGCCAAAATTTGTATCATATATCCGTTGCGTTTTACCCCCAATCAATGAATATCTTCACGTGTCTTGTTTCTCTCGCTATCACACGGTTTGGATCGGGAGTAAATATCAGTCCCCCTAAATTAAAGCAAGCAATTTTTAACAAATTTATGAATTTTGAATTAATTAATTAATATAATTATTAAATAAATAAATAATATAAGATATGACATAATTAATATTTATATATAATTTAAAATTTTTAATTCGTAGATTTATTTATAATTTATTTTAATTATGTTTAAAAGATATTTAATTTTATTTAAATTACTCGAAAACCATACTTAAGACTTGGTCATCCTCAAATTTTGTTTTAATCTGCTGCGGTATCACGTACCGTGTTAAAATATTCTAGACTCAGTTTTATCAACAAATAACGGAAATAGAAAAGAAATGACTTTTTA
Source organism: Xylocarpus granatum (assembly GCA_019650275.1). Taxonomy (NCBI): domain Eukaryota; kingdom Viridiplantae; phylum Streptophyta; class Magnoliopsida; order Sapindales; family Meliaceae; genus Xylocarpus; species Xylocarpus granatum. The sequence goes on along the minus strand of BNST01000064.1, from coordinate 314,472 downwards.
TGATGTTGAAACGATCGTATTTATCTGACCACAATCAGAGGCATGATTACGCAGGGAAAGAAGTGGGACCCAGTCAGTGACCCACTTCCCATCATAGTCACGTGCGTGCGTAAGATGTGCTTCATCCACCTCGCACGTCTCTCACGAAGAAGTGGTAACATGCTTCACTGCACAGTTTCTAGTTCTTATATACGAAGAGTAATATCCATTTCCAATTCTGTCTCAAACTCGGTACTCACAAAGTTCAATACTCGTAACTGAATATTTCTTCTTCGCTTACTGGTATTTTAGCTGGTAGGCAATGCCGCCTTCTTTAACTTTCTCTTCGTTTCTGCTCGTTTTGCTGCTATGTCTCTGCGGTGTAAACTCCTCTTCCACTCCACCCACCAAAATTGGCAAGGGCTACTGTCTTATCTCCATTGAAGAAGTTGACGGAGGTATTGTGGGTCATCTCCAAGTCAAGAAGAAGAACAAAATCTACGGTCCAGATATCCCTCTCTTGCAGCTTTATGTCAAGTAAGTGATATTTTAATCCTTGGCCAATGCAGCTCAACTGATAAAAAGTTCGATTTTTTGATCAAAATTGTTATCCGATTCTACAGGCACGAAACTGAAGATCGTTTGAGGGTTCACATTACAGACGCAGAGAAGCAGAGATGGGAAGTTCCATACAATCTTCTAACGCGAGAACAGCCACCAAAGCTGAAGCAAACCATCGCAAGAACTAGAAAAAACCCAATAGCAGTATCAGAATACTCAAGCAATGAGCTAATCTTCAGCTACACAGCTGACCCATTCAGCTTTGCCGTCAAAAGAAAATCAGACGGACAGACCCTTTTCAATTCAAGCTCCGATGAATCCGACCCATATAGCCAAATGGTCTTTAAAGACCAATACCTCGAGATTTCCACAAAATTACCCAAAGATGCCTCGCTCTACGGTCTCGGAGAAAACACACAACCACACGGAATCAAATTGTTCCCAAATGACCCGTACACGCTTTACACAACAGATATCTCAGCCATTAATCTTAACGCTGATCTTTACGGGTCCCACCCGGTTTACATGGATCTTAGGAATGTGAATGGTCAGGCTTATGCCCACGGAGTTCTGCTGCTTAACAGTAATGGCATGGATATTTTCTATAGAGGAACATCTTTGACATATAAGATAATTGGGGGTGTGTTCGACTTTTACTTCTTTTCTGGACCTTCACCACTTGCTGTTGTTGATCAGTATACGACATTGATTGGCAGACCTGCTCCTATGCCTTACTGGGCTCTAGGTATGAATGCCATTTTCTTTCTATTTCACACATTATTCTTTATACAATGTCCTGTCTGCTTTTTTATATTTATGTGTGTGGGTATCTTTATAATTAACTTGGACTTTTAAATGTTCGAGAGAAAGAAAAAGAAAAAGATTGGATTTTAAGAAAATTCTGGGTGCTTTTGATACTAATTGTATTTTAGCAGTCCTGAAGATGATGACAGTTATGCCCCTTCCTCGCTATGCTCTGCTCCTGTCTCTGATTTTGATCATTGTGTTTACTTAAATTCGTTACCTTCCAATTGTCATATTAATGGGATTTTTAGGAGAGTGATGGGGTTGACTGTTGACTTGTTTGGAAAAGTGATATATATATATTGCTGAAAGATGGTAGGGTGCAGAAATTGTAGGGTATATTTTTCGACTTTCTCTAGCTTTTGGTAGCAATCTCGACCACTTTGAGTTATATCTTTTGTGTGTCATGGCATCGCCCATTTAAAGGATAGATTTTAATTACATTTACGTACAGAACTCCATGTGTGATGATGATGGCATTATTTAATTTACTCGAGGACTATATTCCTTCGTGTTGAAGCATGATAAGTTATTAGGACCACCTGGTTGATTGATTTTGTTATTTAATCATATGGTTAAGACATTGATCTTATGGTTAAGATACGTTTACAAGTTTTAAGTCATGATTTATATTAGTGATATTTTGTTCCTGTTTCTAACGTACGTTGCTGTCATGTTTTAAAGATCTGGTCTGCCAGAGTGTAACCTGTAATAATTTCGTTATCAAAAGAACAAAAATGTTATCTACAGTTCTCCATGATTATGATTATGAACCTCTGTTGGGGACAACTTTTAGGTCTGAACAATCTTTTTCTTTGTTAAGTGCCTTAGGTCCACATAAAAGTTCAAAAGTTTTAACTCTCCAAGGATATGTTTGGGACTGCCATGCTTTAGCTTTAACTTTCAAAACACGGTAACTAAAGTGTTGGTCCAACATTAATTTTTATTTTGTTGTGAACATTTAACATCCACCCACACACTTGTACCTTCTAGTTAGTGAGTGACTTAATCCTACGTCAGCTGTGCGGATCAATTCCAAACAAACCCTAAGTTTTGTGCCTTTCTTGCTCAACTTTGCAAGCCAAAAGCCTTGAAGCAACTAGTGGATCCCATAAAGATCCTAAGTTGTTCTAAATATCATCAAACCCTCTTGAGCTGGAAAAATGACAATCAGTCTTGAATCTTTTATCACACTGTTGCAGTAAATTCAGTTAGGTCCCACGTGATTCTAATCTTAGACACACATTCACAGTGTTGCATTAGTTTATATGGACCAAAACAGCGCATCAGCCATTTCTGTTTCATGCCACTGTCCTTGGATTGTAGGGATGTAAACTGTAGTTATTGTAGTCAGTTCTAAAGTTATATGCTTACATGTATGGCTATTTTTAAGTTGTAGACAAATGAATAGAAATTGCAATAAAATATTGATTAATGTGCTTGTCACTAGGATATGATATTCCAACACGAGGACATTTTTTTTTCTCTAACCAAATGAAAAGAACAAGTAAAAGGTGCAGTAGGAATTGGTTTTCATTGGATTTACTCTTATGCATGATGGCATCAAACATGTTGTGTTTGTGTTTCTGTATTAATATACAGTATAAACATGTAATTTTCATGTTATATTGTCCTAAGATGTAACATTGAGTTGCCCACTCATTTCATAGAAAATCAGGCAGTAATAGTTTTCTAATAATGATAAGTCAAGAATAGTAGGACGATCAATCAAAATATTAGATTTCATACTTCTTATTCTTTTGTTAAGTTTGTTAAGTGTAGACTCTTTGGCAATATAAAACTGTGCTGGTTCCCTGCTGGTTCCCAGTTACTACTCCTGACTGTCAGAGCATTGCTTCATGCACTGGGCACTGCATATGTCTTACCAAACATTGGTTGCAAAATTACTTTTTGTTGTGAGAACGACCACAAGTGTTATGTCTTACCAAACATTGTTTGTAAAATTACTTTTTGTGAGAACGACAAGTGTTATGTCTTACCAAACATTGTTTGTAAAATTACTATTTGTGAGAATGAAAAGTATAAAATGTCAAAATTTAAATTCGGCTTTTTTGAATTTGATGTTACAGGGTTCCACCAATGCAGATGGGGTTACCATAACTTGTCAGTAGTTGAAGATGTTGTCGAGAACTACAAGAAAGCTAAGATTCCCCTTGATGTGATCTGGAATGATGATGATCACATGGACGGCCACAAGGATTTCACTCTCAACCCGGTAAACTATCCTCGTCCAAAGCTTTTGGCATTCCTGGACAAAATCCACAGCATAGGTATGAAGTACATTGTCATCATTGACCCTGGAATTGGAGTTAATTCTAGCTATGGTGTGTACCAAAGAGGTATAGCCAATGATGTCTTTATTAAATATGAGGGTGAACCCTACTTGGCTCAAGTGTGGCCAGGGGCTGTCAATTTTCCTGACTTCCTCAACCCAAAAACTGTTTCATGGTGGGGTGATGAAATTCGCCGCTTTCATGAACTTGTTCCTGTGGATGGCCTGTGGATTGACATGAATGAAGCTTCAAATTTCTGTTCTGGACTTTGCAAGATACCAAAGGGCAAGCAGTGTCCAACAGGGACTGGACCTGGTTGGATCTGCTGCTTGGATTGCAAGAACATAACCAAGACAAGATGGGATGATCCACCGTACAAGATAAATGCTTCAGGAATTAAGGCACCAATTGGCTACAAAACCATAGCCACTAGTGCATATCATTACAATGGCGTTTTGGAGTATGATGCTCATAGTATTTATGGATTCTCTCAAGCCATTGCAACTCACAAGGCACTTGAAGGTCTTCAAGGCAAGAGACCGTTTATATTATCACGCTCTACTTTTGTTGGTTCTGGCAAATATGCTGCGCACTGGACAGGTGATAACAAGGGAACTTGGGAAGATTTAAAGTATTCTATTTCAACCATGCTGAACTTTGGTATATTTGGGGTGCCAATGGTTGGTTCAGATATATGTGGGTTCTATCCTGCCCCCACAGAAGAGCTTTGTAACCGTTGGATAGAAGTTGGTGCATTCTACCCCTTCTCAAGGGATCATGCTAACTACTACTCCCCAAGACAGGAGCTTTATCAGTGGGAGTCAGTAGCGGAGTCTGCCCGCAATGCTCTGGGTATGAGGTATAAACTGCTTCCTTACCTCTATACACTGAACTATGCAGCTCATATTAGTGGAGCTCCAATTGCCAGGCCACTTTTCTTCTCATTCCCGAGTTACACCGAATGTTATGGATTGAGCACCCAGTTCTTACTGGGGAGCAGTCTCATGATTACTCCAGTGCTTGAGCAGGGGAAGACGAACGTTAAAGCACTCTTTCCCCCAGGTAGTTGGTACAGTTTATTTGACATGACACAAGCCATTACATCAAAAGGAGGGAAATATGTTACACTGGATGCACCTTTACACGTGGTTAACGTGCATTTGTATCAAAATACTATACTTCCGATGCAGCAAGGTGGACTGATTTCGAAGGAAGCTAGAATGACCCCTTTTAGCCTCATAGTGACCTTACCAGCAGAAGCAAGTGAAGGACAGGCCAAAGGAAACCTTTACCTGGACAACGACGAGCTCCCAGAAATGAAACTTGGGAATGGGTACTCGACATACGTTGATTTCTATGCAACTGTTAGTCAAGGAACGGTGAAGGTTTGGTCAAAAGTGCAGGAGAGCAAATTTGCTTTGGGTAAGGGTTGGACAATTGAAAAGGTAACAGTGTTGGGATTAGGTGGAAGTGGACAGACATCTTCACTTGAGATAAATGGAAACCCTGTAAATGATAACTCAGAAATTGAAGTTAGTACATCGGAACAAACCCACCTGCAGGAGATGGAAGGTGGAGAAGATGAGCAGCTAAAGAGTTTGGTTGTAGAGGTAAAGGGTCTTGATATTCCTGTAGGGAAAGATTTTGTCATGACCTGGAAAATGGGTGTAAGTGGTTGAGGATGTGAAGGTTAGGTTCTCTGCCATTTAAAATTTTATTGTCGGTTGTTAAGTTATTTGCGATTGGTATTATTATTAGGGGTGTGCTGTTGACGGAGAGGAGATGAGATCGAATGATGGTCATTAATGAATTGAGATTTAGATTCCAACACCTTCAAGGGTCGTCTTCATTGATATTGTATCTGAATTTGCATTATTAATGAAATTTCAAGTCTTCTATAACTGCTTTACATTACTTAGTTCTGCATTTTCATGCTTATACTTGACCAATTATAGTAGAATAAGAGTGGATTGGACAACTCGAATCGTAGTCCTATTGTAATCGGTGTAGCCCCAAATTAAAGCAAATGCATGGTCAGATATATTAACTTTTCAGTGGAGCGTACCACCCTATAAAATATCCGTGTGCCGAAAGGGCACATGCTCTTTTTGTGTTTACTGGTTTAGTTTGGGGGAGGTCTTGGGCCTTCTACAGTTTGGCAAAAATATTTGCCAGGGCTCTCATTTGTTATTTTTGTTGTTGGTGCTGACTAGTACACAAAGTTCTTGTTATTGTTATTAATGTATTATATCATTCATTACACCAAAAAAAGTACTCGTGCCTGCCAATAATTCAACACTCTTCACCAACTTGGCACTTCCCATACCATACCATACCATAAATAAGGCATGCATGAATCTCACAAATATCCCTTCTCTTAGCGCTCCATTATTAATGATGTCTTTTGGTTCGGTTTTCATTAAAAACCCAAATTCTCGTTTTGCATAGTGATGTGCAGCAGCTGTCAGCACACACAGTACTGCGGCCAAAGGGTGACAAAAGGAAAGTCAAAAATGGCGGAAGGAAATTTATAGAATAAATGAATAAACTAATATGAAAGCTAATAAAGTTACTACAAACCAGTACAGGCGTTTTCCGCGCAACTGCTGACACCTCCGTTGGCCCTCAATATCATCAATAACCCAACAACTGGCGAACAGATGTCAATTTCCGATACACGTGTCGAGCCGTGCTTAGCAGCGACGCCTATTGTTAGGTAGTTTGGCGGGAAAGATGAGGCGGTGGATTCCACGTCAGTACCTTTGGCGGCAAACCGAAGCAGGTTCCCACTCATTCTCACCTGTGCAACCCATCTGTCCTGCTCCACCTCATTTAGTCAACATACATGATCGCACTCGCGCGTGTATGGATCATGCAATATGTATGCAATGATGTTGCATGATCATATACACCCATATGCGCTGGATGCATGGTTGACATTAAATTAATGATATCACGTGAGTTAGAAAAAAAAACCATATATATATATATATATAATCTAACGGATAGTAAAATGGGCACTGTTTGTTGGGGTGTGCAGTAAGTGAAGCGAGGGACAAGATCTCAGTGGTACGAAATATGCAATGGGGCGCTGGTGAGGTATAAGCCGTTAGATTTGACTGATGCCTCTTCCGACGCAAACATGGTCACGTGCGATACGTGCACCTCATTAAACTATTACCCTTTGAATCAGAATTTACTTAAAAACTCAATTTCCAACAAATGAATCAAAGAATCGACCGCAATTATTTTAATTAGATCTTATGTTGTTATAAGTTTCATATAAATTTTATTAAAAATTATATTAATAAATATATATTTTAAAGTTATATTCTAATAAAATAAAAATATTTTAATAATTTATATTTTTAAAAGAATTGAAACAAAACATTCTTTAAATGGTTGCCTTGTAATATTTTACGAAAACCGTTGGGTAATTAATTTGACTAGAAGTACAACCTTGGTAACGCAATGGTGAAGTTTAATTTAATTTAATTTTTCTTTTTAAAAAAAAAGTAGGTATGCATCAGTAACAGCTGTCTCAGTAAGGACTGTCCAATTGTAACGGCAGAAAGTTCACTTTTCATTTTCAATTCAATTAAACTCGCTGGTTAAATATTAAAATTACCGATGCTCTTGTTGCCTTTCTTCTTTTTTTTTGCATTAATTAATTAATTAATTTTAAAAAATATATTGAATTTTATGTTTAATGAAGTTGATATATAAGTTTTTGATCCGAGTCAGATTCAATGTATAGAATTTTTCTCCAATAAACTAAGAGAATGGAGAAATAGGGAAGTGAATTTGTCATACCCAAAAATTAACGCAGCATTAACGGTTTATTGAACTAACATTTTTCCTTAATCGTTCGACGCGAACTCGGTAATTGTACTTATTTTAATTTGAGGTTAGCCAGGGGGACAATAGTCTTTGTAGTGGCACTGTTGTAATTTCCACAACTATGGACCGATTTCTCTCGTCGACAATGAGTTGGGCGGCGATTTCCAATAAAAAAGATGCTACCCGAGAAACCGAATCTCACGCTCCTAAGATACGCGTGCAGTCTGAACTCTAATTGAAGAAATCGGTTTAGCGTTAACCATGAGAATGGAGACTTAAAGCACGCGCGTGTTGCGGGTAAAGTAGCCTTGGATTCGTGTGCATAACAAACTATATAATTAGTTACTGACAAAATATGGAGCATGACATGTTGAAGGGCAGGGCAGGGCATGGTCATGCATGAACCACTGTCCTTGTGCCATGCCAGCTAATAAAAACTTCCATAATAATAAATAATATATAATCTTCCTCCTTTAATGAGTTTATTTGACCGCTTGGGAAAAGGTGAATGGCCTGAGAAGAAAAAGAAATCCGGGAGAGGGTGCGGAGACGTGCAGAATAGAACAAGAGTGGAAGCAAAAGGTCGACCATTTTTTATAATTGTTTTTGTTTGTAATTTCCAAAATATATATATTTTTAATCCATTACGTTTTTCCTGATATTCGTATGTTCCAGATGTGTGTTTGTGTCGTCTCTCATACGTAACATCTTTCGCAGGATAGGTCTTTTACTCTGTTACACGCTCTGTTACAAAACCGATAATAACCATTAACCGATCTTTGTCACTTTCTCTAAGGCAGAGAAAATAAAATCGTAGCCATAGATTTGTAATCTTTTTGCTATCGGGGTTTTTTTTTATTTGTTGCTGCAGTCATCTATATCTACAAAGTATCTTATCGATTTTCTGCTTTTTGTTCTCGTTGTTAAAAGGTCCAAGGAGTGAAGAACGGAGAGGTTTTTCTGTTGGGTACGTGAGAGAGTCAGAAAGAGTGAGTGAAGGAAGGGAGGTTGACTCAGCGGATTTATGAAGGGTTGTTCTGATTTGGCTTTGATTGGGGCTCCGTTGAAGCTCTGGCTTTCTTCTTCTGTGATTTTTGCCATCTATTGTATGCTTCTCTGCTGTGTCCAGCAGAGTTTGGATCTCGTGCTACCGTCTGTTTCGATGCGTTTGAGACCAAGAAGGTGGGTATATTCTTCCTAGTTGTGAAAATCCTTAATACTGAATCTGAGTTTATATATATATATATATATTCTTCCTGTTTGTTTTTTTTAAAACCCTTGATACTGAATCTGAGTTTTCTTGGTTTGTTAAACCCTTGGTACTGAATCTGGAGTTTATGATTTTTCTGCAGGACTTGTTCTGGAATAGGGTGTTTTGGTGGATTTCATATAAAACAGAGGTTCTTTTATCTTTTCTTGTTCTTGAGAGGGGATTTCACTTGATACAGCCCTGATTATCCGAGATCTTCGATTTCTTTTTCGTTTTTTATTCCTTGAAATTTTGTTTTCGAATATAAATTGATTTGGGCAATTTTGAGGAGTTTTGGTGAGCGAAGATACCAGAGCCTTGCAACCAATCTATATATTTTCATCAAAACAAGAAATTTGTCACTAAGAGTCTAAAATGGTCAGGAAAGTCCGTGTAATCTGTGATGATCCTTATGCTACTGATTCATCTTCCAGCGAGGATGAATCAGAGAGAAATGACAGAACGCTACTCAAGAAGCGGCGTCGTTTCATTCGTGAGATTGATATTCCTCTTGGTTCTTTGCCTCAACTAAAAAGTCCTCCTGAGGCTGAGAGTTCTTTTGACAGTAGCAACGGAGTCAAAAGCCAAAACCCCTCCTCTAAGAGAAAGAAAACAAGTGCTGTTTCAGTACCCAAAACACAAACTTCGGCTAAACCCAAAGGTGTTAGACAAAGAAAATGGGGAAAATGGGCTGCTGAGATTCGAGACCCTTTTAAGAAAGGTCGTATTTGGTTGGGAACTTATAACACTAAAGAAGAAGCAGCCAGAGCTTATGAGATTAAAAGGCTTGAGTTTGAAGCCAGAGCTGCCTCTGAGAAGACCAACGTCTCTTCTTCAGGTGCAGCCTCAGCTTCTAATTCACACAACATCGACAATCATCTTATTCCCTCGTCTTCTGATGATTCTGAGAGTGTCCTCTCTCATAATTCACCGGCTTCTGTTCTTGATTTGGACACCTCAGTTTCGACATCAAAAGATCCATTCAGAGAAGGTTTTGATACTAATTTTGCCGAGCTTGAAATACCCTTCTTGGATTTAATGGAGCAGTCATTTGTGACTGGTTCCGTTGAGGAAGAGTTCAACAATTTCTTCAATGACGACTGCAGCTTGTTTTCAGGTGACTTTTGCAGCCTTGACGACCTTAGAGTTACTGGGGTTGAAGGCAATGAGCCTAGCGAGCTACCTGATTGTGATTTCGAGTTTGAGTTTGGCAATTTGGATTTTACTTATCTGGAAGAACAAGTCACCTGCAATTTGGAATTTTCTTCTCTTGAAGAACAAGTACCCCTCAACATTGCTTGTGTTTAAGTTTTGCAGCTAGGGATTACCAGGAGTATTATAATTATTAGCATCAGTTTATTAAGAGGAGAAAACTCAAAGACTGAAAAATCAGTTCTTGTGAGTTTAATTTGTTCGTTTGTTGTGAGAGAGAGAGAGAGATGGCGAGGAATGATCTCATTTTTGTGTCAACAAGAAGAAAAATCCTTTGGGTTTTCCTGTGCTGTTAGAGCCGTCCAGAGGGTTCTCAATTCCGTCATTTTGAGTTTCAATGTTTAGGAGAGTTTTGCTCATTTCCTCGCATCTCTCATTTTGTGCCTTTTTAAGTTATGGTTATATGAACTTCAATTTCCCTTGTCATTTGCATTTTCCGATGATTTGTAATATGTATTTTTGTGGACTTGGAAATGTTTTCTTGCTCGTTTTTATTGTTAACATTATGAATTTTCCTGGTAAAAACAGATATTGTGCTGATTTAGTTTGAGATTGATGTTTCAGATACCTGTTGTTGCTGGGCACACAGAACTTGTGCTACAAGTCACTTCACCGAGGTTCTTCTAAGCATGTTGATAAATTAGAACACTTTGAAATTGCCTTCGATTATTCTGTTTCTGGTAATCGTGGAGGGTAAAGGTGCTAGAAGGGATGAGAATATGTGGGGCAAATATTAACTAAAGGAACAAGTGTTAGGTAGAAGTGGGCCAAAGATGAATTTCCCTTTGTTCAAGGATTTTTTGTTTCTTTTTAGTTGCGTAAGCATATATCCTGTTCTTCTTCTTCCTGTAGAGGCGGAAACACTATTTAGTCCAGCTGGACTGCAATTCCACCCAGTCCTTCCACAGTCCTTACTCTCCATTTGTAATTCGCTTGGTGATGCCGCTACAGTGTGTCTGATAGCTACTGCAATGATCGTGCCTGCTCTTTTATTATAATATAGATTGAGTATCAAATAAAAATTTGGCCTTATTATTATTGAGATTTAAAAGAAAAGAAAGGTGGGGGGTGTTGAATGTCATGGCTTTATGCTGCTTGATATTGGGTAGCTTTTATCACATACACAACTAGGTGGCAGATAAATCTCACTTGCTATGTTATACTATTGCAATTGGATTTCTCTCTCCATTTCGATCTTACACAAGCATCATGCTGGATGGCTCATACTTTGATTTTTTTAGTCATTTGAAGGAAGGGTTTTCTTATTTATTTATTACATATAAAGCATTGATTAGTGCCCAACACCAGTCTATTAATGATAAATACGCGCAAGGACCGATTTATGCTATCACTACCTGCGAAGAGTTTGACATTTTAGGTATGCGTCTTTCATTGGGAGAAATTCAAAAAATAAAAACGAGAGAGGGAGAGTCCAATCCCATGACCAGCTTTCGAATAACATTAGCAAATTAACAAAATGTGCAGACTCGCTGTTTCTGTTGTGGTGACAAGTGAGCAGAGACACACGTGATCAAACTCCTCGTAAATGTAAATATAAATATCTAAAATCATACTTGTAAATCTTAATTCATATTTGGTGGCTTTTTACTTAAACACGAACAACTAACTAAACGTTATGGTGGGTGAGTCATGCAATGCAGTGGTGGCTCTGCTTTCATTCTAAACATAACCCCAATTTTCTGGTCAAAAATGAATGAATGAATGAAAATAGTTTCTTAATTATTTTATTATTTATAGTGCAACCCATAATTTTTGTAAGCAGAACACAATTCAAGGGATGAATCAATCAACAAATTTTAATTTATTTGTTATGGGATTCTATATAACCAATGGGACAACTGAGAGGTGCAATAGCAAGAAAGAAAATTCTTTAACTCACCTTAGAATATGAATCTACCAATTCCCAAAATCAATGTCAAACAAATCATTTATTTTATGAGATTGTGGAAGTATAACAAAGTTAATTTGGATGCATCTCAAAGGAACACTTTTGCGGGAGATGCTTGATTAACCAATGGCAATTGGGGTCTGAATATTTAATCATATGCTTAATTAAATGCGCAAATTGTTGGACTGAAATTAACTTGTCAATGCACGTGGAATTGAAGAAAATACAACATGCAGTTACCCCTGTCTCCAGTGGCTTCTTCCCGACAAAGAACCCATCATGCGTAGCAGCCAAGCAATTAAACAAGTGAGACAAGAGAAACAATTAAATAAGCGCAGTAGCTAATGTGAGTTCAGAAACAAGCAGACCCATGGTTTGGACTTATTGGCAATTGAATATTCCCATTAATTAATTTCGCAGTCCGTTGGGGTCAAATATCGTGTCTGTCCATAATTCCAGATGCGTAGAGGGTCCGAGTGGGCACATGTAAAGTATTTTGAATATTCAACAATGGTAGAATATACGCTGAAGCTAATTATCCACTTTTATTTATATTTTAATAAATTCTTTTAAAAACATATTTAATCTATTTTGATGCAAAGACACTAAAGTAGGTGAAGAGAAAAGGGAGTAACTTTTTATAGTTTAGATACAAGAGCATTTGAAAATCTCAAAAGCAACTTGCTGCAAAATCAAATCCACAAACATTGGAAAATTGAGGTATGACTTTGGTGGAAAATTTAACTGTAGGAAATTTCTACAGAGGCTAGGCTAACTTGGCTCCTAATCCTAGTTGTTTGTTTCTAGATGATTATTCATTCATTAGTTAGGTTTGGTAGAAAAATAATTATAATAATAATAATAAAAAAGTATGATCACTAATTGCTAGTAGAATAAATTGTCTTGCGCAAAAGCTGCCCACTAAATATGACTGTAATTTGGACTCATAACACACGACATGCCCACATGCCAAAGATTTTGAAAAGTTCTTCAATTTTCGGGCATTCTCATTGGATTTCCATGGATCTTCAAAGTTGACCATAATATCTTTCTTTGATGAAAATAATTTGCGATCCCCACAGTTTTAAGCCACTAAGTGAGATGCCTTTCCCGTTTACAACGGGGCAACATTGACTATTGCAAACAACCGGGGCAATTGGTGTATATTTTGGATTTCTCTGTTTCATATTAATTTTGAAAACATGGTAACTGACCACTAATTTTGTTTAGTATATAATATTTAGTTTTGTTTAAGATGATCACTGAACAAGCATGAACCAACAACATCAAATACCACTGCTTGCAAGAAAATGCAAGCTTGCCTTGATTCTGCGCTAAGATCACGGAAAATAAAATAACCGTGGTAGGGGGAGAAATGTCGTTATAACCAGAAGACCCAGAAAAGAAAAAGGTGAAGATTGGATCTCTTTGTGTGAAGGGAATGGAATGACATTTTAGGGGGAGAAAAAAAAAGATGCCCTGATCTCGGGGGCGGTTACCTGGTCCAACATGTCATTCACTTCGTCAAATGAAATTACCTTTTACAATTCGTACTTGTTCATTGATTTTTAGGAAAAGGTAGGAAACTGTACTCACCCATTCCTCCATAGATGGGCCTAGCTAGTTGTTATTGTCATCTCTAAAGCTGTAGCTTGCTAACGTGGGCTATTCGGTTGCCATGGTGGCAACGTGGGCCTTCTGATATTTTTGAACTTGCTAGTACTGCTGCTAGCAGCTGCGATCGGAATTCAGCTAATTACTTTTGAGTAATCCTGAAGAAAAGAGAATGACGATTGCCAATTGTTTGATATCTCAGAGATAAAAAGTGCCATGCTTGCTTGCCAATGAAGGCTTCATGTGCTGTTTGCTTGATGATTTCTTGATGGAAATCCATTATCAAAAAATGAGGTTCCACCAAGTAGGTTATTGGAGGGTTATGTAAAATATGTTGTTTTCGATTGTGTATTTATATTGTACTTAAAAAGCAAAACTGAAGAAGTGTTTAAACATCAACATTTAATGGAATTTACTCTATTTTCATCTGAATCTATTTATTTTATAACTATTTGCCCTTTACAATTTAGTTCAAAGATTATGCTCCCAAATAAAACCCAAAGGAAGGTAAATACCAAATAAAACAGAGACTCCAGACAAGACCCCTTAGATTCATGATTTCATTCAGACAATTGCATTAGCATTTCCCCGACTTTTAACTAAAGCAAGGAAAATGTTATTAGGAATGACATGAATTTTCTCAGAAAAGATTGCGGACTTCACAGAAATCCCTTGTCTTGGAAACTATTGATGCAGTCATCAAACATTTGATGAACTGTTTTGAAAGCAGGAAAACCCAGTTGAACTATTTTACTGGTGTCCATACTATGCGGATTATTGTCTCCTTCTTGGTTGCTACACCTACAATTCCATGAAAAGGCCACATTAGGCCGAGCAAAACTATTAATTTTGAATAACGTAATTGATTACATAAATTGATTTCACTCACTTGCTTTCGTAGGGGTAGGATGGATACTTTGCCCTGAGCATTTCGATGATCTCAGACCAATGAGCTACAGAGCTCGAGCATACAAGTCTGCCTGATGCCTTGCTTTCCTCCATGGCCAAAATGTGAGCAGCGACTACGTCATCTATGTGTACGAAACCAACCGTTGTGTTTGGATATTCACCTCGCAAGCCTAGTAAACAAGTCATTCAACATGTTAATTATGCCAATTTTATTTCTCTGTTTCGTTGCTTTAATGCAGAGGAACTATAAGCAAATACGAGCAAAATAGAATTGGCTAATTTGATTGATCAAGGTTTTTGTATGGCAAAAGAATATAAGGTTTAGCTTGGAACCATATTAATATCATATCACAGGAATGGAAATATAATTAACCTTTAATTATGGCAAGAATCAGGAGCATTGAACTTGTTGGTTGTGGTGCAAGCAAGGGGCCAACAACGAATGATGGGTTCACCACCACCATATCAATGCCGCAATCTTTTGCTATTCGCCATGCCTCTTTCTCTGCAATTGTCTTTGCATACGCATACCAAAGCTGCACGTTAGAGGGAAGCGTAAGTGACCAACCGATCTGATGAAATTAATACTTTTAATTAAGAATGTAGAATAGTAAGAAATTATACATTGTAACGTTTGCAGTATTCAGGATCGCTCCAATGTGAGTCGTTGAGAGGAGAAACTTGTGTGACATCATATCGGTATCTTATTGAAGAGCAGGAAGAGGTGAGTACAACTCTTTTCACACTAATTGCTTTCATGCAGGATCTCATTACATTCAATGTGCCCTTTATACATGGATCTATCAATGTCGCCTGCAATAATTTTACTAATGCGAATGACATTTGGTTTCAGAATCATTCTACATATTTATTTTTCAAGAAAATCTAGTAGCTAAATCAAAAGGAAAAGCAAGAGTTAGTATATGTAATGTAAACTTATTTATGTTTCCTGTTTTAAGCAGCGAACAAGACTAACCACACTGTGCCCTGTAATGGTAACAGTTTTCCAAGGCATGAAATTACGTCAAAAAAACCAATGTAATCTATAAAAGATGCATGCCTGAATGTTATTATCATATGGAACAAGAACAGGAGAAGCAGTGTGGAAGACCCCGTGAGCGCCATGAATGGCATCATCGAAGCTTCCTTCCACCAGCAAATCAGCTTTCATAATCTTTAGTCTCTCCTTAGCTCCCTTCAACTCCCAGAGAAAGCCAACCTTCCCCAAATCCTCTACTCAAAATTAACCAATTACCATACATAAAATTGGAAACAAAAAAGAAAGAAAATGCTGAAGATCACGTGGAAAAGAAAAGAGTAAAAAGCCTAGGAAAAGTGAAAAATATGAGTAGAAGTAGGGTAGGCTAGTACCTGGATCTCGCACCGTAGTTCTTACAGTGTAGCCCTTGTCTAGTAAGGTCTTCACCAAGTATCCGGCGATGAATCCTGTTCCTCCTGTTACACAGTATTCAGCCATTTCTGTGACTGTTATTGCTTGTCATGGGAATTGATTGATGTACACACATATATATAGTGGGTGACTGACTAGGGCGTTTTTGTTAGATGCTCCAATATTGAGTCCTACATGTAATTTATTTTTTGCCCATCACGTAATTTTTTTGTAATTCTTGACCAAAAGTTATGCAGTGTTTTAGTTGAAAATGCCCTTTTAACTTTTTGTGTTCCTCTTAACTGCAATTTTTTAATTAATTTTTTTGAGGATCTTAATAAAATTTCTTAAATAACTATTTAATTATGCTGATTTTTCTCGATGAATTTATGGAAAAAATCAGTATTAAACTACTGATATATTTTAATAAATTTTATTAAAAGATATTTTATACAACATAAATAAAAAAATTACCATTACAATGCTTCATGACTAGGAAGGATTTGAATTAGTTATATTCGTTCAGTTTTTTGTTTCAATTTACAAATATTTTGCATATGTGAAGTTACGATAAGAGTTTAGATTATTTTTAGTCAAAATGCTAAATTTTGACTAAAAATAAGAATAAAATTATAAGATTTAATACGATATTTATTTATGTTAAAAAAAATAAAAAAGAATAATATGTCACGTCTTAGGCATTGTATTTTTTAATTTAGTTAGATAAGTCATTCGGTCCATTGCGTCTGCTTATTTTCAAACAAATATCAATGCATATTTAGTGCATCTTATTTATTTTATTAAAAAAGGATTTTTTTTTAAAGAACATCAAAAGAGAGTTGTTGTACAAAGCATTTTGGAATTCCTTCTTTGTGTTTCCTTTTTATAAGTGAGCCAGCCTTCCTATACGAATGCTGTTTCTTCAAACGAGAGTAGGCATTGTTCAATTAAAGAAAATAATTAATCTTAATAAACTCTTGGCAATTATATATTAAAGAAAAACAATATCACTTATTGGATTACATCACAGTGGAATATATAAATGAAATAAGACAACGAAATTTAATTATCTTGCGTTCACTCCCCAGGAATACTACTAAAAGAACAGCCCCACATTCTCATTCCCATTTGCTTCTAATCCGGTGAATGTGCTTGAAGTCATGTGTTAACGCCAGACTTCCATGCATTCTCTTCAATACAAACCTCTCAACCAACACATAGCAACCAAATTTCCTCCACTCACCGACTCCTCCAAACTCCTCTACTTTCTTCACTCTCACTCGCTCCTCGTTCCCACCAATATTGCATCCAACTCTTTCTTGCTTCCACTTCATTATTATTCTGTCAGTGATTACTGTACTCAGCCCCAACATGAATTCTTCTCCCATAAACCCATCAACAACTTTAATATTCTCTTTACGCACTTTCTCCTCGGTTCCAGCTAACAATACCAATTCTTTTTCAACTGCAGCATTGACAACAACAACAACATTGCCCTCATTATAACTATTGTCACATGAAAATATTTGTTCCCATCTTTGCTCAAGTGTCATCTCATAATACAATGACTCGCGCATTTGCTGTTTTGGGGTTAGTGAACTTTCTTTCTTTAACAAAGATGAAAGGGCAGTACCATTTTCCCACAACAACAGGGTCAGAACTCTGCGATGATAATGGTAAGTTACTGAAATCTGGAAGGCGCGCGCGCAGGGTGGTCTGAAGACCTGGAGCTTCACCTAAATCGAAATTGTGGGGCGTTCTCATTTGCAGTTTCCATCCTTTTGTCCTCAGGAATTTTGGTGGGAAACCATCTGGTTCTACTGATTTGGCAAAAAAGCTGCCCAGTCGTCGGGAACAGATCTGGAATTGCTGATAACGGTTGTTGGGATCAAAACATTGTGGTTCTCTATCGTTTACAAAGTGGCAGAAACAGCAGGTGGTCATGACATCTTCATTTGAATTTGTGAATGCTTGCCTGAAAGCCAATATGTTTACAAATTATTGTGATTCCTGGAAATCAGGCAGGTTTTATTGAAGACTTTCTGAGGAGTATCGTCAATTCTATGATTAAGTTTCCTTTATAATTTTTTTGGCATCATTAATAACAAGCAATTAATATTGTGTCTTAATTTTTTATTTGTAGGAGTAAAATATGAAATTAATTTATAAATTTTTTAAAATACAATTTATTATCAATTATTTTTTTGTCAATATCTTATCAAAGTAAAAGATTAAAAAAAAATTATAGAGGATTTTATTTCCAATTCTATATGCTGCAAGTTAGAATATGCTAACTAGAACATGAATACGATCAATGTTCCCCGCCCAAACCCATGTTTTCAGGCAAAATATCAAAACAAAACGAGATTATGCGCATACAAGAGAGAAGATGCAGCATAAGACAGGGGTTATAGTTCATACTTTATAGCAATGCTTCGCGAACTTGCATTAATTAAGTTAATGCAATAAAAGGCTGAAGTATTGTGACAGATGCATCCTGGTATCACACAAAAGAACAAGTATTTGATAAAATTTATTTGAAGGTGATATTGAATTTATAGTATATTTAAAATTTATTAAATCAATTCATTTAATTTTATCTCATCGTTTTTTATTTGATAAAATTTAATGCAACATTTACATTGTCGTGTATTGTATATAATATGTTATTAACATTTGTAATGATATAATGTTAAAGTATAATATTAAAATTTATACGGTTAGTTAATTTGAAATAAATAAATTTGTAAATATAAAAATACGATCAAATATGTTATTAGTTCAATAAAAATTATAATTTTGAATTATTAAAAAATTAAAAAAAATTGAATTAAAAAAAAACATAATGGAATAATTGATCATATGTGAACCCATGCGGGCTGGTGTTTGGACTTGATGGGCTGATCCTATAATTTATATTCATATTTACAATATAAAAATAGTTATTAATATATAGAGGCAAATTTTTTGAGACGAAACCAAAAAAATTATTACCTTTAACAATATAAAGTTTATTTTTATATTATACTTGAAATTTTAAAAATAAATATATTTTAATATTCTTTTAATATGATACAATGTATTTTTTATTTAATTTTATTAAAATATTTTATTTTAATATTAAAATCTAAATTAATAAATTATTATACATAATTAAATTAAAAGATAAAAAAATTATTATGTAAAAATAAGATATTTGTACAATTTAATATAAAACCAAGAAAAAAAAGGAGGATTTAAAAATCGAAGATATTAATGATCCTTAATAATATATTATATGTCTCATTTTATTTAATCCCGATTCTTGATAAATTATTAATTTAAAAGTTAGAAAGTGATATAAAAATTTGTATAATTTTGAATAATTATTTATATATATGCCTTTGGATTTTATATATCTTATAAATTATAAATAACTTAGTATTGATGCATATGTCATAAAAAAATTTTATTATTGTATTATTATAGAAAAGAAAATAATAGATTTAGTTTTAAACTTTCAAAAGTATCAATCTAATCGAATTAGCAACATAATTCACTTACAGTAGAGTTTATTCTTAAAATGAGTGTAACTTCTAATTTTATTTAAGTATTTTATTTTAAGATTAAAAGTAAAATAAAATCCTCTTTTCTTACGAGTAGAAGAAACAACAACGATTGCATGATTTGTGCACCTAAAAATAGGAAATTATTTAATGCGCTGCAACAAAGAAAGCTGTTAACTAATTGCAGTGATAATGTTTGGAGGCAGTCGGCATCGGGTGGTTGGAGGCTGATATTAATTGAAGGCCTCTTCATTTTCCGATTATTTATACATTTACATTAATATAAATTTTGCAAAATGTCAAATCCAACCTTGTTGGAGTTTTGATGAATCTTGGAGGAAACAAGAACATGATTCATCAACTTCGACCAAGTCTTTTATTTATTGATTCCAATTTGGGGCCGTTTCACTGACGATTGACATTCGTCTTTTGTCTTTCCACTCCATTTTCTTTCCAAGTCTGGTTGTGGAATATGAGATTGAGATCCACGCATAATGTTTTCGTTCAATGCTCGTGTATGGTTTGTGGGGCTGGTGTTTAAATTTAGGCCGTGGAAAGTTATTGATCCCTTCCATGATTTGTATATTTTAATTCAATACCTAAAGAAAGCAACAATTTATTGTTTTATTATTATTATTATTTTTAACAAATGATAATTTGTAAATTATTTGTTGCCCATATAATTAAATGACGATTTGGACATAATCAGTTTCATAAAGACACACAACTTTGATCGATCACCTCCACAAGTAACACAATGAAATAATGATAACGAAGACAATTGACCGTGACATTGCTTGCATATGGAAGAACTTGTGGTCCAAATAACATAGATTTACAGTCAATATTATATATTTATTAAATTTAATAAAAAAAATATAAAAACAAATTGCAAGAGTTAATTTCCTAATAATATTATACTTTGATGAAAAATTAATATGAAATACGAAACTAGCCATCTCTCTTCTTATAAAAGCGTTATGTTTCATTTACTAAGGTATTCTAAAATAATATTACATAATAAAAGTAAGAAATCCAAGCTTTAATGTATAGAAAATTTTGTTGTATATATTTATACTGGTCTTCTTCCAGTTACAAGCTTCATATATTTTGATAAATCAAATTTCTTTAATGAGTAACAAGTTTTAGTTTCATTGATTTGTATGAAATCTTTATTTCTCACTTTTAAATGAGAATTTAACTGTTTTTACCCATAAAAGTAGTGCTAAAGAAAGTTTTTACCACAAAATTTGGAAAAAAAGAAAAAAAAATTGTGGTTATTATATTCATGAGAATGATGTTGCAACACTAAGATAACTCTTCCTAAAACTAGGTTTGAGAAGGCCATAAATGAATTACATAGGTTTCTTGTAAAAGAAGGATAAGAATGATAAATATCATTTTGTAAGATATTTAGATAGTATAAGAATGATTTTCTAAAATAGAAGACATGATTCGCAAGGAAAGATGAGCCTTATGCTTTGACAATAGGAGTTGTAGTGCTTAGTGGATTGATTACAGTGCCATTGTTCATGTTTCAAATATAAAATGTGATATTTTGATTCTAAATGAAATATAAATTTTTTTGGTAATGAAATCATTCTAATTAAACCTAATGCTTTTTTTTAGAAATTTGGTTATCATTTAAATTTGTTTTACATATTTTGTTTCTTCAATTTTTGTAATTTAATGAATTTAATTAGAATTAAAAGTAATAGTAATAATTACTCTTTTTAAGTTTGAAAATAATTTTTTTGATTTGTTTAAATTTTCAAATTTATTGGTTCCTAACTTTATATGGTTTTTATAAATGTTGATGATGAATTTTTGTTTGTTAGTTGTCATCAAATTTGTTTTTCTCATTTCTCAATTTTTAATTATTTATTGTTAACTTCTCAATCTTCGATCCTCGGTCATTTGTTTGTAAACTTCTCAAGCATTGGTCCTTGATTATTTATTTGTCAATTTTTTAGATACTCATCATTTTTTTCGTTATTATTCTTTTGTAGTTTTTCTTACCAAAAAAAAATTAAAATCAAAGGGTACTAGAATGTCCACCGAAAACCCTTCAATATTTCAGTTAGAGAAAATATTGTGTTTAAATTAGAAAAAATTATAATATAGACAAAATATATATGTTTGTGACCAATATAGACAAATAATTTTGCTTCAAAGGGAAATTTTCTTTTATAGTTTCAATGAGTGATTATCTCACATTTAATAGATGGTTTTTACATGTTTAATGAATAGTTATATCATATTTAATGAGTGATTACTGACATTTAATTACTAATTATTTAATGCATGAGATGGTTACTCTTCGTAGAACCTCCATAGAAAAGCAACAATTATTGGTACACAGCAGTATTGTGGAACCTCTAACAAATCTTTCCTCGCAATGACACTAGCGTGACTCCAACTTATGACCTCCTGATTACGATATCACTTGTCAAATTGTTGACTTACCATTTCTCCTAAAATCGATCAGTATTAGGAGAGCAAAACTTAAGTTTTTTATGGCAACACTACATTTTGCGTAACCTCCACAAAATAGTAATAACCATTAGTAGGGAACAATATTGTGGACCCTTTAACAACCTCCATATGTTTTCATATGTTAATGGGCTTGTAAGCCGAACTCTCAATTTAGAGAGCCACGTAGGCTATATTCTTGGCTTAGAGAGTTGCGTAGGTTATGTTTTAAATTTAGAGTTGTGTAAGCTATATCCTCAATTTAGAGAGCCTCATAAGCTACATTTTCAATTTGAAGAACTGAGTAGGCCATATTCTTGATTTGGACAGCCTTGTGGACTACGTTCTCAAGTTGGAGAGCCAGGTAGATTCTCAATTTGGAGAGTCTTTAAGGTTATATTCTCGATTGGAGAGCCTTGTAGGCTACATTATCAGTTTGGAGATCATCCTAAACTATATTCTTGACTAGAAAGCCTCGTAGACTATATTCTCAGCTTGGAGAGCTTTGCATGTCTTTAAAATTTATTGGGTTTGTATAGGTTTTTTGTTCCTTCCCTACTAACGATGCTAATTATTGACAGTGAATTTTTGTTTGCTAGTTGTTAACATATTTGCTCTTCTTGTTCCTTAATTTTTGATTGATTGTTGTCAAATTCTCACTTTTAAATCCTTGATCATTTGTTTGTCAACTTCTCGATCCTCGGTATTGTCCTTTTTAGTTGCTTTTGCAAGGTCTCAATATGTTCGATGAAAACTTTTCAAATGCTTAAGTCAAAGAAAGAACATTGTTTAAACTGAAAGAAATTATAAGATAGATAAAAGAATGTATGTGTGTTACAAATATGGTGGAATGTCTCTTGCTTTGAACCAGAATCCTCCTTTTATATACTTCAATGGGTAGTTACCTAAGTTAAAATGTGGTTACCTTAATTAATAGGCAGTTTTCTCATTTTTCATGCGCGATTTTTCCATATTCGATGAGTAGTAATCCCATATTTATTCATATTTGATGGGAGTTACACAATGTGTGAAACAATTATGCATCGTTCTCGTTTTTGGGTCACATAAGCCTCGTTCTTGGCCATATAAGTTTCGTCCTTATTCTCGATCACATAAGCTTTGTTCTCCTTCTTGACCAGATAAGCCTCGTTCTCGTTCTCAGCTATATGCCTTCCTCAATTCTCAACCATATTAACGTTGTTCTCAACTCTTGGTCATGTAAGTATTGGAGGCCATTGTTTTCAAGTTCCAGGACCTCTGTGCACAATCGTGTATGCTCTGATCTTAGAACTTGTGAAAAGTTATGGGGGTAACAAGATGTTTTAAAATTGTGGTTGAAGGAAGCCTAGACACTTTTAAAAATTAGTAACAAAAATAATTAAGTACCTATATTTTTAATTTAGAACACAAACAATAATAATTAATACTATGAAATAAACATTTAATAAATCTTATATTTTAAAAGTATTGCTTGTAACAATCTATAAGCTCAACAATGCTTGGTTTAATATATATTTTTAAATCACAATTGTTGTAGGATATTATTAATATTATTATTATCATTTTACTTGTATCAAAATAAAATAAAAGCTTTTGGTTGAGCTCGCTGTTAAACTTGTAGCAGTAATAACACTGTTTTACATTAATTACAATAACATGACCATAATTGTCTAGGCAGTTCAGCATTTCATGCAAACCCACAAGTTTGAGAGGCACTTATGAGAAGCAGTAATATATTGGATAAGTCATTAAATCGACTGCTCTTTATAGCATCTTGAATCGATTTTGACAAGCACACCACTCTTCAAATGTAAATTCTAAAAGTTGAATGGCAGACGGCTAGTTTATGTTGAATTAAATTGGCTGTGGGCGAAGCCGGGACATTAATAGGAATTAGAACAATCTACATTCTACTATTTTTGTTTTTCAGAAACGTTTGCCAAGCATACAGTCGACACGTACAGGCTAAATTGACTGGAAATTATTTTCAAAAAATTATATGTAACCTGCCCAACCGCACGGCCATCTATCTTATCATGTCAGAACAGGTCTCGCTTCCTCTTCCAACCGGCCACCTACAAATTACTCACTCTTTTCTTCATTTATGGTTAAGTTATTGCTTACATGTTTTTTTTAATACATATGTGAACACACGATTTCCCTAATTCTTTTTTGAAAAAACAAAAAAAAATTAATGTATATCTTTCAGTAATTATTGAATTTTTAGTTGATAGGTATTGGTGGAGAGGAGCATTGTAGCTCAAAGTGAGAGAAGGGACAGGTCAATTAAAGTATCTTATGAGGTTTATGTGTACGGTTTATACTATGATTTTTTCATATCAAATTGTTTAAAATATTTTATATACTGAGTTTGTATTTTTAAATTATTTTAACCCTTTGTAGCAAGCGTTAATCTGTTCGCTTTGCAGTAATTAAGGTAAAAAAAAAGAAAAATTGAAAACTAAATTAAGTAGTAATTATCCTTTCCATTTAGCGAACAGCCGAGATGTTTACGACCAATTTGAATCATGAGTTTGGGTGCCTTTAAGCAGCATTGCGTTTATCTACCAGTACGGCAATAGCAGTACACACTTACATTTCTGGTTTGACGCATCGTTAAGAGTCAAGGTAATGTGGACAAGAAACCGATTTTCTTCATTTATTTTGTATCCCCGTAAAACTGTAGAAAACGAACGGCACACCTAACTGCTACTGGCATTTAGAAAATGGAAGCTCAAGACGGTAAATTATCAAACTTTGACTCGCGTATAGCCAGTTGTTTTGCTTGGTGATCAACAACAATTATTTAAAAACGTCTCTTAATTCGTGATATCCGTCCGTATTCCACTAAGTTGGTGCAACATTGCATTACAGTCGTTCGTCACGGGAATTGAAGACCGTAAAATTTTATATGGAGTGTGAGGGAGGTTATCAGGCAGGCCAAATATATAAATATATTAAAAAAAAAGGAAAAATCAACTGTGATTGTATATATAAATATTATTGCCCAAAGCAAGCAGTGTACAGGATCGTCAGATATCGCATCATGTCATGCATAAATGATACCAGTTTCAAAGGAGCTAGATAAAGGAGATGGCTTACTTTGACTTTTCTATTTTCCCATTTCGGATTTCATTAATGGAATCAACTATTTTGTCGAGTTGCAGTTGTCCGAGTCAAATTCTATAAATACTGTTGATTTTGTTTATTTGTTATTTAAAATTTTCTTTGTTGCATTAGGCTAGAGCAGAGGTAGTGGATTACTATATCTTCAGCAGGCAGGCAGCTGGGATCAAGTAATCTGTCCATGCATTGCTGTGGAACATTTGGACTCGTTTAATTTCTTGTTTTTGAATTATTTAGCACATGATACAACATAGCTACCGAATTCTAACACTGAAATTAATTTTGGCCATTGTGGAAATTAGAGGTAACATAGTGAGAACCTTACTGGCATTAAGTGGACTTAATTATTAATTTGCTAATTGTTAATTTTTTATTTTTTATTTTTTGCCCGATGAATTTTAAATATTCATCATTGGATCATCATTCATAAAACGGATGAAACCAACGTCGTAACAATCACATCATTTCGTCAAATTGAAGAAGAAAAGTATACAACACAAACTTACTGGACGTATATACCAAAAATCCTAATAGGTGCCGTATGCTGGTATTCTTACAATTGGAAAAAAAAAGAAAAGAAAAAGAAAAAAGAGAGGGAGTTATGAAATTAATACCAAGTTAAGTGAGCGTTGAGTGACGTGAAGTCCTTCATTTAATCCTCTCATCTGCCTCCTTCATTGCTCCGGTCCCGTTGCCTTTAAATCCCCACCTTCTTTCTTTCCTAATATCGTCGATCGCTTCTCCTCCTCTTTCATCAACAAGTTTCTCAGCTTTCTTTCTCTTTCTCATTAGGAAAGAAAAGATAAAAACAAAAATGCCTCAAAAATTGCCTGAATTCTCAAACTCCGTTAAGCTCAAGTATGTTAAACTTGGTTACCAATATCTTGTTAATCACATTCTTTATCTCTTGCTCGTGCCAATCATGGTAGGTATTCTCATCGAGGTTCTTCGCTTAGGCCCAGATGAAATTCTTAATCTTTGGAAATCTCTCCACTTTGATCTTGTCCAGATTCTTTGTTCTTCCTTCCTTGTCATCTTCATCGCCACCGTTTATTTCATGTCCAAGCCAAGAACCATATACCTAGTTGACTATGCCTGCTACAAGCCTCCAGTCACGTGCCGCGTCCCATTTGCCACCTTCATGGAACACTCAAGGTTGATCTTGAAAGACAACCCTAAGAGTGTTGAGTTTCAGATGAGAATTCTCGAAAGATCCGGTCTTGGTGAAGAGACTTGCTTGCCTCCTGCTATTCATTACATACCTCCAACTCCAACTATGGAGGCTGCGAGAGGAGAGGCCGAGCTTGTTATCTTCTCAGCCATGGATTCTTTGTTAAATAGAACTGGTCTTAAGCCGAAAGACATCGACATTCTCATTGTGAATTGCAGTCTGTTTTCACCAACGCCGTCTTTATCGGCTATGGTTATTAACAAATACAAGCTAAGAAGTAACATTAAGAGCTTCAATCTTTCCGGTATGGGGTGCAGTGCAGGGCTTATCTCTATAGATTTAGCTCGCGATCTTCTTCAAGTGCATCCAAATTCTAATGCTGTAGTAGTGAGCACAGAGATCATTACTCCCAACTACTACCAAGGAAATGAAAGAGCTATGCTTCTTCCAAATTGCCTCTTCCGTATGGGTGGAGCCGCAATCTTGTTATCCAACCGCCCCCGCGAGCGGTCGCGGGCCAAGTACCGTCTGGTTCATGTGGTTCGAACCCACAAAGGGGCTGACGATAAGGCCTATCGTTGTGTGTTTGAAGAAGAAGACAAAGAAGGAAAAGTAGGGATTTCATTATCCAAAGACCTCATGGCAATAGCAGGAGAGGCTCTAAAATCAAATATCACAACTATTGGACCTTTAGTCCTTCCCGCATCTGAACAACTATTGTTTCTTCTTACTCTCATCGGCCGCAAAATCTTTAACCCAAAATGGAAACCCTATATTCCAGATTTCAGGCAGGCATTTGAGCACTTCTGTATTCATGCTGGGGGAAGAGCAGTGATTGATGAATTGCAGAAGAACTTGCAGTTATCAGCAGAGCACGTAGAGGCATCAAGGATGACCCTGCATCGTTTTGGCAACACATCATCATCATCGCTTTGGTATGAACTGAGCTATATTGAATCAAAAGGCAGGATGAGTAAAGGAGACAGAGTTTGGCAGATTGCGTTTGGTAGTGGGTTTAAGTGTAACAGTGCAGTTTGGAAGTGCAACAAGACAATCAAGACAACAACGCATGGGCCTTGGTCAGATTGCATTGATCGCTACCCAGTTCACATTCCTGAAATTGTCAAGCTTTAAGGCAAGAAAAAAGCGAGCCACCTCTACGAAAAAGGGTTGATTCGATGGGTTCGCTTCTTCGGTTTTAGTTGCTTTTACTAGAAATCATAATATAGAATTGAGATTTGCATTTGCATTTACTTCCGACTGCTGCATTCTTAGTGGTTTTCTCATCTGTCAAAGTCAGATTGCATCCTTTTCCTTTCCTGGCATTACTAAGCATCTGCATAGATACCCCGATACTCCGTTTCAAGTGTTACAATGTCTCTTCCATGTAAGGAAAACGCATCAAAATTGTTGTTCTTGGGGTTTGGACAAAAGTTTAAACAAATCTTGAAATAACCCCAGGTAGATTTGGCGATATTAATGTTGTTTTCGTGGGTGAAATATTTAATTAAGTTGACTGGACTTGTTGCTATGTATTGGTTGTACACGGGAAAAATGATTGTGCAATCATATCTATCTGTGTATACAATACTTGGTAGCTGGTTTAATCGTCTGAAATTTCTTTCTCTTCATTTGCTATTTTGTCTTGGAGCATAATCTCATTATCCCTATTACTATCTCTGTGCCTGTTAACAGTTTGATATATCGGTTATTAGTTTCTTCTTTGTTCCGCGATTATTGTTTATTTTTAAGAAAAGAAAGGGGTATTTGCGTTAACATCTAACGGCAACTAAAAAACTTTTGTTAGAAAGACTTGAATTTTTTTTCTGGATAATAAGAATATTATCAGCATAGCATAAATTTTTCTAAAAAAAGAAGAAGTTCAGATGAAAGGATTCATGCACTATTATCGGCACATCTATTTAACAAATATTTACTCTTTCTCTCTCAATATATATATGTTTATATTAAAAATTATAAAAATGATAATAATTATAAAAAATTAAAATTAAAATATATAACATTTTATTTTATTAAATAATCGTATTAAAACACGGTGGTACATAAATCTCTCTTAATGTCACGGGAAGGGATCGGCATTGTCATTTACAACTCCACAAGTTGACTATGATGAAGTATAATGAATGAAGTCAAATGTGTAGTTACATAGGTTTATTAGCGGCTTGACTCGTAAATGGAAGGATACGTTAGGATCTAATTTAACTAACAATGTATTATGAAATTGAATGAGACAAGAGTGAGATGTGAAGTTTGAACAACTCCTTATACGTTATTAATTAACATCTTGACTTTAAAAATGCAGCATACTCCATAGGTATCTAATTTGGTTAATAATTTAATACCATATACTACAAATGTCTAGATCAGAGAAGAATTGTACATAAACTATATGGAGAAGAATGCGTCAAACTATATTTATTGAAATAAATTTTATATAAATTTAAAATAAATAAATTATTAAGTTCAATTGTTCATTTTTCTTTCTTGAAAACAAAATAGAATAAAAAATTTATAAAAGAATAAAAAGTATAAGCATCGGTGTATTAATTATGCAATTTATTGCACAAAGAATTAAGAAAAATCTCCATTTTTTGATAATAGTTTATACAAAAAAATTGTTGGTTATATTAAATTTTAAAATTTGTATAGGTTCACGTAACATCAAGTCTACGTATAATATGATAAAAATAATGATTCAAAGAAATTATAATTACAAGTATAGATTTCCAAAACTACCAAATTTTCATACTTCAATCAAAGAATTAAAATAGTGGGTAGAAAGAAAAATTTAACATAGAAGTTTTGGTTACAGCATTTGAAGCACCAAGAAATCTTCTCATACTCTAAGAGCTTGCACTTTCATTCTTCATAATTCTACATAGAATTATCCTAATGAATTGTTTGGTTTCTTGCACATAGGTTTATTTGCACCCTGAAATTTACTCCAATCACTCCTACTTTATGAAATATTTTATTACAAAAAAAATTTCTAATTCAATATAATTTTGGTATAAACAGTACTCATTTTAGACCCATCTAGCTTTCAGCTATTTGACGACATACAATTATTTTGTTATTCAAAATAACATTGCAGCTCAAAAAAATTTTAAAAAAATAAATAATTACAGTTATAAAAAATGAGTAACAATTTACAGTTGTTGGAATAAAATAATGGAGTGCTACGAAAAGAAAAAAAAATCATACGTTGGTAGAAAAAAAAATAAGTTTAGAAAAAAAAATTTGAAAGACAATTATGCTTGCTAAAAAAATTAAAGAAAAAAAAGATGAAGTCTAAAAATGAATAATTTTATTTTGATATTTAAATATAAGTAATAATAATGTCAATAAATATTAATTAACATAAGATATTATTTTGTTTTAAAATTTCATTAATTTAAAGATTTTTATTTCAAATAAAATAAATTATGGATGCGGTGAATTTTTTTGTTAGTGCATAAAAAAATAAAGGTACTTTATAGCAGGTTTTTTCTGTTTTCAAAAAATATAAATACATAAAAGAAATTTAATTAAGAAATATTTTGACATTTCAAAAGACATTTGAGTCGAAATTAATTTGCAAAATTTGTTGAGTTTTTTCAGTGAACAAAAGAGTGTTAGTTAAGTGCATATTTTAGGGTGCAAATAATAGAACCACACATCTATTAAATAATTGATATTGCTTTTAACAAATATTGCAATATTATACACTTTGACAGAATTTTGCTTAATTAATTTTTTTAAGAGAAAACTTTATTGATTGAGATTTGATTGAAAACTATTTGATTTCTACACAACTTTATTATAGCAATCTCTTAAATTGGTACAAAATATTCCACTATATATATATCATAGAAATGGGCACTTCTTTTAAAATAAAACGACCAAAAGCATGATAGTATTTTAATAAAATAAAAGAGTATGATAGCAAGCTTAATAATAATCTAAATAATATACCCAAGAGGGTGAACATTATGCGTGAAAATATTTTTGCACAATTAAATATTCATGTATATTCCCCACTTAGAAAGAGTGTGAACTTTTAGAATTAGGAGAAGCATGATTAGTGAAGTTTGAATCATCTCTAACATGGCAATCTTAAAATTTGGAATCTAAATTTACAACAATAAATTCACTAGTGTTTTAAACTTTTTTGGCAATATTTTGAAACTATGTGAAAATATAAGAATTTTGAATAAAGATTAAATATTTAATTCATTACATTTTTAGATTAATACAAGATACCTTGTTCAAAAAATTATGTTACATTTATCTTATTTTTTTAACTCGTACTTGTTAAAATTCTGATTTCATATCAAATTTAAAACCATTTTTGCATTATATAGTCTATGACAATTGTTTTGTTCAAAATGAGGTATATATTATTCTTCTAAATGCTTAATTAAGAGGTTTATATTTACTATTAATTTTGATACACCTCTTTCAATTTCTTGGTTTTTGTTCCATATTGTTATGAACAAAAAAAATAGTTTATTTACTTTCCTTTTTTGTTTCTGTTTAATTATTTCTTTTCTCTTCTTAAATCTAACATTTATTCCTTCAATCATTTTGAATTTGTTTTTGCTATATACTTTCAATTGTTTGATTACAATTTGTTGTATTTCAATTCATAAACCTTGGATTCTATATGTTTTTTTAAATATAAACTCTTGGTAGTTCTTTCAATTCGTAAACTTTGAATTGTTTGATTACAAGTGTTGGATTGTAGGGTTGCATAGCGATTTTGGGTAAAATCAAAATTATCCAAAATCGAACAAAGAAATATTTTAGAACTGGAATTCATTCGTTTAAGGTAGGATTTAGTTCCAAAAATCAAAAACCAAATTTTTTTAAGGTAGGTTCTAGTTTTACGATCTTTAGAATTAGAATTGAACTAAACAAATGATTTAATTTTTAAAAAAAAATTAAAAATTATATCAAATCATTAGAATGAAACACCAAACCTTATGTTAAAATGCAAGTACTTATAATATTTTATTTAACTTAATTTATTATGTTATTTGCATAATAATTTAATAAAATGAACATGTAATATATTTATTCTAAAATTGTTGAACAAGTTCACATTTATAATGAATATATATGGTATAATATATTAGATATATTATTGTACTATTGTTTTTAAAAAATAAATTTTTTTGTTTGGTGATATATAATATTAACTTGAATAATAATACTATATTTTTTAAATAATAATGTATTATACATCAATTTTTTGGTAACTTATTTCTTTTCTCTTTTGTTTACTCAATTTTTTTTTCATGTATGTTACTACTTTTGTAATTTAATAATATTAATTTAATTTTTAAAATTTTTTTATTGAGTTACAAATTAAAAAAATTAAAGTAATTATAAAACTAGGGTAACTGTTTCAAAATCATAATTGAATTGAAATAAAATTAAAATTGAAAAATTGAATATCTTATTAAATAAGTTAGGTTTCGTTTTTAAAATTTAAGAGCTCAATTATTTATCGTAGGATCCAGGTCTTAGTAGAATTAAAATCGAAATGGATTTTGCTCAGCCCCATGAGATGGGACTTGGCACCAGCAGAAAGCTAGCATGCATGTAGTAATCCGTGTCTAAGATTAAAGCCAGCTGCATTATTTAATTATTGGGGTAGGCCACATGCATGCAGAATGTGAAAGCAACAATGGGCGAAAACCCCACTTCAATTTTATAGCAATTTTGAGTAAAATGTATGCTGCATCTGTCCCTAGTGTGAAAAAGCTTTCCGGCTAAGAGCATTCCAGGACGAAAATGAAAGTTCTCTGTAAGTACACCCAATCTCTCTCTCTCTCTCTCTCTCTCTCTCTCTCTCTCTATATATATATATATATATATATATCCTCAGTACTCTTTTATGCCCACTATACATTACTAATGTCTAATATAACTTAGCATTTGTATAAATATCGCTTAATTAGGTCTCATGCTCTTTCTCTTATTGTAAGAAGGACCAAGAGAACCCAAAGCAGCAGTAAATATTTTGATGCCGTGTAGCTTTCTTGTTGAACATTAATTGCGATAAAAGTCTCCAGGGCAGTTGGCAAATTAGGAAACCAAACTTTCTCGGGTATTTGTTTGTGTTGTCAAGAAAGCAGCTGCTACCTCCTCCACTTGCAATATTGCAATTGCATGCCATTCAATTTTAGATGACAGATAAGATGAATTTGGCTGCATTTGAATTTATTAATTCTTTGAAGGTGAATATGGTTGCCTAAATTCCATTTCTAATCGATCATCTTTGAAGCAGACAACTATATTTTCTAATCGATATACCAGTGGCTGCAACTTTGCATACACACACACACACACTCTTTTAATGAACTGAATTTGGCTTTTGGGTCTACAATTTAATAGATGATTTATAAACATCATATCGTTTAAAATTGTTTGAGTATGTTTATTTGAATGCCGATGTGACAATTGCAATATGTCGACCCAAATTCATTTTATATTGAAGTAATTCTGTATGCATATTTGCAGGTTGCAATTAGTTCAATGATAAGTAGCTATTACTCGTACATCTTTCTTTCTCACTATACTCGGCATGAACGTTCGTAAAATTTAAGAGCTTGAAATTTTTGGTTAGAAGATTTTGCAAAAAATCTGAAGATGGAGCCTTTCTTCCGTTATGTTAGGCTGTTAGCTGAGTGCATGCAGTAACTGTGCTTTAATTTATTACAGAATCTGGTAGAGTAGTTGAGAAAATAACATACACAGTACTTAGCGTTCTAGAAGCTAGACATCTCCCAAATTTTCATTTTATTTTTTGACTATGAGGAAGAAGCACACTAGTTAAATAATGTGTTCCATTGATATACCTATTTTAAACTATATTTATTATGACATGAAAATATTAAATATTAAAAAATAAAAAATTATTTACAAATTTAATTATTTTAATTTTACATATTATTTTTAAAATATTACAAAATATGCCGTGAAAATCCAACTAAATGGAATCAATGTATTCAACTTTTATGATTTTTAAAATAAAAATTGCAATGGCAACTAAATTGATCTATTAGAATTTCATGAGCTTATGTAGGTGGGTATGGGGAGGAGTAACATTCAAAATTCTTACTTTTGATTTAATTTTTTTTGACCTTTAACACAAATTTAATCATAAATTACACTGCATTTGTAGGTTTGGCCAATTTAAGAAAGTGCCAATCCCGTACGCATGAGGTATACAATAAATTATTTTTTATAATTGTAATGTACGATTAAATTATTTTAATTACTGTGAAGAAGTTATTGCCTTATTTGTATATATTTTATTTTTTTTAAATTTCTATTACCTAATATCGCTTTTAAAATTCATCTTTATGCATACAAGTATCAATAATAATTTTAAAAGTTATTAAGTTAAATATTTTAGTCACCTACTTTTAAAACGAATAAAAGATTGTGTTTTAAAATTAGCAAATATAAGTATTTTTAATAAAATTTTACATGCAATTTTTACATGGATAAATAATGTGAAATTAGAAATAACTGCTAATTTTTTTAAGCATCTCAAAATTAATATCCCTACTATCGTTAAGTTGCAAATGAATTGTGAGAAGAGAATTAAAAAGTCATTGTAAAATTAAGTGATTAGATTCACCAACTTGACTGTACTAATTGAATAAGTATTAATATTTTACTCATTTATCTAAATAAGTAATAAATTATGTATATTTTTAACTAAAAAAAATACATAACATTTACTCTAAATATGCTTGAGAAATTAAAAATATTTTAACTGATGAATTATTATGTGCCCTACAAATTATGGTATTAATTTTAAAAAATAAATTATTATTTTAAATAATTTTAGAAAAAATATTTTTCTTTTTTTAGTATAACATAACATAAATTTTTTTGTAATATATAAATAATTATTAAAATAGATAAAGAAAAAAATATTTTAAAATAAAATTTAAAAAATTTATAAATTATTATAATATAGAATTTATTTTTATTTATAATTTGTTCAAATTGGGATTGAAATTTTTTGTCATTACAATATAAAAGTTATTCCCATATAGAATATCACTATAGTATGATTTTAACGTACTTATAAATTTTAGCTCCTTCAATTTTTTTTTATATTTTAGCCTTTTACCTTAATTAGTTGTGTGATTGTTGAGGGAATGAAGTGCTTTTTTGTTATGTTATGACTTTAAACACTAAGAAGTACCATTAAAATTGATTCATAACTTCTAAATTCTACATATTTATAATATTCATTCGGGTATTTTTCAAATTTAAACTCAAAAAAAGGAATCGAATAGTGTGAGTTGAATGATCCACTAATATTTATTAGACGATTGGGCCGTTGAAGTAAAATATAATTAATTATTTAACCACTGAAATCAAACAAAATAATTATACTATAAAATTTTATAAAAATAATGTGACTTTAGATTTTTATTCTAATAAATCTTATAAAAAATTTAATACTTTTTTCTGTAAATGTTATAATTCTATTAAATTTTAAACGTATGGTTAACAAATATTTAATGAACACACTTGTGAATAATTTGCCAATGACCCATCTATTCATATTTGATGATTAATGGTTCTATTATAATAGAACAACCATATAACATCTCAATTGAAAACATAGCTTTATTTTCCTCAACACCAACAATTGCCAAGCGCCCAAAATCCATTATTTATGACAGATTTATGCAGTTGGGCGGGGACAGTTCGGAATTTTGATAGTTAGTGAGGTGGGGTAAGTGACAGTTAGATGTCACAATGGAAGCAACTTGGGCTCTCATGGCCACATGTTGCTGGGCTTTGCTTTGCGTCATTCATTTTATTTTTAGGTTCCATTGTCAAATCAATTGCTCCTATTTACAGGCTACCAAGCTCTGATCTGATTTAATGTTTATGGTGTCCACTTAACTTATGGAAGTACGTCATTTGGTAATCAATACCCAACAAATTCTAATGAAAACTACTTATTTTTTACACTTACATTTGTCCTTCATAATTCTATCTCCCACAAAGTTATAATTTTAAAAGCAATCAGAAGTCAGAGCACCCTAAATTCAAACATATGATTATCGTTTTAATTCAGGCCTGAAATATTCAACGTTAAGAGATGGGATGCTTCTGCTTTAAAGTTAGATTGTAATAGTGTTGATATTTATTATTTATTTTCGAAGTGGGTCATAGATTTTGGGTGAAGGATTACAAAATTTGAGCATGCATGCACGATGGTGTGTGTAATTTAAAAACTTATTTGGTACAAAATAAAAAAATAATAAAGAATTTATTTATTTCAAACGTTTCAAGAGAAAATAATCACTTTCTTAAATTTTTTAATCGATTTCACTAAATTTTATTGATATAAATTTAGTTTTATACAAAACAAATTTTGTTACAATATAAAGTTTAATCCAATGTAATAAAATTTAAATGCATTCCAACACAACATACCAACAATATTTCTTAAGCAATGCGTTTGTGTACTATTTGCTAATTTAGTAAGATTTATATGATCATATAATTAATTAAACATAAATTATCAATCAATACTTTCAAAAAGTACGTACTTCATGTATTAATATCTCAACTTTACGCATAAAAGAGATAAATTATATATTATTATAAACAAAATATCATCAACAATCATTTATAAAATTAACGTTTTATAGTGTGAGATTATTTATTAAATGGTTTACTTTGATTATTAAGGTAAAAATTTTTAAGTAAAAATTTAAGAATTTGTATTATACATTTAAAAAGATATCTATTTAAACAAATATTATTGATTTTAATTAACTTGCATTAGTTTTAATAGACTTCATTAATCTTAATCACGAATAAGTAATAAAATTGTAGTTATGTATAACATATTCAAGTTATAACCAACTGAGACTTTTATGATCAAAATATTTATGATCTTGGTGGTATGAAGTTTGTAGTAGAAATAGAAAAGGATAAAAATAAAAACAGTAGAAGTAATGCAGTATTTCTTTCTTTTTCTTTTTTTTTATTTGATTAACTAAATAGTTAGCTTAACTAGTGTTCTATACCATTAACATCCATCCTTTAATCATTTGCCTCAAAACAATGAGTCTTCATGCTCATTTCCTCTTCAATGTTTCTATTGAATTAGATTTAACAGTGATGGAGTTCAACGAGCCAGCAATAAAATTAATGCCGATTGTAGTTTATAATGGAGCGGTGGATTTGGAAATTTAGCAACGAAAAAAGAACACAGGACAGCTCTCTGCCTGCAAACATGATTGAGACATTGGGCATGAACCAAACCGCGTAGCCAGCCCTGTAAATGAAATTGCCGACCCAGCACGACATACAGAAGTATAATTTGAGTATGAGACGTGAAGCCCAAATTCTTGTTGAATACTTAATTCTTATTTATGAGAATTCAAAAGTCTGGCAATGGTGTATGTATCTAGGAATTTGTGGGTTTAGATGTTATATGTAAGTAAGATGATCCTATTTTTCTTTTGAAAAAAAATATATAATTTTTCTAAAATTTAATATTAAATTAAATTTTAATTAAATTTTTAAAATTCTAATTGATCATAGATCATAACTCTGTTGTTGAATTCTTTCTAACGGTTGAAACTCGAACTTGGCTTTCAGGGAGGTTGGTGAAGCATATGACTGTGTCAAAAGTCAAGGCTTTTGATAATGTTTAATTTACGCTACTGTCACACCAACCCACACACACCCTTTTTCCACACCAATTGATTTCTTCTTCACTCGGACCATGCTATCTCTGATTTTTATTTGCTAATTAGTTTAATATACCACCATAAGTGGTGTATATATTGACTTTGGCCATGAATTCCACCCTTTTGTGTTTTGAGAATTTGTAAGCAATTTATAGACCAAATGCATCGATCTAACATGATATAGGTTGTATATAATATCATCATTTTATTAATATGTATGCATATCCCTTATTTATTTACCTTCTTCTTTCCTTCTAATGCAGCAAAGGGAGTGTTTCAGATCCCAAGTATTCATTCTTTTCTAATGGAGGTTGCCGACTGGTTGACTCTATATTTTTGTGTCTTATAATAACTTGATCACCCACCATATTCAAATGACCACAAATTTTTAATAATTAATGAATACAGGTAGATGGATAGACTTTAAATTTTAATCGAAAATCCCATTTTTATATAAATATATTCATATTAATAATGAAATTGGACCGGTATTTGATTTATATTCTTTTTTTTTAATTTTTAAATAATAAATTTTAAATTCTGATGTATTAACTTACTTAATTAAGAAATTTTTTTATCAGTAATTATTTAAGAGTTGTAGAAGGGATTGAGGATAAAATTAAGAAGAAAATTTTGATAAAAAGCAAGTCAAATTAATTATGATCATGCAGCCATTCGTTAGTTTTAATAACAAGACAGCAATATATTTATTATCATCGTCACACCATTGATTTATGATCTATAAGGTCGCAATTTTCTTAAGATAAATGCATTAAAAAGGTAAATAAATTTTATTATTATTAAATATATTTTTTTTCCAATTTTAATTTCAAAGGACTGCAGCCTTAAAAAAATTCAATGAAATGGTTGGTATTGACAATTGTAATTGCCCCGGTAGAAGTTTCAGGTTGTTGGTAGGTAAGTGATGCAGGGAGTCTGAAAGTAGCAAAGGTTTAAGAACAAAGCTTAAAAGGAAGGTCTAATACAAAGTTACGAAGAACCTGCACTCAAATTTCGTCCGCGTTCAGAATTTGCAATCTTATTCATTCATTCATATGTTACGTTTTACATGTAACGACTAAACAAACAAAACCCCTTCTGTCTCCGACCGCCCCTGTAGCCTTCTCTTGCGTGTTTATTAGTTTCTCACTTTCTTGTGGGAAATCTCGGGACTCTGCAAACGTAAAACCATTCAAGACAGATACAGAAGTAGAGAAGTTCTCAAGGAATAAAAAACGAAATGGGAAAGGTGAAGACAACTTCGTCATTGGATGATTTGATTGAGAAAGCAGGTGGGTGTGCAGTGATTGATGGAGGTTTTGCAACTGAGCTAGAGAGACATGGGGCCTCCATTAACGACCCACTTTGGAGTGCTCTTTGTTTGATCAAAGATCCCCATCTCATCAAACGGGTTTCTTTTCTATTCTTTCCTTTATCAGTTCTTTTTTAATACGTTGAATGTGCTTTATTTTTTGTAGATTCTGATAGAATATGCCTCGACTCTGTTTTCTAACTTGCAGGTTCATTTGGAGTATCTGAAGGCTGGTGCTGATGTTTTGGTTACTTCATCCTACCAGGTCCCCGTTTATTTTCATTTTGAAATTTACCATATTGGTGTTTGCTTTAGGATGAGAATGATTTTGTTTTGTCGTTTTTGATCCGTATATTGCAATTTCATGATCTGGAATTAACATTAAGATGTATTGTACGTGTGTTATGAATTGTCAGAAATATATTTTAATTTCATTTCTCAAAGCCAAAAAAGACTGAAGAAATCAATGAATCAAGGACAATGTGGTCTGGAATAAGTAGGAATGGCCAAGACACATTTGTTCTGGCTGAATGGCTGTCCCTGGATTCACAAGGCATAAGCTCTTGTGGAGGGTCTGAAATTCTTTAGTTTAGGTTATGTTTGGAATCAAGGTTCCAAGACCTGTTATAGTAAGATAGGAGCAGTAAATGCTAAAGTTCAAGTGGAATGGTGAGTGTTAGACTGATTTGACATCAGTCACCAGCAAATACGTTATAACTGTTGCGTCATTCAAAATTAAGTAGAAGCACAACAGTGTCAAACATGCTATTAATTTGAAAAGGTAAAGGAGTTGGTTAAGTTTGATCCTAGGAAATAAGCAACTTAATTATTGTTTGCTAAAGGTTCTGAAACGATGAGATGCATTGGCTTGTGACGAGCCTGATTCCTAAGTTAAGTTTGATCCTAGGAAATAAGCAACTTAATTATTGTTTGCTACAGTTTCTGAAACGATGACTGATTCATCAGAGAGGAGATGCATTGGCTTGTGACGAACCTGATTCCTAAACCTTAAGCATCTCCTTTTTGGTCAAACAATTTTGGAAAAAACCATCATTCTGACACTTGATATGAAGTCTGAAGAAAATGGTTTTATTTATGCATTTGCATTCTTCATTTTGCCAGAACGATTGTGTTGCATCTCGCAAGACAATTGTTGGCACCAAGCTCATTTGAACTTCTATTTTTCTTCTAACCATTCCTCCATTTTCATTTTATCTGTTTTTACAGGCCACTGTACCTGGATTTCTCTCCAGGGGATTGTCCATCGAAGAAGGAGAATCAGTACTTGATAAGAGTGTTAAATTGGCTACTGAAGCGCGAGATAACTTTTGGGATGCTATAAAGAATGATCCTGGACAAAATTACAACCGAGCCCTGGTTGCAGCTTCAATTGGCAGCTATGGTGCATACCTCGCTGATGGTTCTGAGTACAGGTAGCTTCATTAACCTTCAATATTTAGAGATTATATACAGATACATCGATGAATATATTCAACAATCTACTTATACATATTTCTTATATGTAACCGATATAATCACGTTGTTTTTCTTTATTTCTAGTGGAAATTATGGACCCAGAGTAGACCTAGATAAGCTGAAAGATTTCCACCGGCGAAGATTGCAAGTTCTTGTGAAAGCAGGTGCAGATTTGCTTGCTTTTGAAACCTTCCCCAACAAACTTGAAACTCAGGTTTGTGCTTCACAATTTTGATTTGCATATCTGTTTTCATTGAAAATAAAATTGTGAACTATGGTCATGTCATTGAATATTTCACTTTATTTGATATTTTCCACATCTTCCTTCATTAGCGGACAAATGGAGAATTGTTATTCCTTAGATGGAAATTCACTTCTTCATCTCTTTTCTATTGAAAAGAACATTGTCCTGCTCCTACAATGCATTCAATGTAGAATTTTTAATCCAGCAGCTTAGTCCTTTTAGTATTTAATAAGATTCTGAGTGTTTTATTTAATCTTCTGCAATATCAGATTTTATTGCTCTTCTGTGGTTTTCTTCTGAAGAAAACAAATTTCCATTTCATTACACCATAAAACGTAACGTATCAACTTACAGGCATGTGTAGAGCTTCTCGAGGAAGAAAACATCCAAATTCCATCATGGATCTGTTTCAGCTCTGTAGATGGCGAGAACGCCCCATCAGGAGAGAGTTTTAAGGAATGCCTTGATGTAATCAATAAGAGCAACAAAGTAAATGCAGTTGGAATAAATTGTGCGCCTCCCCAATTCATTCAGAGTCTCATCTGCAAATTTAAGGAGGCCAGTCATTACACTGATGATTATTACATAATTCAAAAACATAGAAAATGCTTTAGTTATCCTTTCTGTAATGATCAATTTCTCATTCTCATGTAAATTTACAGTTGTTTGAACTAGAAATCTGACATTCAGCTGACTGAAAAGGCTATAGTTGTTTATCCCAATAGCGGCGAGGTATGGGATGGCCGAGATAAGAAATGGCTGGTGAGTGTTGGTTACCATAACTGAAAGCACACAGCTACACTCGAAAATCCAGTCTTTTCACTCATATTAACAAATTATATAAATTTTGATTGGATTGCCAGCCATCGGTTTGCTTCGGTGATGACAAATTTGAGTTATTTGCAACAAGATGGCGGGATTCAGGAGCTAAACTCATAGGGGGTTGCTGTCGGACAACGCCTTCAACCATTCGGGCCATTTCAAATGTTTTGAAAGCAAGGCCATGAGTTTTATTTTTTCACAGGGAGGAGTGATCTACACTACATTTACCATTTACTAACCTTTACAATTTGGTTTTGCTTTTGTTTTGTTGCCCACAAGTATGCAATGTAGCTTGAAGGTTGTTTTATTTGTTTATTACTGAACTTTGTTCCTGCAGTGTTCGGTGTAGCTAGAATTTTTTCTTTATTTTCTATTTTTTTTTCAAATGCGGGACACAAGTACAGTTCATTCATCCCTTCTCTAACCAATTGAGGCAAAGAAGATTGAATTTGCTTATGAGTCAACTTAAGATTATTATTGAAGTTATTAAATTTGTTTGTTTTTGTATCTTCTTCCCCGCCTCTTTAAACAATGCTTGTTAGGGTCTCTCATCCCTGTAGATTTTTAGGTGCACCGAGTAATTGGGATCATATCCTTCCAGCAGAAATTTCTCATTGACGCTGTGTTGAAACTGGAATTATATTTCTTTTTCATTCTTTAATAACACTTAATTACCTGTGGGTTTGACAGCAATTGTTGTTGCATGTCAACAAATAATGTCTCTCCCACATCATTTTTGTTTCTTAACTTTTGGATCTCCATTGGATGTCGAAGATCTTTTACTATTGGCATCTTTTTTGACATGCAACTTTTTCTTGATTACAATGTTATTAGTAGAAGTAAGAGAATTACTTGCAGAAATATACGAGTGTGGGTAGCAGTTGCTTTAAATGTTCAGGATTGGTCCATCCAATTGCAAGCCCTGCATGCATTATAGTTGTCAGCGAGCTTGTGTAGGTGTAGGTATGGTTATAATTTGAGCTGCATTGCTGTGCAAATTGTTTCTACTTGGTGAACCAGGGCATATTCATTTTCTTAATCATAACATTCTAGATAACTGAGCCCTGCAGATAATCGCACCTCTTTCTACTGGCGACTAGAAATGTAGGCAAATGAAGACAAATAACTTCAATATAATCACAACTATTCCTGTTAAACGCCAATTACACCGAAATAACTACTTCAGAAAACCAGTAAGCAGCACATGTCATTCTACAAGAGTTCTATATGCTTTGTCACGAAGAAGCTAAAACCTGGACGTGCAAATTCAATGCAAAATCATCAAAAGATAATCTTTATAAGTATTCAACACCGAGGAGGGTCATGCTTATCATAATGCCCCAAAGCACCACCATAGCCATTGTCAAATGCACCACCATAACCACCGCTACCTATATGATTGTAAAAGAAGCTTCAAAATGACTTACTTTATAGGTGCACTGCACTACCAGAGTCCCAGTACCACAAAGCTTTCAAAATTATACTTCATGTAATAATACTAAGAAAGAGAGAGAGAGTTTACCAAGACCTCGTGCTCTCCTCTCTGCGTTCAGCAGCTCTGCTCGCAACTTCTCGATTTCACGAGCCATGGAAATGAGGTTTTTCTCCATTATTTGCTTATGTTGAACTTGCTTCTCATTGGCCTTCTTCTCAAATTCAAATGCTCTCCTATAGATATTGCTTGGTGTAAATTTTAACAGAAAGAAAAACAATTCATTGTAAACAACAGTGATCCTAGCACGAGTTTTCCCCTTGGTAAATCAAGCATAGAAAAGAGTATAACTCAAAACTCATATGAAGAATTTAGGCGAACAAAGATCCAATTTCAAACCTGGCCTCAATAACCTCAATGCGGATCCCATCTATATCAGCCCTCAAGGCAGTTTGTTGCTTGTTTTCAGCTTGAATTCGATTAATGTCCTTGGTTAGAACTTTGACTTGAGTAGTCAATTCTTGTCTCAAGCCATTCAATTTCTGAACATCAGCTCTCAACTGCATAACCTCTGCCCTCAGAGGCTCAGAAGCATGGAGCTCAGCTTCTAGCTTCAGGCCTCTATCAATCAACTCCCTCACCTTTGTCTCTTTGTCAGCACGAAGTTTTGCTATCATCTGCCCCAATCTGTGAATCTCATCCTTTGCAGATGTCAGTTCCCTTTGCAGATGTGTATTATCATCAATAACATGCCGATTCTCAGAAATAATTTGATGCATATCTCGACGTTGTATTTCAAGTTCTTCTTCTAAAGCAGCAGAGTGGAAAGGCATGGGTGCTTGACCATGGTTCAAAATCGGGTGAGGACCATCATGGAAACCTCGAACACCATCAAGATGATGTGGCATATGATTTCTACCAGCCATATGATCCTGCAGAATGCGGCTGTAGTCACCCAAAGGTGAGGCAAGATTTCTGTATAACCAGAATGGGCCAAGGTCAGAAAATGAAATATGAAACTCCATCTAAATGAAAGCTACCTTTGTTCACTAACTAATGGAAGTTCCCAAAATTTCATCTTAACTTTGAAAGCAAGATAATTAAAATGTTTGGTAAATATGCAATTTCGTTGGTAGTTCTATCCTACACCAGTTGTGGATTAGAAGCCACAGCATCTAAATCCCAAACAAGACTCTAAATGTCCCTTCTTGTGATAATTGCTTCCTAGTTATAAAAATTGGCAAGATCGTACCTCTGACACAAAACAAAAGTTCAAATCCACTATTCATCATGAAAATTTAGGCTTAGATTTTAGAAAAAGCATTTGAATAGATAACCACAATTTTGGAGAGTTACATTTTTCTTACAAAAGAAAGCACCAATTGTTAAAGCATAGTCTTCCAATAAAGTAGTATGCTAAAATTAACCAACTTGACAAAGGGAAAAAAATTTCTACCATTCAATCACATTTAAATCTTTCAGCTAACATGTACAAGATATACTGATTTAACAACGTGAGAACTACATTTTCTCCAATTAGCATTTCTAAGGATCTAAACATGCTTTTTCAGTCCTAAGTAAGCAGGAAAAACACCTTCTCATATAGCCCCAATATGTCTACACAAAGGCATTGATGTTCCCTAAATGGTTCCCCAGTAAAAGTGAAAAAACTTTTTGCACTCTATACTTAAAACAAACCAAACGTTAGTCAATTATTGGGGCTTTTTCTTTTCTCAATAATATCAGATCATGAATATAAATTCCAGTCTCCACTTCTAACGCTTGAATAGGAAATTGTAAATCAACTTACCAAATTATTCTTGTACCGTATTCAGCTTCTCATCCGCACTTACCAATTTTCCACTGAATTCATGCCACTATTTATGAACTTATAGCACCTATATTCTTGACCATTCCTGAATTCATCCACCACTATGCTATGTTATCGAGCACTATTCTTCACAGACAAGGCCACTTACAAAGGTATAGAAATTAGCCAGCCAATTGAAGTTAACAGTTAATATAGATTCAAATATTGTATCTGGCAATTCAAATAATTAATCTCAAAATACACGACTCCAAACTCGATGCTCTACCAGTTAAAATAAACAATAACTAAACACAAAAGAGATAGCCGCAGAGGAGAATTACAAACCATGATTATTTAATACAACTACAAAAAAGAATTCTCAGAAATCTCTACACTCACTAAAGTATACATGAAATTCAAATTCAATTTGCAAAAACATAAACGCATTACGCAGTCCATCCACTAAAAAAGGAAAGAAGAGAGAGCAACGAGCCGCATGACTGGCTATG
Organism: Xylocarpus granatum; assembly: GCA_019650275.1. Taxonomy (NCBI): domain Eukaryota; kingdom Viridiplantae; phylum Streptophyta; class Magnoliopsida; order Sapindales; family Meliaceae; genus Xylocarpus; species Xylocarpus granatum. The sequence continues at coordinate 270,044 of BNST01000064.1, read as the reverse complement.
CAGTAATAATAACATACAAAGAAGAGACTACTGAGGCTCAGAGTCACCGGTGTTCGTCGGGAACAGACGTTATTTTCTACGGCTAAAGACAAGGACGGACTTTGTAGTGGGCAGAGACTCTCACCCGTATTGTTATGCATAATGACGATTTTACCCTTATTTCTCACTTGGGTCGAAACTATCGTGGGCTGGGCTCCATGTAAATTTAAGACATATTGATGTTTCTATCTATTCAAACAGTAACCCAGCCCTTTTCTTCGGTGATTATGCTCATAGGGTGCAGATAATGCTGCTGTATTGGGTCAAATAACAATCAATTAAAATTTTATTTATTTAATAATTATATATAAAATTAAAAATTTTTATTTAATAAAGTAATTAAATAGTTTATAATTGTGTTACGTGTTTTTTGTATATTTGTTGTATGATATTTTATATCTTATTTATAATATTTATAGTACGATATATTTAAAATTAATTAATTTTATTCTAAATATAGTTAAATATTTTTTAAAATAAAATAGAACATAAAAATATAATGAACAGATTAATAAATACATATAAATATTTAATAGTATATATAATTTTTATAAAATATATTTTAAATGATTTATTTATATATTGATATAAAATATTATATTTTTATATAAATTAAATAAAATAATCTATATTATATTATTATTTATATTTTATTATGAATTATTATATATAAATATCAAACACATCCAATAGAAAATAAAATTATCACAAATTTTTGTTAAAAAATACATAATTATTTTACAAATACATCATATATAAATATCATAAATTTAAATAAAACTACAAAATCTAATAAGTGAAATACTTAGTTATAGCTTTCAAAATACTCTCATGATAGTTTTTAAATTCTAAAAAATATCACTAATTTTTTAAAATTATATATAAATTTTTTTAATTATTTTAATTAGTTAACTAATGATTAATATACATAATTTTATTATTAAAAAATATTTTTATTTATATATAATTGCGTCAAATTTTAAAAGTGGCATTTAAAATTATTATTATTATATTTGCCAAAAGTTGTTTTAGTTCCTGTGATGTGCATGTGAACTTAGGTGGGTTAGCTGTGTGGGTCTACTTTCCGGCAGAAGATTCAATGGCGATGGTATATGTATCAGAGAAGAAGAAAGATCGATGTTGACAAATGATCCCAGGTTTACTTTATTATTATTATTATTATAATTTGTTCAAATATTGGTGGACAATGAACTAAAAAATAAAAAGAACTACCAAACAAAACTAAACGTTTTGGGGAGCATTTGAGGAAAATGATTTGCATTGCGTTTGCATGTCAGATACTGTCTTGAACTACTGGATCAGCATTAGATGAGATTACAGATCAAAAACAAAGCAGCAGAATGATATTTCATCATGTAACAACGCACATTTCCAGAAAACTTGCAGCCCTGCCTGCCCTATGTGAAAAACAACACAAATATTTTAGTTCAATTAACTTATAGTTAAGACATGGCCCGATTCAGCATGTACAAGAGATGATAGTCGAAGTTCATAGTAATCAAATCAAAATGAATCTGATTAAGCACACATAAAGCAATTTTCATGCATCAAACAAAAGAAACAACGGAGAGATCAAAAAGGTGTAAGCAATTTGCAAAAGTAGTGTTGAGTTCTACTGCATACATTATTTGTAACATAGAATGAAAGAAAAAACAAACAAAAGAGAAAAGAGATTCTACTACTCTCAGACCATTTGCCATAATATTACACGTTGTTGTGGGAAGCTACATGGTTTCGTTAATTTGTTGTAGGAAAGTGAGAGTGATGAAGTTGATGATGCTCAGCAGAAAAATCCAAAGTTGCCATTATCAAAATTGATAGCATATCTGAGTGGATCACAGTGGAAATCGAACCTCTGCGTGGATCTTCCCTTTATTGTCTCCTTATCTCAGCTCTAAACCTTTCTCTTACCGCACAGAATCACAACATTTGGATCAAAACAAAATCCTAGAACGCCCATTTCTTTCTGCTTCTTCTCCCAGAAATAACAAAAGATAGCAAGCAAAAGATGAAGTTGGTGGGTTTTCAAGAGTCGTATATTTTGATATGGTAGATTTAGAAAGCGTTTGGTAGTGTTAGCTCGAAGAGCAAGGCTTTAAATTGGTAGAGGGTGTGTGCGCTTTTCCGGGGGTATTTGCAGCTGCTAGCCACTCAAAGCTGCGTCTCTACTGTGGCAGCAATCGAGGCAATCGCTCTCTTTCTACCTCCCCGGTATGAAAATATATATAATTAGATTAGATATACATGTACACATCTATTGTCAGTGCAATACATATATACTTGTGTGTCAAACGAAAGTCTTACTACTGGCTGCAGTGTGTCTCTGATTATGGCCTGTCAAGGTAGATGAGGAAGAGGGACATAGAAGTTCACATCGCATGGCCCGAAGTTGAAAATTGAAATCACTTCGAATTTAGATTACTTCTGACAATTTGTTTGTATTTGAAAGTTTTCCTTTCCTTGATGACAATAAAAGCGACTGAGTTTTCACAAAATATAACAATTAGAAGGATTTGCACTACCCATCATACGTACATGCATTGATGGACATATGATTAGACATGATGTCATGTGTCCTCTTGACATATCTTTCATGATTTTGTTTTTTATCAAAACTTAAACAAACGCAACGACTCCCGAGGAATTGAGAATTTCAGAGGTTAAGCAAATAAATCGGCCAGGAGGAGGACCAGTCTTCGTCAATGCACGTATACGTACGCAAGAAAGAATTAGGTAGAATTGTACGACTGTAACAACTGGAATTATTTAATTAACAAAAAAAATATTTTTATTTGTAAAATTTTAAAAAATTAAAAGAAATTTAATTTTTAATTTTTTTTATAAATATTATGGTAATATAATTTTACTTATAATAAAATTCTTAGGTTTTTAAACGGGATAGAGAGAGATTAAAATTTCGATTTTAATTTTTTTAAAATAATAATAATAATAAATTTTTATTTTAAAAAATTAATTTAATTTTAAATTTATTAACAACGTGTTTCATTGTTCCTTGGTTAAAGTAGTTAAAAAAAATTAAAATAAATAAAATATTTTTTTTTATATTTTAAAATTTAATATTTATTTCTTTTTTCTCTCCTAGTCATTATCTTCTCTTATTTTCTTTTATATTTTCACAAATTTGAAAAGAAAAAAAGTTATAAATCGAATAATTAACTTGTGGCGTTGATATTTTCACTTAAATAAATTTAAATTTCAGTTATTACACGTATATTTTAGTAGTTGTTATTATTATTATTATTAATGGTTTAGTTTGTTTGGGTTTAATTGTTAATATTGCATTTTGTTTCGATTTGATTTGTTTAATTTTTTTTGATATAATGATGAAAATTTTATTATTTATTTATTTTGGGAGGAGGGAGAGTGGGGTGCTTCTCGGCCACCATAAAAATTTAGTTGTTACATTTATATATGTTTGTTGTTATTTTAATATTATTGTTGATGTTTTAGTGTGTTGGGTTTCATTGATGACATCAAATTTTATTTGTTTTGGTTTGATTTGAGGTAATTTATTGGAAAGTGATAAAGCTATGTTTTTGGACCTGTTTGTCATGTTTTCAATACCTTTATAATATTTACTAATTGTTTAAAAATTTGTAGTTTTAAATAAAATATATTATCAAACTTTTAAAAGTTTTACATTTTAGTCCATTATTATCAAATTTTTGAGATTATGTATTTCTAGTAATTATCCATTTCTACTATCCTAATCATTCAAAGTCTTGCTATATGATGAAATTAATTGGATGGCCATAATCAATCTATCAATACTTGATCATTATAATCAAAATCAACTGAATGGTTATAATTAATATGTCCAATAACATAACCTAATTACCCCCATAACGTTAAATTTTTTGGTCATTTTAATCTTTATTTATAAGAAATATAATGTAGACTCAAATGTTTGGGTGGTTGTTTTAGTTGTTGCATATATATATTTGGTTGTTGTTTTAGTGTTACATGTGACTTTTAGTTTTTTGGTTTGATTGTTAAGATTGCATTTTATTTGTTTAAATTGATTTGTTGGAATTTTTGTTTATCATATATTTTTGCATTTTTTTTTATTATTCTTTTGCTATTTTGCAGTCACAATGTCTTACCTTAAATTCATTGGACAAAGATGACGAAGATGATATGCCATCCCATCATTCGTCAGAATGGTATATTGGTGTGCACATATAGTATGACTTTTCGACCCAGCATACATATCCACAGTCATTCCACGTCGAAGATCGATACACCTAACACGCTCTAAAAGATCCAATGCAAAGTGCACATGTTAACTTAGATGCAGTTCACGAGGTCACATAGAATTTTGCGCACACTTAGATGAGTTTACTGAGTTCTACAATGTAGTCTATTCCAAATTAGATCAGCAAGTGCAAATGATACAGAGCCAGCATTTTCACTTGTCATCATTCAATAGTGATGGTCATGAGACTCTAATGAACATCATACCTTCACCTCGGATAATTACTCTTATTATATGTCATTAAGATGTTTTGTTTTTTGGATAATATTTTAGTAATACATTGCTTTATTAGTATAAACTCATTATAGGAATGCAAAGAGAACAATTAAGAGGCAAATATGAACGTGCATGCGCCAACATTGATGAGGGAATAGATTGTTGTACACAGTTGATTCTAAGTAAAACACCGTCGGGTAATCCATTAAAGAGACAACGCGAGAAGCCAAGCCAACTACTAGTGCAATGCATACGTATACTCAGTAATGGTTGAACTTCAATCCATTGTCTCCAATCAACTCCAAAGATGAATGGAATGTCCAAACTCAAATAAAAAAGGGAGAGCAGTTTTGATCACGCTTGAGTGGCTTTATAGTATTCTAAATATAGATGTATGGTCAAATGATTCACTAAATGATACTTTTATATATATTTTTTATTACTATAAAAACAAAATTAATTAATAAAAAATATTTTATATTAACATATTGACAGAGTATTAAGATATGGTGGCTCAACGGTAAATACAATGTCCAAATGCGATAGACAAACTCGGAAACCACTTTCTACCATATGATGTTTTTACTGTGCACGTTGTCATCTTGTGTTATGCGACAAGTTAGATTGTACAAGTCAAAATTATATTTTATCAAATAGCACTGAACCTTTATCGTATAATGTCTGTTTGATGGGAGAACAATACATTGATTACTTATGAATCAATAGGTCGTTTGACTTTGCACATTTAATGCAACGACATCTAATGATTATTTGTCTACTTTTAATGAATTTACATTTATGATATTTTTAACATTTTAAAAAATTGTTTAAAACTGTGCAGATAAAATATAAATTTTTTTCTTTTAATAATTATTTTTAAATATTAGTGATTTTTTTTTCATATTCTCTTTGATTTTTAAGAATTAAAATAAAATACCTTTAAAGTATTTTTTATTTTCTATTATCTAACTTAATTTAATTTAGTAAATATATATAAATTATGTACTAATTTTAACAGGATAATAGTATAAATTACTTATTTATATAGATATATTTTAACGATTGTAAAATATTTTTATAATTATTAAAATTAATTAAATCATAAATTTTTCTTCTTTTTAAAAAGAAAATGACTAACTAAACATTTGTAAAATTTTATTTTTAAAAATATGTAAAATTTTTAATCTTTAAAATAAAAATTTATGATTTAACTAATTTTAATAACAGCTAAAATAATTCTATACAAACAAGTAATTTATAATATATATATATTTATATCATTTAATTTTATATATATTTATTGAATTAAATAGTTTATATTTATACAACGAATAAATAATTTATAGTATTTTTAAATAAAAATTAATATTTAATTTATATATATTTATTAAATAAAATAAAATTAAATATAAAAATATAAAAAAATTTAAATTACTTATATTAAACTTCAAAGGTTTAAGGAAGATAGTTAAAAAATATAACTAATATATAAAATTATGTATAATATTATTTTAATTAATTAATTAATTGTTAAATATAATAATTTTTATTATTAAAAATATTTTTATTAATGTTTTAAAAATTAATATTTATGTATAATTTTATTAAATTTTATAAAAAGAATTTAAAAATATCTTTAATTTTTGGATCTTTAAAACTAACAAGGGAAAACAAAATTCCTTGTTTGGTTTTAAAAATTTCATGCGGAGTCCAAAAGATTAAAGTAAGCTCTCTTCCCTTTGCTCAAAATGCTACCGTTACCACTCTCTCTCTAAAAGTAGGCCTGCAAACAAGAGAATTACTCGCTGTTCTTTTTCTCTCTAAAATCCGATGAACAGTATTACTGTACAACGTGGATTGGCTACGCACAACTGGTAGGGATTTTCACTCTCTTTCTCTAATGCGTCTCCTTTGAGTCTAAGTTTTAAATTTTTTATGATTTATGCCCTGAGATATTCTAACGAACTAAAATTTACTGATTTTGATGGTTTGTTTCTGTGTCTTGTGTATTAACTATTGTCGTTTATGACCGAATTTTGCAGTTTTGGGAGTTGGGTAGTCTTTCTTTGCTCCTTTTTGGTTCGTAGCAAATTAGAACTGAAGTCCACCAACTAGGATTGAAGTGAATTTTGGGGACTTAGTATGTTTTTGCTCAGAAATGTAATGTACATGTTAATTTCATGTCAGGAGTGAATTCTTGTTAGCGAATTGTTTTTGGATGCAAGGGAGTGACAAAACTTTGAATCTGGACTTGAAGAATAGCTTAATTTTTAGTTTCATGCCTGAAAGTTTAATTTCTCTCAGGTTTTAAGCATATATGTGAGCTTGGCTTGCAGCAAAATGACTGACCTTGTTACTTGTCTATTTTGTTCTTTTAATAATCATTCATAATTTTATTTATGGGATGGGAGTGTCAAATAATTTAGCTTGACTGGCACCTTTTTGGGCCCCCCAATTATATACCTGAGTTCCTTTTTGGTTTTGAATTTGTATGAGTTACAAGTTATATATTATTGACTTGTGTTGGAACTACAGGTTTAAGTGATTATAAATTCACCTGCCCTTGGGATGGAAGTAAAAGAGATCACTCATTTTGGCGCTCTTGCGGTAGTCTCTTGGAATCTTGCCTTCGACATGCTAACTGTTATATTTGGTTCTATATAAGTTGCTATGCCAAAAATCATTAGTTTACTGTGTTTATCATATTTAAATTTGTCCCTAAGATGGAGAATATCCATCATTTTTTTTTAAATCTAGGAGCTACTTCTTGCTTGCTATGTTTGTTGGCATTAGGCAGGCTACAGTTGTACAAAAAGGTAATTTGATGTTGTTAGAAATAGGTTTCTGGGATTTACTTTAATGATGATAGATAATGTAGATAGCAGGTTTGATCTTTTTATAAGCTGTGCTTTTAGGGTTGTAAAGGTAGATTTTAGATAATGAAGGAAAACTAGGGGTTGTTGTGGACTACTTCATACAATGCAGTGTGTCAAATAAAAGGGAGAATAAAGTGGAAGAAAATGGAAGGACAATTATCCAAATATGTGGTGTATTGAATTCTCATTAATTAATTTTCTTAAATTGAACTAATACATTTCATATTATGGGGTTTTGGTTACATTTAAGCTGGAAATGATAAAATTTGAAATGGGACAAGACTAATAAGAGGGTAAGGCTGAGATAAGGATACGCATATAAGATTAGATAAGACAATAAAATCCTTGTAGTGAGCTTAAAATATTATGAACAAATAAGCCTTGATGCTGAGGGTAAAATTTAGGTCTACTTCAATGGAGTTTTGGTGAAAAGGTGGTTTTATTCCTTGGACATGCTGAACAGGTCCACATAATTGGGGTTATGAATGAGAGAAAATGGTTGATTACTAGGTGCGTGTGCTCAAAGGTTGCTACACTGAGATATATATATAAAGACGAGGAAAGGTTAGTTGGTGTTAGTGGTGAAGCCCGACGAAAATCTTGATGCTTAATTCAATATTGAGGTTTTATAAAGCTCTTAAGGGAGAGAGCTAGTTGGGTGAAATTGTAAACTTGGAGCATGTTTTGAAGGGCTTTCTATAGGTGTTTGAGGTTGTTGGCAAAATGGTGAGGAGTTACAGGCAGCTTATTAACACTCCTCGGAGGAACAATTTAGAGTAAGCTTCCCATACCTTTTATATTGTTCTTGGTGGGAAATAATGAAAAATAGGGCTGTAATTCTGAATTATCATGAAATCTTGGGCCTTATTTCATGTCAATCCTTAATGGGTCCAACTCTTTAGAGTGGGCAAGGTGTCACCATGGTTAAGACTGGAAAATTGCATCCTGTGGGCGTGATCTTTCACTCTCCAGGCGACACATTTTATCCTTAAGTTCAAGATGTTACACAGTTGAAATATCCACCTTGAGCCAAACAGTGCACGACATATTCTAATATGTTACTTATCTCTAATTTTTGGGTGTACCACATCATATTACCAAAGCTCCATTGACTAATTTGCAATCAAGTAGAATCATGTTCTTTTTTGTCAATTTTTTTATCTTTTAATAATTAGTATAGATAATCAAAGTTAAAGTAAAAAAAGATCAAAAATATAGTTCTAATTGCATAAAATATTGTAAACACCATGTAACAATTAAATCAAAGTTCTTGTTTTACTTTCTGCTGTAAGGAAGCTTTGTTCTGGCCTCTTGTTACATGTTGAGGGTGGTTTTTGATTCAATTTTCAATGAATATTCCTTAGATTTTTTATGTTTTGTATACATTATGAATTTCTATTCTTTCCGTGGTATGTTGTACTAAGCTACATTTGTACTTGTTAATTTTCTGTTTTGAAGGATTTAGAGAAGAGCCTTTGAGTTGATGTTTAAACATGAGCATCCTCTTTGTAACTTTGTTAATTCAACTTGGTGATGTTACTCTTTTCTAAATGGATTCTTATCTTAATTGTAAGACATTGTGTGGACCAGGTGAGTCCAGGTATGCTAATGTCTGATGATTTGATAGTACTGGTGCTTCTAAGGTTATATTGATGCTTTAGATATTGGTAATTGTTTTTCAGTTGCAGATTGTCTCATCTTTCAGGAGTTCTGTTTTTAATTTGGTTGAAGAAACAGAAAATCTCTATTTATCTTTAATGGCTGCAATCGATCCTATAGACATCAGTTCATCTGACAGTGATTTGGAGACAGGAGAATCAGCTACATCAGATATAAGTCAATCTAGTAATGTAAGGATTCTTCCATCATGGGCAACTAAGCCTGGCCTAAATTCAATGAGTGCAGGTCAGAATGGTTTTGCAAATTGATAACTTCCCCAGGTTTTAGTTAAACGATAAATGTGGCATTGTCAATGACATCCCATTAAATAAATTTGCAGGGTATCGTGGGCAGCCTCAAAAAGTTCCTACTTTTGAAAGGTCATATGCGTCCGACAGGAGCTCTTCAACTGTGCATAATTATTCATGGACAAAAGTGCAGATGCTTCCTGGATCTAGTGAGGACAATCTAGTGTCAAAAGGCCGACCAGATGATTCTATTTATTTTTCAGGGAATGGGAGTGTGGGTCAGCTTCAGACTGTTAATTCACGAATTGCTAATGATTCCTCTACAGATTATGAGAGAATTTCATCTCAGCAAGCTTTGAAGGGGACACTTCCAGCATTCCCTTAGCCATATGCAGTAGATGCAAAATCAAAAAATTCAGTGGAAAATGTGAGCAGTAGTCAGATTCGTGACACTTTTGGAAACTCCTACCACTTAGCGGGACCAATTACATCCAATGAGAGGGGCTATAGGAGAGACTACTATATGAAGAAACTGACGAGGATATCGTTGTGTATGAGAATAGGGGGGATAGGATTGTGCCTCCTTTGATGCATGGAAAGTCTATTCTGTCAACCCAATTTGGTGGTCCAAATGAGCCGGCCTATTGTTTAGGTTCTGCTGAAGAAAGGGCTGGAAATGATGAGAGATTGATCTATCAAGCAGCATTGGAGGTATTGGACAACTTTTACTCTCTTAATCATGAGTTGAATTGCTATTTGTTTTGCATTTTTTTCAAACAATTTTCTATCAATTTGAAGTTGTTGGCATATTTTGATATGTTATGTCAATATTTTTGGGAATTTATGAGATCTAGTAAAGAGATGAGGAGAAATAGTATGGTAATGGGAATATTTGGCAATGACAGTAAGCAGATCCTGTTTGCAATCGGTCAGCATTAGGCTTCACAAATTATTCTTATCAAATTTTCATCATCAAGAACAGCTTATAGATGGAGGGAATGTTTAATCCCTGGATAGCTTATTTTTAGAGAGTACATGGAATATATAGACCTTTTGCTTGCCTTTTTTCTCTGAGGAATTAGATTACAATTTAGGGACTTCTTTTTATGTTTTCAACAATAAGTTTAGCTAATGTTGAAACATAAATCTCAGTAATTTAATTGCAACAAAATGAGACCTAGTTGACCATAAATGCAACCAATCCTTTATGTGTGTGTATCCAGGAAGAATATAATCCTTCTATTCTTCTTCATAAATCTGTACAAGGCTCTGAATATTACAAGAGAGTTAAAAAAACTGAAATAATTAAGGAAACTACTTCTGCCCTAACTACCAACTAGCTTGAAGTTTGTTTTGGCCTCTTCCGGTTCTAATTATTGGGACTATTTTTGCTTTTGGAAAAGGAAAGACAACCAATTCTAAGGAATTCTGCTGTTCTACCTTTTACTTGGGTGATTTAGCTAGAAAAAAATAGAGTATATTTGAAGAAAAGAGAGAGGTGGAAGTCTGGTTCTTGTGGGTTGAAATCTCTTTCTCTTTCTTTTTCACACTTGTTGGCCCAGGTTTCAAATTATTTTGATGATGCATTTTTTTCGTTCTGCTTAACAATTGGGGAGTGGGTTTGAGAACTAGTTTGTGCATTTTGAGACTCCTGTTATTTACAGAACACACATTTACAGAGGATTTTGCTGGCCTTTACCATTTGTCTGTAGTTTTTTGTGGACATTTAATAAATTTAAAGAAGTTTTGAGAAAAACCATGCTCTTCTCTTAGGAGAAATTCCTTTATATAGAAAATATACATGCTCATTTACAGCCCTTACAGCAGCAAAACTATCTCTAATCGGTCTACAGTTACTATTTCAGAAATAAGGAAAGAATCACGATTTACAATCACAAAAAATTAGCCATAACTAGCTGTAGAGGATGTAGAATCTGTTGGCTTTAAATGGCTGGCTGAATTTTCTTTCATAGACATCTAGTCCACTTTTGTAATTTTTTTCGTCGTTCCTATTAATATACCTCTACTCAGTTTCCCTTAAAATATAAAATAAGTATAAAAGAAAGAAAAAGCTCTAGATCATCATTCTTTTCCATGTGGATTCTCTGCTACTTTATGATAGTCCTCTTCCCCTTTCTCTTTTTACCTTGTGAGATAATAAAGATTTTGTTGAATTGTCTTTGTTATAACTCAAAATCAGTTCTGTTATATTGCATAGAGATCTATATGCCTTTCTTTTGATAATTATGATTGGAATATCACTGTTACTGGTTGACCAATCTGCACTGCCATCGAGGGAAATGGAATTGGTATGCTACGTATCTTGTTCTCATGATATTTATGAGGGTCTTATTCAGTATTCTCTTTCTTACTGTCAATCCTGCAGTGAGAAAATTTTTTTTCAACACTTCTTTATTTGTTGTTCACAAATTCTTATCAAGGCTGACGAAAAACACTTTTGATTTTCATAAACAAAAATATAAGTTTAAAGTGGTTGTTAACTCAGTTTTGTTAGTGATTGAAAATTTAAATGATTTTATGCTAAATATTCGGACACCTTAATATGGTCTAAGAGGTCTAAGAATAGTTGATGTTATTTAACTGAAGTTTACGTTGACGCTTAGAGAACCCTTTTGTGGCCAATAATTGAGGCATAAGCTCTTAACCTTTTATAAAAACGTCACAGGGTTACCATTTTAATCAATACATGAACTTTTGGTCTCATCATTTTAATTTTTGATTTAGGACAATATTTTGGTCTTTGATTTTGTTTCTTTTTTCTTTCATTATGTTTATTGTTTTGTTCAGAAGCTTTCTAGGTCCTTTTGTTGCTTTGTTTTTCTTCCTGTATTTATGAGTCTAATTTCTTGTAATTTTTATGTGGAAAATGCTGAAATTTTCAAGGTACAGCTGTGGTAATATACTACTAAATCATTTTTACTTTAGTGGTGTCTTATGTGGAGTTGACTTTTGAACATTTTATACCAAATCAGTGGCCTAATTTTTTTCAAGGTCTTCAGAAATAAAATATGTGAAGTCTTCTTAGTGTTGGTCAGTACATTCTAAACTAGTTTCATTTGTAACTTTTTTTCAAGAAATGTTACCCCCAACCCTCTTTTTCTTTTTGTTATAAATTGTTTCTATTTTTGATTTTTTGGGTATAAAAAGCAGTTAATGCCACTGTCTACCTTTTATCTTAAGCTATTGACAATCAATCATTGTTTGAAGCAATAAAAGGATCAGATTAGTAGACCTTTGTTCTGGCAGGATCTCAATCAACCAAAAATTGAAGCTACCCTACCTGATGGCCTTTTGTCTGTCAATCTTTTTAGACATCAGGTCTAATCTTATCCTTTATTATTATAAGTAGTCTATTTTGTTTTTGATCAGCACTAAGTTTTATCTAAATTATTTTGGTTTACAGAAGATTGCATTGGCATGGATGCTTCAGAAGGAAACAAGAAGTCTCCATTGTTTTGGTGGATTTTTAGCTGATGACCAGGTCAACCCTTCTAAGCTTAGTTGTTATGCCTTCATAATGATACTATTTTGATAGATTAATCTTATTTGCACCCCGACTGATTGTACTCTTATATTACAGGGCCTTGGTAAAACAATCTCAATAATTGCCCTTATACAAATGCAGAGGTTACTGCAATCAAAATCAAAAACAGAAGATTCATGCAATCAAAAAAATGAAGCTTTGGATTTGGATGAGGACGATGATAATGGCAGTGCCAGTTCGGATAAGATCAAGCAGACCGGAGAATCTGATGATATTAAACTGTTCCCAGAAGTGAGTACTTCTAGTCGTGCATTCAATCGGCATAGGCCAGCTGCTGGTACATTGGTTGTGTGTCCAGCTAGTGTTCTTCGACAGTGGGCCAGGGAGCTGGAGGACAAAGTTTCAGACGAGGCTAAACTTTCTGTTATCATTTATCATGGAGGTAGTAGGACTAAGGATCCTGTTGAACTAGCAAAGTATGATCTGGTTCTGACGACTTATTCTATTGTAACTAATGAAGTTCCAAAACAACCTTTAGTGGATGAAGACGAGGCTGATGAGAAAAATGGGGAAATGCATGGACTGGCTTCTGAGTTTTCAGTTAATAAGAAGAGGGAAAAAATATCTAATGGTAGCAAGAGGATAAAGAAGGGTAGAAAAGGAAACAGTTGTTCCTCAATTGACTTTGGTTATGGTGCACTTGCCAGAGTAGGTTGGTTTAGACTGGTACTAGATGAAGCTCAAACAATAAAGAATCACCGGACTCAAGTGGCTAGAGCCAGATGCAGCCTTCGAGCCAAAAGAAGGTGGTGCTTATCTGTAACACCAATACAAAATACAATTGATGATCTGTACAGTTATTTCAGGTTTCTAAAATATGACCCATGTGCTGTATATAAATATTCTACAGTACGATAAAGATCCCAATATCAAGAAATTCACTTCACGGTTACAAGAAACTTCAAGCTGTACTGAGGGCTATAATGCTGCGTCGTACAAAAGGTGACTTCTTACAGTTTTTTTCTTCTCTCTCTCTCTCTCTCGCTTTGTGTGTGATTGAGGTTTTATGTTTGGGAGGTCCTGAGTTTGGGAATTATTTCCTTTGTTCATGGCATGGATTCTGATGTTTGATGTGTCTTTGTGACTCTTGCTGTTGTGAAGATTCAATGAGTTTCTCTCTCATGGCCTCCTGAGAATTTAGTTTGTTTTCTGTATCTGATTCAACCTAGGTGGTAATCTCAATTGCCATTGTTTTGGATTAGGTTGTCTATGCGTAATGGAGTTATTTTAGCTGAAGTAAAATGGAAGATAGTCTCATTATCTACTTATAGTTCTGGACTTCTCAATGGCTTGATGTTTAGCCATACATCTTCTTTTGTTTGCATCTGGCATTAGTCTGTCTAGCTATTCAGAGGCTATTTTCAAAGATTATGATATTTCTAACCCTGCTCCAAGTCTATTTTATTTTTGTCTTTTGGCAACTTTTTCTTGCAAAGTCCAATTTTCCTTTTGTCATCTTCTTCAGTATGTCCTGATCTGGCAGAAATTATGATTGGGGCAATGGAGTTCAAAATAATCAGGAAAAGCAATTTAGATGTCACTAGGGCAATCTGAATACACTCAAACATGGAGTGCGAATAGAATATTTGTGGCATTGTGTTTGAAAAGAATATAAGTTATTCCAAATATGTCTTAATTAGAGATCTCTATTTGTGGTGGTGTAGTTGTCGTGGAGCTGTTAAACTGTGATGCTAAAGAGGTGGATGTGATTTCCATTGAATAGATCCTTTAAATTGATTGAGATTGTATTTGAGTTTTGTTCTTTATTTCAAAATGAAATGACATCAGTGCTTTGTGCTGTGAGCCCTTGCTGTAGGATTATGGGTTTGTTTGCTTTAAGGGGTTGAAAGTATGAGGCAATTTTTCAACAAACACAGGATGGTACTGTCTCAAGATTTTTCAGGTCCAAGGTTTAGTTTTGGATAGACAAATTCTATGTTGAAGCTTCTTCTATACACTTTAAATATTCATCAAATACCATCCATGTTGTGGTGAGTTTTGGAGCACTGGATAATATGCTTTGGGAAGCTTCTTTCTTGTAGTCAAATTCTCTCCAGGTTTGAAAGTTTAATGCATGCTGGATGTTCAAATACGAGTGGTTTTAATTTTTGCTCCTTCACTGTCAGCTTGGTTGCAATATATAAAATTTTTCATGAAAATGGTTTTAAGTCTCTTGTCCTTGATGTTTATACACCAAATTGTTTTTCTTCATGTCACAGCTTTTATATACAAGAGAAAAATTATGAAATTATTTTCATTCAAGCATATTATTTAACGAGTGAAGTATGTTGAAATGGTCTTATCGTAGTTTTGTTGTTATTGCAGATATGAATTTTGTGGAAAAATTATACAAATTTTGTAAAGATGTAGAAAGAGTGGCTAATGGTATCATTTCTTAAAATTAAATCTGCATTAAGCACCAATTATGCTCCAAATTAAAAGAATCGGGAAACCAAGGATCATCTTCTATCTTGTTTCTCCCGGCTAAAGGGACTTTGTTTGCATCTTCAAGTTTTGCACCAATTTCATCATGCCAAATGCAGTATTTTTGTTGTGGGCAAGCTGGGGAGGTGTGTCAACTGAAAAGCAGCTAGAATGCTTAGAATATGGTACTGTTTTACTTGTGATGGACAGTATAGGGCAATTGTAGAATGTATTCTGGGTAGGGAGTATGTTGTCAATGATATGATAATTTTTTTTTATTTACTAATTTTTTCTTGGGGGTGTAACGGAGGGGCTAGTGAAGATTTATGACTTTTAAGGGATCTTTTTCTTGGTGTTGCCATTCTGCCAAGCCTATATTTTGGTTCTTTCCAAATATGGAGTCTATAATTACAGAGGGAGAGCCTATATTGATGGCAGGGTTCCTAGTTGTAAATACTGAGGGGTAGTAGCAACACACTGATGAACAATGATATAAATGGTGATTATCACCATTTAATAAAATCCTTTGAGTGCTAATGTTCTCTTAAACAACCTTCTGGTGCCATGTTGAAGCATGAATTGTGCAAGTCCTCTTGATGAGATTTTTGAGTTGTAAAATAGTTAAGGCTGACTAAAATATACCTACATTTGTATACATGCTTCTGCTTGAGTGATTCATATTTCTTTCCCTTAATGATCTATGCATTTCCAAATAAATTTACTTCAGATTAATGACATTCTAAGTGAAGTTTGTCGTACTTTTATCTGTTTTATATTTTTTTCTTATGAAATTTATCTCTGCTTTCATTTACTTCTAATCAGCAAATAATCTAAATTTGATTCTATATGATGGATATTTGTACTTTGCTACAAACATTATATATTTCTCTAATGCTGTTCCCTTGATGTGCAATTATGAATTTTAACTTTAATTTCTTCTCTGTTTATTTGATACCAATCAATAGTCCTTATGTTCTAGGAACACTGATTGATGGTCAGCCTATAATTAATTTGCCTCCGAAGTCTATCTGCTTAACAAAGGTGGACTTCTCAGCTGAGGAATGGGCTTTCTATAAGAAGCTTGAATCCGATTCACTAACAAAATTTAAGGTGCTTTCTGTTTCACATTTTTATTCTAAATTGAGGAAATTGTATATGACTGGCAAACTATTTCTCATCTTAGGCTGGATTTTCTGACATGCAAACAGATAGCTTGCTGTTGTACATAAACCCACTACTTTCTACATTCTTTTTGCATCTGGAGGAAAAATGAAATCATCTTTTGATTTTGCAAGTATTTCGTTCTGTAATATGCATATTTAAAGTAAGGGTTCAAAAGATTTACCATACTTTATATTTGCATGTGACAGAAATAGTTCTTGTGATGCAATTGCTACTAAACTACATTATGGAAGATGTCTTGCAAGACTGGATCTATTGAAGGAGATAGGATTCTCTGCAGGTTCACAATACCTAGTTGTATTGAAAATTAGGAAATTTTAGGGGCTGGTTAAGCCGGCATGACTAGGATGCTCTTATAGTTGTTTTCTATACTTAAACATGCCTTAAGGCCAAAATTCAGCCAGCTGAAACTAAAGAAATGAAAAGATAGGTTTCAAAGAACCTTGGCATCATAAATCTCAGGGGAGGCATCACACCCATGATACTCAAAATCACAAAACTAAACTTGACTCCTCAATTATTTAAGTTACCTGTACTATCATAAGCCTGCCTGGTTCAGTGTAAAATTTTACTTTACTCAAAACAGAAAATAAAAGAAAAAAGAACACATTACACTGTCAAACAGTTAGGATGTGAGATGTAAGTGATGTGTTAACAATAACTTCTACTACTAATTGGTGGGGATGCTTTTCTTCCTTTCATTTTAGTTGTGTCCACTTCAAATATTTGTTTTTTAATTTTTTTAGTGAGCTTAATTTGCTATGTTGACAAGATCCATTTTGAATGCTTATTTGCCATTATATTTCTTAGTTGTTAAGATCTTTTAATTTGTTATCAGTAATAACAGAACATTACTAATCGTTGTGATACTTTTCAAGTTGAGACTTCACTGGAAAAGGTTTATGTAGCTGGAGAATTTACCAGAGGCAAGTTTTTGATGAGAGTACAGCATTTTGTATAGTTTTCATTCCCCTCTTATGGCTTGCTAGTTGCATCTGGTCAACCTTTGTACTTCTTTACACATCAATATAAATTTTTGTTTATCGTACATACAAAAACAACACATGACAAAGTGAGTCATATAAGTTTACCATTGTGTACTGCATCAAAAGAATTATTTAATTTGCTATGAAGTCTTATCTTTTTCTTTTTCTGTTCATTTTTTTTCCAAATAAGTGTTAAAATTTGTGGGCATGACTGCAAAGTAATGGACATGTTCTTGAGCAGTGCTCGAGGAGTATTTGCATGTAGCTCAGCATGGATATGACATGATGAGCCTCACAAACTGTAATATCTTGATGAATTCCTTTGTAACTAATCGTATTTCTGAGATGGTACCTTGTATTTTCTTTTCTCGATTTATAATGCTGTGATTCAATTCCTGGTAACTTGTAAGTGGTAAAACAATCGATCATTTTTTTTTAATTGAAGGTATGAAGTCTATGAACATGCATAACCGAAAGTAGAAAGATAAGCCTATTTTATGAAATCTTATGCTATGGCAGTATCAGTTTTGTTATGATCTGATATGTGGTACTTCTATCCTAAAGAATATGTTGTGTTGCTAAACTTACATTTATTGCATGATTGCAGTATCAGTTTTGTTATGATTTGATATGTGGTTCTTCTATCCTAAAGAATATGTTGTGTTGCTAAACTTACATTTATTGCATGATGTTATTGGAGCTAAGACTGCTGTAAGGATCTTACGATAAAGTTCCTAGAATTTTTTGTTTGAAGATCAAATTCAGTTTATTGGATAATGCTGATTTCTCATATATCTAAACCCTTTTTGTAACTTGCAGGCTTTTGCTGCTGCTGGCACCGTGAACCAGAACTATGCAAATATTCTTTTGATGCTTCTCCACCTCCGTCAGGCTTGTGACCACCCTCTTCTTGTCAAAGAATATGATGTGGATTCTGTTGGAAACATTTCTGTGGAAATGGCAAACAGACTCCCTAGGGATATGCTAATTAATCTGTTGAGTTGCTTGGAAACTTGTGCTGCTATCTGCTGTGCATGCAATGTGAGATTTACTTAAATGTGGAACTTATATTTTTTCTCTCTGGATTGTTTTTTAAGAGCTTGTTGATAGAATTCGTTTGTTTCTTATAAAAAAACATGATCTCATTATTGCTAATGTTGTTATGACTTATGCATGGTTTGTGGTTTTGTTGGATTATCACTTGTGATATTTCCAAAGGATTTTTTTTTATATAAATAATTGGGTAAAGGTTGGAGGCTTGGAGCTCTAAGTAGTTTTCTGACTTGAGAAGTTTGCAATCTGATGCTGTAGTTTCATGTAAGCACAGACGGAGAGTGATTATGCGATATAGTTGGTGATGATTGTCTACCCTTCTTCCTATAGAATTTTACATAGTTATCTGTTGATATTTGACATTCTTGAATTTGAGTTAGGGTACATTTCTCAAAAGGTGAGACTTGTTAGAGTGGCTTTTCATGCTAGTTACCTTCTCGTAGAGACTGATTTTGATGTTTCATTGTGATATTGATAGACCATTTGCCAATATCAAAAATAAAAGGTAAAAAAAGCAATGTAATGATAGGGTTCGGTTGGTTGCTTTTGCTTGTCTTGGTAGGGTTCGTATAGGAAAGTTGGAAAAGCTAGTTGCCATTATTAAATGCTTATCCAGTACTTCATCATGCTGATGATGGGAAATCATCTGTCTCAAATAAGTTATAGGACAATCCAATTTTATTTGATACAATTATCTTTTGTCAAGCAAATATGACCATTTCTTTTGTATTGCGATTGTTGTAGAAAACATACAGATGGCTGTTAGATATTGTTCGGTATGCTTCTAACTGTTAAATGTTATCACATGAAATCTTAAAATGGTAGGAAATTGATTGATATCACTCTGATTTAAACAGAAGTGTTTACATGAGTTTGTTACTAGAAAGTTGGAACTAGAAAACAAAACAACTAAGAAAAATACTCAACCTATTATTATCTAATAGGATCTAAGAATATCTGTGAATCATAACTATGAATAAGCTAGCTATTCCTAAGAATTCGAACTTATTTTCAATTAATCCCCTAGTATCTGATGAATTCTAACTTATCTTAAATTTATCTCATTGGATGAAAGTAAAAATTATTCATAATTTGTTTGTACCATTAAATTTAATTTCATTCCTTCCATTTCTTGCGGTGAAATAATTGCTCAGGTATGAACAATGAATTTGTGTTAATTAAGAGGATGTGACATAGACATTGGTTGTACTGACTTGTTTATGCCGTAATTCTTAGGAATAAAAAATTGATACAAATTGAAATAATGACATTTCACTGATATGCCTATATACATATACCTACGTACGTGCATGCATACTTATATCGAGAAGCTGAACAGATGTATATTACGAGGCAGAAAGTAGTTACAAAAGCAGATAAGATGTTCACAAAAGGAGCAAAAGATTCCACAAGGAGGGATATTTGGAAATATAGAAAAAAACATTCTAAAATTTCTCTACCTTCTGACTTTGTGCAATGAAAACAAAACACCACCCTTACAACCAAACCTTCTGTTGAAGTTTACAGGCTAACTCAGAACCCTTTCCCAATTGAGATGAATAAAGAAAAAGATGTATCTTGAAATTTCTGTGAAACAGATGCCCTGTGCAAAATAAGGAATTGTCTTACAAACAAGGATTGCTTCCTGTATGTTTTTGTTAAAAACTTGGTTATTTCTTTCTTGATGAATCACCTAAAAATCGCTAAGTAGCATACTTTGAAACACTCTTAGGTTTCTGTCCTTGACCAATAGCATAAATGTTCTCTGTAAGTCCAGATGCAGAAGAACTCTACTGCCCGTGGAATTTTGGCCACCTTGCATCAATAAGCCCATAAATAAATACTGTTGAGGAGCGGAGGAGCAAATTATCAGCTGTTTCTTCAACTTTTTTTGCCCACAATGCTTCAAAATGGGAAAGACTTGCATTCAGATGTTTTCTTTTAATGGTATCTGCTGTACTTATTCTTCCTTGAGCCAAAGACCATGAAAAACTTGAATTGAGGGGGGACTTTGGTCTTCCATAAGATTTTATGCTTTCTTCATTTCAACCATGAAGCAGTATATTTTGATGTATAGAGTTTGTGTTTGAACTATATTGACCTTATTAACGATGCACTAGAAATGTCAGTACATGTGTAACATGTAGCTGCAAGCTTGGACTATTGGCTATGGCTTTAGATTGGGAATGTCTGTTTTTGTTGCTTGGAAATTAGCTGTTTTTGCCCTATTTTCCACTTATGAGAGATCTATCTAATATTTTTTCATTTGATTTTTCACAGGATCCACCGGAGGACTCTGTTGTTACCCTGTGTGGCCATGTTTTCTGCTATCAATGTGTATCAGAATATATCACAGGAGATGACAATATGTGCCCTGCACCTAATTGCAAAGAACAACTTGGTGCTGAGGTTGTTTTCTCAAAAGTTAGTCTTAGAAGTTGCATCTCTGATGATGGTGGTGGTAGTCCTGCACATTCATTGTTTTCTGAAAAATCAATGGTTCTTCAGAATGAGTATGTTTCATCAAAAGTCAGAGCTGTTCTTGAAATTCTTCAGTCACAATGTGATTTGAATGGCTTGATCTTAGAACAACATGGTTCCACAGTAAGCAATGCAACATCTGCACAGGGTGTTAATGATACTGAGCACACGACAGTAGGTTCAAAGTCACCAAATGGACCAATAAAATCAATTGTCTTATCCCAGTGGACTAGGATGTTGGATTTAGTTGAGAATTCGCTGAATCAGCATTGTATACAATACAGGAGGCTTGATGGAACAATGACTCTAGCTGCACGAGATAGGGCTGTTAAAGATTTCAACACTGATCCTGAGGTTTGGTCATCTAACCTAAGGAAAACTAAAATACCACTTTGTTTTGATGTATTAATTAAGAACAAAAGTTGATGTTATTGTGCAAATGATATCTCTCTTTATTACCCTGATGCTCTGGGAATTGTTGAAATTCCTGCAGATTACTGTGATGATGATGGCATTAAAAGCAGGCAACCTTGGTTTGAATATGGGTGCTGCCTGTCATGTTATTCTTTTGGATCTCTGGTGGAATCCAACTACAGAAGATCAAGCTGTTGATCGAGCGCACAGAATGGGACAGACTCGTCCTGTTACTGTTACTCGGCTCACTATTAACGATACTGTGGAAGATAGAATATTAAAACTCCAGGTATTATTGCTAAGGTTTTACTTCCTACAAAAGAAACAAATACTTAGTTTTTGCTGGCTTTACCTTTAAACCATCTGCTTTGTCTATTAAATGAATCTTTAATGAGCCATAACCAGGAAGTTAAGAAGTTGCAACTTTGACTAGAAACCTTAATGTTGAGAAAGTATAAATGTTCACACAGGGCAAGCAGAAAATGGAACTAATCTACTTTCAGGGATGTCTGCACAGATATCCTCCCCACTGTATGGGGTTTTGAGACAATAATAGTACACTTCCTCAAGTAATATACCAAGTTTTACCTTCCCAAATGATTTGTCACTTATCAATTGGATGGTGAACTTCTGCAACTCTCAAGATAACTGATTACCCCAGTTCACTATCCAATCCATGAATGTCATATCACTTTTGATGAAAAGATAAATACTTCGGATGTTTAGTATTTCTTTTTGGAATACTGTATAGGTTGGTTTAGTTTGAATAGGTGTGGTTTGGTGTTCATTGTAAATATCATTGGAAGCTGTCGGTATATTTTTTGGTTTCCCTCTTGGTTTGTTAATCATCTTGTGTACAACTGGTCCACTACACAGATGTGACACAATTTTCAGTTTCTTATCAGAAAATGAAAATGTACGTACTCCCCACTTTTGCTGAGAAATAAAAGAGATGTTTTCAATTCGGTGTAATGGGGATGATAATTGTGCTAAATTCCAAAGAATTAGGTCCATTACTTTTAAGGTTAGTGGTATGTGTAAACTCAGTTTTGAAGAACTGGAATGTTAGTTGCACTCTTTCAAAGGAGTGCTTTGAAGTTAAAGGAGTGTAATGGGGATCTGTCAATTTGTTATAATTGTGCAAGATATTAAATTAGAGAACATGCATACCCTGCATTCTTTTTGTTTGTAATGTGTGTGTGTGTGTGGGTGGGTGTTGAGTGGATGGGTGGGTGTATCAAGTGTCTCATGGTGATGTAGAACACCAAAGCTTATGCTTCAACTTGAATACAATAGTGGTGATCCAACTTGAATGATTAAAAGGGAGAAAAAGGAAAATGAGGAGATCTGGAAATTAAAATATTCCATCCAATAATTATTATCCTTCAAGTTAAGAATGAGGGAAGGAAATCGAAAAGAGAAGAAGAAGAATTGAGTTGTTCATTAACTTTAACTCTGAAGTTCCAGTCATTGCATGTGGACCAATTTTTGCATACAAGTCCGCTTTTTTCTAGCCTCTTGCTATGGGATCCATTATCATGCACTGCATGTGCATCCTACCAATTTGCAATGAATTCAATTTGTCAGATTTTTGTAACCAAAGGTGAAGTTTGTGCACTTACACACAAATTCTCCTCATAATTTTTGATAGGGGTTAAAAGATAGATTGTTTAATGGTATTCTCCTCATAGTCTTCTGGTAGTGATGAAAAGATACAGTTTAATGGTTAGATAAGACATGTTCATCCTCTGATATATTTTCTTCATCAATAACCGTATTTGCAGGAAGATAAAAGGAAAATGGTTGCATCTGTGTTTGGCGAAGATAATGGCGGAGGCACAGCAACTCGTCTAACTGTGGAAGATCTCAAATATCTGTTTATGGTCTAGAACACAAGTTGGCCCCTACTTATTTTCTTCTAGCCTTCTATATTTTGTAATCATAGTTTGTCAGGGAAGTATTGAGAGCTATGGCATGAGTTTTGACTGGCTACAGAGACGGGAGAAGTCTGTGGCTGCACCTGTAGCTCCTACATATGCTGTGGCTCATTTAGGACTGATGTGGTGTTGGTATACTTTTTGGATGATACTTTTGCAACGTTTGAAGCTCCACAAAGGCATTTTTGTTTCCACCGAAGTGTAAAGTTGCAACTTAAAGCCGCCTGTAAATATTCCTAATTATTTCAAATATTTAGACGGTAATTAGCTTTTTGATTAATTAATATAAATTTGAAGTAATATAAGGAAAGAGGAAATCATGGTAATTTGCCAACGCCTTTGCTTTAATGCTATTGGAGATCCCTGTTGCAATATATGGAATTTATGAATTCCCATGATGCATTTTGATTTCATTTGCTGCAATATTTTGCATGTGGCCGGTCCAAGGCTGAAATGGTGGACAAGGAAAAGAAACACGGTCCTGCTGGTAAACAGGTACATTTTCCATTTTCACAAGCTTTTCAATTTTATGAGAATTGAGCTGTCTGCAGTTGGGAGAATAGAGGGAAGAAGAACGTGATCACTCTATATTCTGTATAGCAGTCCAGATCTCATGATCAGATGACTGGGAATAAATTTCATCTCTGGTTGGTCAGTGGCAGTGGGAGTGGCAGTGGCCCGCTAGAAGACAAAGCAGTGCAAAATCGACTTGCCAGGTTAACCTGCACCATACTCTAGTTACTAGTATCCTTAGCTTTATAGTGAATATATTTTTGTGCTTTCAGTGGAAGCAATATATTCTCCGAGCAAAAGCAGTTTTACCAATCACTAGTAATCAATAATTCTTTTCCCACAGTTTTGCTTTTGTTGCTATTCTTACTAGAGGTTGATTATGGTATTACATCTCGAGGAACTTTGATTAAATGAACTAGGCATTTTTGACAATAGATTGTGTAGTAGATTATGGCAGTGAAGTAGGGCATTACTTGGACCTAAACGAGGAAAAAAAGGATGTGGGACCTTTCCGACAAGGACTGTCTCCTGATTATCTTAAAATAGGAGGTATTTGGTGAACATTGACTTGCCAAGACTGAAAGAGAAAGGGAGAGAACCTGCATTTACTTGTTTTGGTTGAACTATTTCTGGAATTATTGGCGTGACCAGCTGTTTTACATAACATACTAATTCATGAAAAAGCATGCTCTTGTTACGAGAAAGCGGGTTAGTGTCAACAGTGTTATTGAATTCAACTATATCTTTATTACCCGTTTAGAGCTTAGTCTCGTTGAGACAAAACCCTGCAAAGAAATTGTTTTGGGGGAAGGAGAAAGAAGCGTGGAAAGGAAATTTTACATAAGCTTATCCTAAATGATCTGGAGTTTCTGAAGGAAACTCGCATTACCATTCCTTTCCCTCGCACAAATTTCACCAAACAAGTTATAACTTTAGTGGGCCTCTGAAGTGCTTTCAGAACAAAACCCTAGGTGGGTTAATTGGCATGGGAGATATGTGAAATTGTTTTGTTTTCTTTCTTCTCAAACTTTGAAAAGGTGCTAAAGTAATGATCTCTCAAAATCCTTGAAATATGGGGAAAAGCAAGCTGCTAATTGATGATGCCTATGTAAAAGTAATTGCTAGAATGCTCTCCAACTTAGGTTACAACCAAATGTAGACCAAAATTCGCTCTCCTGTCCTAGTAATAGCTTTCCAACTTTGTGAAAGTCACATGTCCAACTTGGTGTGGCTCCTTGCCTCTTGGTTTTACACGACACGCTACTATACTCTTGTGAGAGAGAGAAGAGTAAAAGAATATCTCTATTTGTATAGACAACATATAAAGAAAAGAAAAAGGTTGACAAAAGCAAATTTGGAAAGGTTGTAATGCAATGAACAAAATATGCAGTGGCAAGATCATATGATTTCCACCCACAATTGGAGATTGAAATTATATATTCTTCTTATTAATCTACTAAATATATTGTAAAAGGTCTATCTTGGATCCTCCTATGTCACAAAAAGGGTTGCTTTAATGCCCATGTAAGTTACCTTTTGTTGGATACTTTTGACTCTGTTGTTTTCCCTTGCCAATATTTGACTCTTTGCATAAGCTCATAGAATCATAATCGCATATGCAGTTTTTACTTTTCACACACAAACTTCTTCGTTAGGCACAACTTTTAGTACACTGTTAACTAGCATATATGCCCACATGATCATAAATTGCCAATATAATAATATATAAGTAATTTACCTAAAAGACTAAGCAAAGCTCACTAATTACTTCAAATCTACCTAGCAAACATTGGGGCCAAATCCCACAAACCCATTTGCACCATCAAAAGAAATCTGAATCCCCTCTTGTTGAATATTCCCAATAATGGTTAGTCCCGAAGGGGAACCAGCAAATGCAAAACAAAACGTCCCCGCATCATCCACCGGTATTAGAAAGTTAGTTGCTGGAAGGGTAAGTATTGGCCCCTCCGAGAAATAAAACGACACCGTTGGTACCCGAACCGATACAAATCCGTCTAGGTTATAACACGTGTCGAATATGGATACTCCGGAAGCCCGAGGAAGGTTCCCGGTTTGTGCGATAAAAGCATCACGGAATGCCTCGTAGGCCACCGTTGGCAGCCTACTCACCGCAGTTCCGGTGTCCATAACTACCCCTCCGTAGCCGACTTGGGTTAGCTGGAAAATATCTTCGGATACGGGTACTCGGATACCTCCGACACCAAGTCCCGAAAGTCCAACGTAGTAGAAACTTGGGGCCTGGGGGTTACGGACCAATGGGACCCATGCAGCACCAACGGGTAATGCTCCGCGACCGAATACTAATGACCCGGAAGATCCGGTTCCCCGGCTCCCTAAACAGTAACTAAATGCACCACCGGTCTGGCCACCCAGTTGATCCACAAACGACATGGATCCGCTGCCGAGGCCCAATAACCCGGCAGCTCCGACAAACATGCCTTGATTCTTATGGCCGCAGCCAATGGCTACGTTCTTCACCACCGTACGCCATATCGTAAGTGTCTCAAGCGCAAGTGTGCCCTTTGTGTACGACCCATCACCGTACGACACCTCGTATCGACAATGACCCGCATGGCAGCCGGCGTTCTCAAGTCGATCGCAGACGGCGGAGCTGCAAGAAACGCCGGTAAACGACGCTGAATCTGCGGGATCAAAAACGGGGTCGGATTGCTTGTAACATTGATTACAAGGCTGACATTGAACCCAAACGATATCAGAACCTGAGTCAATAACCATGTACTGATTTCTCGGCGGGCTACCCACTCCTATTCTAACAAAATATTCTCCGCTTCCTTGGTCCATGCCAGAAACGACGTCTGTTCCGAAATCTTCCACCTCATAATTTCTGGCGACACCTCCAGAGAGGCGGCGTACGAGGGTAGCCGCCCTTTTCACGTCCCTTTGCATGCGTGCACGAAAACGATGGCTATGATCATGAAAGTCGGCGGATGATATCTTATCTCTAGGTACGAGTTTGAGCTTCCATTTGCCTTCGATTTCTGCATTATTATGGCTTTCGAAGAGTTCATCTAATTCGGAAATCTTAGCGGGCTTGACTTTTGTATCTTGAATTGATTCTGTGACCTTCAGGAGTTGAAAATCGGGGTAAATAGTGGTGGCAGTTGCAGCGGCAGTGACGGCTACGGCGATGATGATGACGGTACAAAGAACTTGTAACATGAATAATTTGAGGACAAGTGTTTGTGAAATCAACATGGTTGTATTGTTATGTGTGGTATTGGGTTGCAGGCTGTGAGGGGATGTGGAATTTATTTATTTGCTTCGGGTGTGGGGTTTGTAATAATTGAGAGACCGGGTTGGGAGAGTTGGGGTTGTCTGTTTAATTTTTGTTCATGGATTTTGAGCGAGGGTTTCAGCTTTGCAGTTATTCTTTTAGAAGAGTGGTGACATAATAATATAATAATAGCGGCCTTGCAAACTACCCTGAAATGCATTGTCGAAATTTTTTTGCAATTTTTATCAGAAGAGCCAAAGGAGGAAACAGAGTACAGTAATAGGAAAGCTACATGGATATAAAAAAGAAATGAATTAATATATTATATATGTATGTATGTATGTATGCATGCATGCATGCATGGAAGTCGCTCAATCTGTTTTCTAATTCTAATGGAGCACTAAACCCCCGGCTCACTCGAAACCCACCTCCACCCAGAGGTGATGGATGACTCTTACTTGTAATTTGTTGACTATTGTCTTCTCTTCTGTCAAAATATGCCCAGTATGAGTAAAATTTATGTTTCATTACATAAAACAAATGCGTATGGCTTTGTACCATCTGTCGCATTCACACATGAACTTGATGACAGGAGGCTTACACGTAAACTGTGATTTCTCGAGCGTTCATCGGTTGCTTAATTGGTTACGCTATAGGAAACTTTCTTTTGTTTATGTCTTTGTAGTTGTCGGGCCTGCAATCAAGATCAATCTTGTAATTCATTTTCACTTGTTTAATATAATTAATTTGATTTAAGAATGAACATCAAGTATGTACATGAAAGCCAACTTCGTGGGGCTGCTTTTCCTGTATATGTAAAGACAAAACACTCTCTCCCTCTCCTCGCTGTCTACATTTATATCTAATTGGCGTCTTATGTTTAGTGGCTTCAAAAGTTGGAAAGAATTATGCAACAGGATAACAATTACAACACACTCACTCTCTCTCTCTCACACACACACCATTTTGACAAGTCTTCGACCCATAAGAGATGTTACTAAATTTCACTTCTCTTTCTCTCTCAAAATAAGAGGAACCCAAAGGCACCAACTTTTAACTTAAGAGTAATCTTCTGACCTTTTTTAAAGCTTTTTTACAAACTATACTATAGCCATGTTTACTTCAATTTAATAAGCTTACGTGCGTGCGGGTGCACATAGGCACCTTTCAATAATTTAAAACTTAGGTTTTGAAGATTATTCTATTCGATTACCATTAATTGCTAATTCTACATAATTCGTGTTCGTGCTAGCTTCAACTTTGGCGGTCTCTCCTCTTTCATGCAAATCCACTAACTCTGTCCTTTGCATGATGATATTTCAATCCAAGCTTTGTCAGTCGAAAGACCCGCACGCAGCCTTCACAGTTCCACTGCGAAAGATGTAAATAATTCTTTAGGTTTAGTCTCTACATCTCCTCTCTCCGTCTCTCTTGTAACATTTTGCAATTTTTCTGCGATCGATTATTATAATATGTTGTTAACAATTAGCTTGTACAGTATTTGTTGTAAAAATTACCAGGTTATTTTGGATATCAGTGTGACCGGACCTTCAATCTAGTTCAGTTATAGCTTATACGCATGGTCGGTCACGCGTGATGCGAAGAAGAAAAGATGCGTAGACAGCAAACATACAACAATGCTTTTGTTCACATATTCATAATTATTGCACAACTTGGGGGCTTTCCCTATTACCTTTTTCTTTTTTTAATTTAATTAATGCCCACAGTCATGGTATCCACTAGATATATGAATATCTCTATGAGTTTATTATCAAGTGAGAACATAAATTATGCATAGATTCAGTTATAATTCAAATACAACATGTACATGCCAGCAAGACCACTTTCTACCAATTATCAATCCAAGGGTTTCTGTGCATAATTAATTAGTTTTGTTGGATCATGTGTCGGACCAGTTCATTCCATGTCTGCAAAGATAGCTCAAATCAGTATTGGCTGGTTTCTCCGCATCAAAAATCTGTTTCAGGAAACCATTTATCATCATAAAGCATCCTCAGTGAAAGAGGAGAATAAATAGAGTTTGAACCGATGGAGGACAGGTCAAATCATCCTTGTCATAAGGATTTCTGAGTCATACTCACTGATAATTTTGTCTTTCAAGACCTCTTTGCAAGATTTAAAGTTCAAATAGGACTCTTGGTCACACTTCTAAGTAACCGCATAGAAAAATTTTCTAACTCTTTATTGTTGCTGTGTTGTCAAAAAGCATCATAAAAAAAATATTAAGCGGCAGCAAAGATCATCACTTTTATTAGTGTTACTACTTTCTAAAAATAAAAACAATATACACATTCATCTCGATTAAATTATAAAAATAACGTTTTATTTACAAAAAAATTAGAAAAGATAATAATATTTTGCTAGCTTAAATATTAAAAAATTATTGTTAAAATTCTGACACTTGTTATCCATTTTTGTTTTACAAGAACCTTTAAATATATAATAATTGGCTAATTTATATGTTTATAAAACAATGTATATCACAAGCATGGAAAGTTAGGTTTCTTTTGTTATTAAATCATAAGCTCTTTCTTCGTAGAATATTAATGAATTGTAATATCTTCCACCTTTTTTCCTTAGTGAGTGGAAGGTTAGCTTAATGGTAAATCTTGCTTGTAATCTGACTGATACTTTAACAGCTATGTGGCGGCTGAGCTTCTTTTGGCAGAATTCTAATACTATAATTCCTAACACAAAGCACGATTTGCATAAAATTTAATCCAAGTCTAGGCGGCAGGCAATCTACCAGTATCATCAAATGAAAATCCACAGGCTGCAGCATGCCTAGAACTCGATTAGCTATTGGCCCGACATCGAAATTTCAACACTTTGATA
Source organism: Xylocarpus granatum (assembly GCA_019650275.1). Classification (NCBI taxonomy): domain Eukaryota; kingdom Viridiplantae; phylum Streptophyta; class Magnoliopsida; order Sapindales; family Meliaceae; genus Xylocarpus; species Xylocarpus granatum. Next base: position 240,042 of record BNST01000064.1, on the reverse strand, counting down.
AGATCCCACTTGTTTTGTCAAATTTTTAATCTTTGTAAAGGGGGCGATTTTCGAAATAATTAACTAGATTAATCTCTTAACTGTGTAACCCACAAGTGTTGCGCTGAGAATCGGGCGTCCTTAAGCCACACCAAAGGGTATGATTAGAAGGTAATTGAAATTTGAACAAAAAAGCAAACCTACATGATTCAATAAAAGTAAAATTAAATCATGCACGTATAATTAAAGAATTAACATGTCTCCACTCACTCGTTATTCCTTTGTCTACAATATTGAAAATGGCTTAATCATGTGAGTAAAGAAGGAAATAGTATCTGTGGGCGGGCGAAAAGGACTGAGATGCCATGGATATTCAATTGGTATTGCATGTAATACGACAAGAACAACCAAAATGTGATATGATAGAAAAAAAAATATAGTGGGAAGGTCACAACCCAAAAACGTTACGGAATTGGAATACATAAGATATGCACACACACTTCCAATAATTGAACCATTATTACACCTAAAAGTTGCCCTCAATTTTTTATTATACCCACTAATAATAATATTTTAAAATACTCTCCCTGTCCCATCCCTTTCCCTCTAATATGCATGCGTGATACCTGCACATGCAAAGAGAAGCAACACTGCAGAAGCTATGTATAGACATGTTTATGCATTCTCTTTCCCATCTAGAAGAAAATGAAAATGAAATGCCCTGTAATTTCTACCGGTATTAATTTTCTTTTTTCCTGATAAAATTGGTTAATATAGGGAGAGCTGAATTTGAGTTTTAAATTTGTTAACGTTGTCTTAAGAAATCTTATCAGATGAATAAATCACCTATAATATCAATGCTAGTAAACATGTATACGTGATTCATTCATCGGTATATTGGCAACAAATAAGAGTTTACAATACCAAATCCAAGCAGTAGCTCATGCATGCCCAATAATTCCAAGGTTAGGGAGATGGATCATTTTCAAAACATAGCGTCTTGATTCGGAGAACATTATTAGATTCTTAGTGGAGATAAAACCCTATCCAGAATCTGAAGAATCCCTCGCTTTTTTGCTCTGCGCACTAAATTCTACATTAAAGGAGATAAGATTAATGATAAAACTTTAACAAAGCAAGCTGCAGTATCCTGATTAGTTTTATAGCCACCATGTTATGTTCTTGCTATATGTTTTGAAATGGGTTTTTAGAAATTCTGTCAAATTCAACTAGTTGGAAATTCGAATTGTTCTCTATCTGGTACTGGTAGCATGCATAAATAAACTACACACATGACACATGATAATACATTGAAGCTCCAATTGTTTGGTGTATCCTTCATTCTCGCATCACATGATCGATCTTTCCATTCTATTTTATGTTTTGCATATAATTTAAGTGGAAGAATTGTCGATCAAAGCTAACAATAATGGGAAGGACGATCTTTAGAGATTTATGAATCACATTTAAATAGCTAGGACCGTTGAGAATCCTTAAAACTGCTATCGTCCAAATGATTATTTAAAATTATATGGTAATCAATGTAGCACCGATCATGATCATTTCCTTAATTAATATCATGTATTGTTGTATACGGCTAAGTCATGAAGGTGGCAGACGCTATACAAGAGACTAGTAACTTCCACATACAGGCAACAGAGTGCATACTTAGTGAGCACTTGTCATTGTCATACAATAATAAACTTTTTATAATTTTACTGCTTTAATATTTTATGTACATGTCCAATATATCGTACATGTATGCTGTCACTCATGAACTTAAGGTCAAATTCAAGAATAAATAAATGTTATTATGGCCAACGAAGAGCAATAACAGGTATGTATTGCCATGGTCCTAGACTGTACTCTGTGTGCGTGCGCGCATGCATGTGCTAATGGTGATGTTTATTTTTATATGCATGCCATAAGATTAAGAAACTGGGGTTTTAGGTTTTTTTCAGAAAGATTGTAACCATGGAGTGAATTAGGAAACTGTATGTATCTTACAGAAAATGTTGAGTAGTTTTGCAAAGAAATATCGCAAGGTTCACTAGTATTTGTAAGATTTTAAGATTAAAATGATCCATTGTCCACATTTTAGGATATGGTTTGGGAGTCATATGCATCTCTTAAACTTTAAAAGAACAATAATGAAAAGTGCTTAGTAAATATTATTTTTATTTGATAGTTTATGATTATGATTTATCAATCATGTCTCTCATTTATATTTTATAGCTAGTAACTTCCATGTTAAAAAAGTAGTTGCAAAACGCTTCAATTTCCAATAATAATAATAATAATCTAGTGTAGAATCGTTGGAAACCATCTTCAATTAAAATATTTGTGTAACAGTCAATGTTCTTGACGAAAATTTCCAACTTATTGAAAACATATACTTGCAGAAGCCTTGAGAGCAATAATGCAGCGTAGTGGAAATACTGGTTGTACTCACTGCGTTTGTGCATGGCAGGGTGGGTTTGGTATGTAGCAACAGAGATATATGCAGTTGCTTGCTGAGAGTAAGTTGGAGAATTACGGCCAAATTAAGCAAGTTATCATTGAAACTTCCAACTACCATCCTATGTATCTATGATTGTTCAAATTGAAGATTCAAAGTATATAAAACAAAACAGAAGAAAGGAGAAGGAAATCGCCTTCCTTGTCTGGACTCCGGAGGAGACAGCAAGTTCAGTACTTACGAGATGTGAAGACAACAAAATATTACTATTTAAAATGAATAAAAATACTACATATTCGTAATTGTGGTGCTGTTAAACATTTCTTCCACTTGGAGAGATTCCTTTGATTTCTACACAATCTGTGGGTATTAAGATCTACAATTTCCTTGATAACTGTACCAGCTTATGCTTGTGCAAAATGTCCATTTGCGGGCAACAATTCTCAGCTAATTTATCAAAATTGTCCAGACAGAAGTTGCTCCAAGTTATATGTACCCTTAAAACTTGGTATAGAGTGGAATTCCTTGTTTGATTCTGGCAAATTAACCAACTACACCCACCTCAAACTACAAATTCTATTAAGAATATGCTCGTAATGAAATTATGATTTCCAAGTCATAGCTGATGTTGTAAACAAAACTCTTAAATATTAAAAATTTTTAAGTGAAAGAATGAGTTATTATACTCCAGAGATTTTCTAATATTCTCATCTGCCATGGCATTTATAAGACCACTATCAAGATTGTCAGCTTGTTGGAAGAGCACTCAACAAAATCCTACCTCAGCTTTGGTTTCAAACAAAAATAATGTGATGGATAAGATCTTTGTTTTACAAATTGATGCATTAAAATTATATATTTTTTATTTTTGTACAATTTTATTAGTTGTATTATTTTTTAGTTTCATTTTTGTGAAATTTTATTTACTGATCATATAACACTCATCAATTTGTACCAATGAATTTGTATTTATAACACTATTGTTCAAACAATTAGTCATGCGACTGTACGCATTGCTATTGATCCCTTAAAAGAATAAACACTGTACACTTCAAATACGTGAGATGGTATTCCTACTCGTTCCCCAGTTATGTGAAAGTTGCAGAGAGTTTATGTTACATATAACAAACATAATGCCATCAACCACAAGACAAGAGAGCTTGCAGAGTGCTTTCTTTGGCATAACATGCATGAAAAACAACAATGCACATCCCTCTGACGTGAACAACCTACGATGTACTGACAAAGGAAGAAAAAAAAACAAGTGCAATCCTTTTAAACAAACATACAGAGATCTTCTACGTGAAATAAGTTTAACAAAAGAGGAGCATACAATCCACAAGAAAAGTCAAATTGCTCGCCAAAAAGGAACAAAAGATAACAAATAGCTTAATTCATTGCAAAAAAATGCACCCAAAAATGTAAAACATTTCCTTCCAACTACCATAGCAATGCTTCCCAAATAAGAAAATATAAACAATTGTCCAAAAACTCCCAAGTGAAGAGAAGCTCAATATAAATATATATATATATATATATAATATATATATCCAAAATATATGAATTATCCTGCAGAAACGATGAATCCTCTCCTTTGAGATAAAAAGGAATTCTTCTATGTCTCTCTAATTACACAACCTAAGAAATAGTCAAAACTACACATCCGCATCCTTCACTGAGGAGCGAGGAGCAGCAGCATTTAAGGATAACTCATCTAAAGTTAAAATCCCTAAGCAATTTGATCACACATATTGGATCTCTCAACGCCTATCCCAAGAGGCCTAACATGGAATGGAGCATAATGTCTACAACTATAGCAATGATATCACAATTATTTCACTGGATAACAACCTCACCAGAATCAAGTGCTTCCTCACTCCAGATAGTTGCAGATCAACATGTGTGTAAGCTACCTCACAAATATTTAGTCACAAATCACAAGATGCTCCCTTCAAATCCTTTGAGTGCAAAGCTTTGCGTCATCTGTAGTTACTTTGTTTCTCTTTCAAATCCACAATATAAGAAAACACAAAAGGTAGAAATGACAAAAATAAGAAATAATAGCATTAAAGAAATGCCACATATTATAAAACTCAGTAAATGTCAGCAAGTAGACTGCAACCATGAATGCATACAAATCTGTTACAACAATCAAACAAATTCCTGACCAGAGTATAATCAGTACACCATTGAAAAATAATGGGTTAAAATGGATGATCACAAGGAACAAATTTTTCACTCATAAAAACTGGTGACCACTTTGTTCTACAGCTTACAACTATTTATATAAAAAGATACAACCTCATCCAGCACCAAAAAATCAATGCATCTAATTACAAGTACTTCCATGAAAATTTCCCTAAAATGGTTCACCTCTATTTTCATATTTGTAATTAATGAAATAAATGGTTCACCTTCTAGAGGTTTCGTTAGGTAAGAACTAGTGAGACTACTGTTGCACAATGTCAACTGAAGCAAGCCATCAAAATGTTTGCTGCTGTGATGAATAGTGGCCAAGAAAGCTGCATGTTGAGCCATGTTACCACTCACAAGGCTTCAATTTAAGAACCCAGAGAGATAACAATGAGCAGAATCCTTAAAAGGATCATCGCATCACCGACTCTTTTACAAAGGATCGACCTGCAGAACTGCAAAAACAATGATTATAGCACTAATCAGTAAGTTGAAAAATATTTAAAGGCATATCTACTATGACTACCAAGAGTTGAGACTTGAGTTGCAAAAGTTATGCACTGTGACTTACGCATATTCAAGGTGAATATTCATGAATCGAGCATTTTCTTTGCTCTGTGATAGCACTACGGAGCCTTCAATGAGCTGATCTTGCTCCACCTCCATTGGGTCATAAAAGTATATCAACGTCTGCAATGAAGTAAACCCATCACATGGTGAAAATTATGTAGAACATTCCACAATTTTTCAGTAATAAGCTAATTAGGAGGAAAAAATTGCAAAGGAATTGACCAGAATACCAACATCATTGTCAAGGATTTCTTAAATGATAATATTAGTTTCACCATATGTTATCAACAATCCACTGCCATCAAGATTCTTTTTACCACAATGTTGTATCAATGTTGGACAAATGAAAAGCCATATCCACTCATTTAAATTGTAAACAATTTGGAAAAACATCCAGTGCAGTCCAATTGTGTTAACATCTACACTTAATTATGAACACCAAACCACCATTTTGGCTGCTGACCAACTTTGCCCATCAATCACCATTTCTGGCCTCAAGAAGGTACGGTGAAATCATCTATTTTTAGTCATTGAACTAAGGGTTAATTCCAATTCCCCACCCCCCACCACCACCTCTCCCCTTCCCAATTTTTTGACAATCCTTGACTTATCCCCCACATTTACAGAGATCATCCTGACCCCTGACCATAGTTGCCACCATTAAGTTAAAATCTAAAACCAACATAATATTGTTAAAATCTAAAATCAACACAATATTCCATATCTCAAACAAACAGAAAGAAAAAGAAATTATAAAACTAAAAGGTAAACAGAAAAGCAGCCTAAGTCCATCTACCACTGCTGTTGCAAACAACTACTAATTTCCACTTCCAGAACTCCATACCAGCTTAGTTTACTGTCACCACCAGCCCTGCTGTCCATGAGTCAACCAGATCTGGTCATCAACATTACTGTCTCAACAGAAAACCATTCCCCATACCACCTTATATCCGTCCATCACATCCTCTCAACAGCTGAAAATGACAAGAAGATAATTGTTGCAGTCACTGCTGTCAGACACAAACTGCCAATCTATCTCCCCATGATGATAGTTTCACCATTTCCCTTGTCATTTTACACTGGTTACTGTAATTTTTTCAGCTAAATAGCCACATCTGGGTTTATATTCTTTCCAGCCACAAACTACTACACTTTTAGTCTCATTTGCACTACAACATCATTATCATTCGTCAACTTTATCTTTTATTGATAAATTACTGTCTGTTTTTGTCATTTTCAATAATAATAATAAAAAAAAAGAATGCAATGTTTTGAACAACTCCTAGACATTATTCTTAATTTTGAGTCAAACTGTCTTTTCCAGAAAGTTTTATAAATTGCATGTAATAAGGTATATGTACTAGCCAAAATCAGTCGATCGTTAAAATTAACAGAAGGAACAATGCTTGGATCACAACAATGATTTGGAAAATATTGAGGTTTGTCAAAAAATGAGAGGGTAAATTGGACGTAACCCTATAACTAAATATCCACAATGAACGATATCACTGGTGCATGCAACCTTATTATACTTGTTGACCAATATTGTGAACCACCAAAGGTTGTCAACAATCTCTAAAGGACCCAGGGTACTTCCTCAGTCAATTACTATGCATATGGTACTTAGAAAGTGCAACTTGTTTTCTATGGTACTATTACAGTTCTATTGATTACTATACATGTTTTGAGTGGTTTTCTTAATAAGCAGAGAGCAGCTTCAAATTCTTGCCGAATGCTCAAGTAGACATTACCTGTTGCCAATGTGTAGGAGGATCCTCAGGTGCAGTAGACAACACAAGTGCTTCATTAGGATTTGCACGTTTTTTCTTCTGACAACCATCCATTGGATGACTGTTAGACGGTGCAATAACTACAGGTGGTATGTGGCTATTGGTAGGAGATGTAGCAGGTCCACTGAATTCAACATCAAACCAAAATGCAAACCCATGCAATGGTGCTGGAAATAAGTTAAATTTTAGTCACCAAATGCAAACCCATGCAACGGTGCTGGAAATAAGTTAAATTTTAGTAACATAAAGCAAATAATTACAAAGAAAGACCTGAAACAAAAGCATGCGTAGAAGGGTTTAGCGTAGAGACAAAAAGTAAACAATAAATAACCAAAAGCCTTGGGAATTCCTTTTTAGTTTATACCACTAACACCTGGTCTAAAAGTTGAAACTTAACTCACACCAGTAGACATTTTATCATAGGAATAAAAATTCAGATAACCAACATTTGAATCTCATACTCTTGGCATGCACTACATCCACCAAGTTTCCTTTATCTGATACCTAGAAATATCTTACCAAATAGTATTAGAACAGAAAAGTCTGTCAATGTACGTAAATGTGAGTATATGGATCAATATCTGACTGATATGATATTTCACAAGTAATATGAATACTAGGATCAAATATGCTTTAACAGCCAGATTGACAACACTAAACCCATGAAAAACTATAAAGTGGCGTGGGCCTGACAATTAATATGTAATGTTGTGCGTGCGTGCGTGCGTGTGTGTGTGTGTGTGTGTGTGTGTGTGTGAGCGAGAGAGAGAGAGAGAGAGAGAGAGAGAGAGAAGAGTACCACGCATCATTGACTTGAATTTGAATGTTGTTTTAACAGATTCTAGCTCATGAATTTGAATGGTATAGCAGTCCACATACTTAACCTGTTAACGTTAATCAACTTTCAATGCTTTTTACAAAATATTGTTATAAATGTATGTGCAGTACACACACACAAACAAGAAAAAAGTATATCAAAATTTGAACTAGTTGCTTGAACAGAATTGCACAACACATAAAAAAGGGAAGATCATCTAAAAGGAAGTTGTTAGAGGCAAAACGTCAATGAATAGTTCAGGTCAAAAACACAAGACCATGCCAACATACACACTTTCTCTTTATGTCAACAAGCCATTGCCAATCTCACATAAAATTTCAAAAGGGTTATGACTTTCCTAACAGCCATATGAAAACACTGGCCGAGATTACTGCCTCCAACAAGTAAACATCATTCCCACTGACTGGGTGATTAAGAATTCTCCACAACCTCCCCAAAACTTGAGTGAATTAATAAAAAGGAAAAAGCAAAAAAAGAAAGACAGTTTGTAAAAAATCAATAGATGTGGCCCAGTACAGAACAATATATTGCTAATATGAGTAGCACATTGAAGGGGAAAAGAGAAAAATATGATGGTATGTTGGTTAAGAAAATCCAAGGACAAATCAGAGAATAACAAAAACACAAGTAGGAAAGCAACGTCTATGGATTTGGTAAGACCTCATGCTAGTACAAAATTTTTGGGGTTTGACTCCCATTCACACCAAAGTTGGGGAGGTTTGGTTTTCACTTAACAAAATTAAAAAAAGGGGAAGGGAAAAGCATGCCTGTTAACTAAGAAAAGGATAACAACAGCTAATTGTAAATCAGAGTACTGACTGTTATTTATGATAACCAATGAGAAGAAGTAGAGCAGGGACTTCATGGGATATATAAAACCCAAAGCAACAAGAAACACTCCATGCATTGAACGCCCCATGATGCAGAATCAGAGAACCTAATTTTTATTGCTAATTTTTGGTAATGTTTTATTTTAGGGATCAAAATCATTCAATTTAGGAATTATTATAATTTGAAAACAATGTTGGTTTTGTATTTATTCCCTTATTAGCTTCCAAAATGTCCTTTCTATTTTAGGACTTGGCCCCTATAAATAGGTATTCAATTATGTTTTGGCAGACTTTATTGATTGTTTAAATATAAAAATTGGGCTTCTCCTTAGTTCTTTTTGTTTATCACCCCTATCTAGTTCTTTCTACCTCAACTCTCTATCTCTTTTTTCCTATCTTTCGTTTCTGTTTACGATCCTACATCACTCCAACTGCTTTATAAGCAAGTGCAAGGAAAACTGGATAGGCACTCTTTCTCACTTGTGGGGGGCTGTTAGAGATTAAATACTAATGTTGAGCCCTTACCTAATGTCTTAAGCTATTAGGTTAAGTAGTGACTTAACATTAGATATGAGCCAGTTTGACCAAATGGTCTTGTGCTCAAACCACCTCATTGCTAATTAATCAAATAATGACTTTGTTTGGTTTTGTTGTCAATTTTGTGGTGTTTGGTTCACATGCAGTGCACACAAGGGAAGTATTAGGTATCAAATACTATTGTTGGGATCTTACCTATGGATTTAGGTGTTTCTCTTGTACACCCAATTGTACTAGAGCAGTGCCTTTGTGCTTTCAATTAAATGTTTTACATGCCAAAAATTGGACATACTGCTCTCAGTTTCCAACTCAGTTAATAAGATGCCTTATTCCTCTGTCACTTGACTTAGACTGCTAATTTATCTCTTTAAGACTTTGGCTTTTAGTTTCAGCCCACATAATTCAAGCACCACTATGGTTGGAACTACAACCTTTAGAGGAAGCAGACTTCCCACATATTCATAAACCTCACATATAGAAACATGTGCAGCATATTATAAATAAGAGCGAGTAATCTCAAGTTGTAACAGCAGATGGTTTTTCTCTCCTTACTTTTTACTTTTTCTGACTCTTCCAAAAATGCCAATAACTTAGTCATAAGCTAGACAAGAAGCTACCAATCTTGGAATAAAGACAAGAACACTCACCACATGTGGCCATGTCAAAACATTCTCACCCGTAATTGTTTCCACACATGGCTCTTCAAATGCACACTGTTTGGCTAACGGCATCATAGCAGACACTGCAATCAATAACATTGAAATTGATATTTATAGATCACAGGTAACTAAAAATATATATTATTTGTAAAAAGGAAAAAGGGTGAATATTCAAAAATCCACATAGTTGGAACCCCAAATCAGCCAAAACCAAAGGCACATGGATGGCCATGGTCAACACATCAATGCTTTATACAAAAAGCATAAACAACAATTAGAACATTCATTTTCACGTGAAAAGGAAAAGAAAATATAATTAACATATGGAATATTGTGTACAACAACATAACTGAGATTCATCTCCCAGGCACAGTGATAATGTTCCTAGAATGCATCTCCAGATGAAAATGAAATCTCAGAGTTAGATCTTAATACTCACTGTCAATTCCATAAACATTACGCCAGAAATCAATGCTTTCATTGTATCTGTCAGGGTGTGTAACCGGGGCCATGTACAACTGCAGGCAGCAAATAAAAGCATTGAGAATCAGTAATATTTAATAACATCAATCCATTAACAGATAAAACTCCACATTCAACAAAACATCATTCCAACTACACAGAGCATGTTGCAAGTTTAGAGAATGGGGGAAATGAAATCATTAAAGCTTAAAACACTATAGTAAGTGCCTAGCCTTTAAGCTTAAGTTTTAAGATTAAATGATAATGTAACATGGTATTAGAGAAAGTTTGGATACATTGTTGTATTAATTTCTTTTTTCAATTCACGATACTACATAAATTAAAACCAAACCCCTCTCCATCTTTAGAACTTAAATACTACCATTGGGCCTTTTCTCGGAGCATAAACCTTTAGTCGATTGATTACTTAAGAAAATCAACAAAATAAGTGACGGAACTATTTAAATTTGGCTTAAAAGTAAGTTAAAGTAAATTGGAAACAAAACCATGTAATGAATCTTCTCAAGAGTGCACAGGGATCAAAATTGGTTGTAAGACAGAGTAAGAAAGAACATATACCGTTGCATTTGAAGGAAGAATAAGACCCCCACGTTTTAGCCAGCGATCACGTGCAGTAATGACACTTCCAAGCATGCTCTATATGTGAGAGAGAGAAAAAGTGAGAAGAAAACAAAGGTAAAGTATAACTGAAAAAAGAATGGTTTCTACTTTTAAAAGGGCTGAGAACTATAATGTTAAGCTCAAGTCTGATTCATTGGCAACAGTTATAGTTACATGCATACCAAACAGCATTTTCAAAATAAAATCAGGCATGCAATATTTTAATAATCACCTCATACAGAAGCATGTAGCCCATCCACTCAGAAATTATAACGTCAACCTCCTCATCAATATCAACATCCTGCAGAGATCTCAAGCATGCTGTTATCCTGATGATGGAAAAATTGATGTGAAATATGAAACTGGCTTTTTTATTTCATCTTCTTTTCCCAGAAATAAACAAACTTATAGAGATCATTTAATCCAAATATAGATACTTGAATGCAAATCTTTATGAAAAAGATAGACATCATAATAGCCAGTACAGAGAAGCTTACCTCAACTCGTCCATGCAGAACGATGACCTTGTCGGATAAATTATTTGCCTTCACAACTTCATTTGCCTATTTGCAATGTTAAAAGGTTAATTCAAACCCCACATAATTTCTAGTTTTACTACAAGCTACAGTCTTATAGGGTGCAATACATATATATTAGTTAAGTCAAGAGATGAAAATTGGGAAGCACTCAGAAGCAACCATAATAAATAAACATAAAAGAAAACAAAGATTATAACATTCCAAATAATTAGAATCAAACTCAGTGACTATGATGGAGATTCATCAGACTGACAGCTTAAAACAATTGCCTCAGAGTAAACGTTACTCAGAGGAAGTTCTTAAACCATTGGTTGCACATCTGATAATACTCACTTGAAACATGGTGCAATTATAAACAAACAAACATGCAGATTGTGTAGATATAACTAGCACAGTGTCATGCATAATTCAAGAAAATTGTACAGAGAATATTAAGTTTTTTTGTAAGTATTCATAGAAGGTTCTTAATCAAGATCAAGAAAGTGAATTTGAGAGGGAGGAAGAGACTGAAAATGCATGAAGGCAAGACAGTCCAATCCTACTTCAATCAGCAGAAACTTTGTTATGTGAGCTACCGACTGAAAAGGGCGAACAATCACAGGTAGCATCATAGCAGTATCAGTTGTTTAGGCAAAAAACTTTAACTATACTAGTCAAGAAAGAATCCAAGCTCCATAAAAGCAAATTACTTTTGTTTTTAAGAGACACAAGCTGTATGCATAAACTTAATTGAACTTTAAGTAAAGCATTTACCAGTAATCCATAAAGCAATTAACTCATCCCTGCAGTTCCCTAGTCAAAAGATGACTGTGATTCAAAACTTCTGAAACATACATCGGAGAAATGGGTACTAATAAGGCATCTTTTATTACAAAAGGAAAATCCTGATTAATTGTGCACTCCCCCACAAAAAAAAATTTGACTGAATGAGACAATTCAAAAACATACATTGTCAAGTGAAACTGGATAATAAAGTTTTCATTGAAAAAGAAAAATTCTGATTGATTGAGGGAAAAAAAAATACACCAAGTCTGAATGAGATAATTTGAATAATTACACTTGAAAAATTCCTGGTTTGTCTTGCTGCAAGTAGTACATCAAACAGGAAAATATACTTACAGGTATGCAAGGATTATAACCAACAGATGAAACGAAACTTTATGTGGTGGTCACAAAGGATTTTACAACGCTTAATGCAAACTAGATTAACTAAATAATACGTACACAAATAATCCCATCATTGGATAAGTGTATGAAATTTGCATGATCCCATTTTTTGCACACAAGATGAACCTGACATGTTCACATTTCTCCAAATTCAAAGCATCATCAACATAGTTTTTCTTTATAATTATTTCAAATCTTAATTATCTATCATCATAGTTTTCCTTTATAATTATTTTAAATCTTAATTATCTATTAAGAAAAAGTGTACAAAATAATGTCAACATTCTATTGCAGACAAACCAACAGAATATCTCAAATACACATTAAAGCTGAAACAAAATGAAGCTCCTGCAACAAGGTAATGAGCACTACAGTGACGAAGTACCTGCACTGCAATATCACTTGCATCCACTGCATACACCTGCAAAAAATGTATTTCAAATATAACGATAACATTAATATAATTAAACAATTTAGGCAAAAATTACCAAACCATCTAGGTACAAACACACACAGAGATACAAACAACAATGCCTAAGTCATTTTCACTAAAGATCAAATGCATAAATACAACTAACAAGAAAAAACTAAAGTGCAACAAATAAGATATGCAATTAAAGCAATCAATAGAATCTAGTAACAATAAAAAAGGTTTTGGCGTGAGAAAATGAAATTGTTTGACCAAAAATATGATGCACAAGGATCAATAACTATAGTTAATCTACTGTTCAGTGATCAAATATACACTGTTTGTGAGTGTAATATAACATATCCTAACATTTGGAATGGTGTTTTACCAAAGGAAGCTGATAACAACAATTTCAAAACTTTATCTTCACTAACTCTTTATTTTCTCATTAACAACAAAGGATATAAAGATTTAAGAGGGTTTTTTTGTGGGGTTTTGATGAAGGTAAAGTTTGTCATCTACAGTCTTCACTCTAATGAATGGGAAGTTATAAAGGTAGCAACAGTTCTTATAGAAGTCTTGCCAAGAAATATCTTAACTTTACCTCTCATGTAGCTTTTGAGATGGATAAGAGTGAGAATATCCACTGTGGGAAGATGGTATGACTGGTAATTGTTCCTTGGGTTGGGGATTGGCATCCTCGTCATTTTGGATTCAGCAATTCTAAGAATATACTAAAACCTGGGGTGGTCATCTCCCCAAATTCTAGAGAATGGAGTTGGAACTTTAATTTTTAAGATGAGAAAGAAGTTATACACCACATAGCTTTGGCCTCTTTACTTGACCAGGTCATTTTGTATAATTTCAAAGAAGATAGGAGAATTAGAAGCTTGAAGCATCCAAAATTTATTGTTAAATCTTGCATTTTGAGATTTATTTAAGATGGCTCCAACTTTTTCAAGCAATTAAAATGGTTTGGAAATCCAAAGTTTCCACTAAAATCCAAGTTTTTGCTTGAGCCTTAGCTTATGGAAGAATTAATATCAGGGCTATAATCCAAAGAAGATATCCTAAAATAAGTGTTTCCCCCTCTTTTGGAGAGGGATAAAGAGATGTTAAACCACCTCTTTCTTCATTGCAAAATTGAATCATCTCTATGGGACAAATTATATGTAAGGAATCGTAGATTTCTTGGGTCAGTTTGGTGCAAAAGATAGAAAGGCTAAGACTTTATGGAAATGTGCAGTCCTTGCTTTATTATGGGTAATTTGCCAAGAGAAAAATACTTGTATCTTTGAAGAAAAGAGAGAAGAGGACAAATTTCCTCTTTTTTTCACTTTTGCTTCTCTTTGGGCCTCAGTCTTAGGATTTTGAAGATACTTCTCTCTTCTTCAACAATCTCAATTGGGAAGGGGTCTAGGTTAATTTTGCACATTGAGGCTGCTATCATTTTTTTGTAAATTTTGGGAGGGAAACTGTTTGAGGGTATAGACATGCTGATTTTGATTTGTACATTCGAGAGGTTGGTTAAAGAGGGTTGTTTCAATTGCCCTGCAGACCTCTGGTGCACTTTTGTATTTCTTCCCTTACATTCTCATAATATTCTTTTGGTTCCTATAAGAAAACCATTTCAATATACTCTGCATTGCTAAATTTGTTGATAAACCACAAGGCAACCAAAAGTTTCAAGCAATGTATTAAATTGATCAAGTGTCTTTTGGGCAAAAACTATATATATATATATATATATAAATAATGCCTATAATGAAATATATGCATCATAGCAAGTGTCTTTTCGGCAACCATCTTACAGTAATCTTTGAACTATCACTAGATACACGCAATGATTATTGGAATAACAGACTTTGCATATCAATAACTTACATGAACATAAATATTTTGCCAATGTCAAATACAAGTTAAGTAAAACTTAATTCAAAGTTTGTTGAATATCAATATGTACTTGAACAAATATTTACCCGTCTTGCACCAGCCTGGGCACAAAATATAGAAAGAATGCCAGTCCCACAGCCAACATCAACAACAACCTGTAGGCATGCTCACAGCAATTAGTAAGAAGGTGAATTGCATAGTTCATCTAACACAATTGTTCAAAGAGGTATCATGTTTGTATCCAATGAAAGTAGATTCCGATACTCCATAGCAGCATCATGTTATCTGAAATACAGCCTACATAAATATTTCCTTATGATTTAAAGTACATGATATAGTAGTATACTCTTATCATGAGATTACATTAAATTCCAGTTATATACAAGCTGTAATTCAAATATAACATAGCTTCAAGCATAAAATGAAAATAAACGGCCACAATGTAAGCCTTTTAATGAGGAAAAATATTTCATAAGTGAAAACATCGTCATAAAGTATTACTTTGCCTTCAATAAGACTCTGATTCTGCATGATTGCTGCCCTATAGGTTTCTGTCCGCACACGATCCTGTACAATTCAAAGAAAAAGTTAAGTACTTCCAAGACAGTCAATTAAACATACGAAGACCAAAATTAAGCCCCAAACAAGACAATCTCCAAGCATGCAAGTCTCAAAATTTTAAATTAATCTGCTTCAACCAGCCAGATCAGGCATTCAATAAAACAAAAATATTAGCAACTTTCCATAAAATGAAACGAATAAGTTTAAAAGAACCAAGGATCAGCTGAAATGAAGAACAAGAAAATTTAATACATGAAATAAATCATAGTATCATCAAACCAAGGATAATCTGCTTAACTGCTAACATGTGCCTTTCAATCGAAACTATGCTCCACTGTTGCACCCACAAATGTAACATGACATTATTTCAAAAATGCACTTGCGTGTATACATGTCTACATAATGTACAAACACTCGCTCTGTAGTCTGCTTGCTATTCAATCGAAAGGATATTACAACTTTACAAATAATTCACAAACGAAAATAAACAAGTCGAAACAGACCATTACTGACGCAAAAGTGAGAAATTATCACAACTTAATAAAAGGGTAATATATAAGTATAAAAGCCTAGCTCAAATTAAATTATTAAAAGAAAAAAAGAATGGACCTTGATCATCTCTTCGTGGATACCAACGTGAGCGTAGGAGTGGAAGTAGGCGACGTCGAAGTCCGTACACGGCGTGGTTGGTTTGCGCTCGCTCTGCTGTTGCTCTGAAACCCTATGCGAGTCACGTGACCTTCGACCTCCTCTTCTAACTCGGTCCCTCTGACTCATTACTCCTCCCCCGCGCTGTTGCTGCTGCTGGTATCCGTTACTGTATCCCATATCCGAGTACATAATTATTATTATTTTTTTTATTTTTTCTAATTTTTGCTGCTTCGGCTGTAGGCAGTAGTGAACCCAAACGGGGAGCAAAATGGACTCACTGTCGCAGACGTCGGGAGAGGGACAGAAAGAGAGCTTGCAACGATGGCGTTTTGTAGGGTTTTGTTTGGATAGTTGTTATTGTTATTATTATTTTGCACATTGTAATAAAGCTCAAAAATGAACCTTGAGCGTTCCAATTAAACGACATCGTTTTGCTTCCGAGTGAAGAAAAATAATTATAATAATTTTTACTTACTGTAAATATTAAATTAAATTATAAATAAAAATATATCGAAATGCAATTTTTGCTAATTTTTTATTTATTATACAAAAACAAAAAGATGCAGATGATATTCGCCACCATTAGACACAAGAAACTAAAGGAGGAGATTGATTTTCCTCCATACATGCTAATTTATGCCTCTCCCATTACCAATAAAATTGTTTTTGCCGATTCTTGACGAGTGGCGAAAATCCACCAATAACAACACGTGGTGTTGTATCCAATCACAAGTCCACCCCACTCCGCCTTGATTGAACCACTTTTGTTTAGGTTGAATAGGTACAAAATTGCCTCGATTAAAATACTGTCAGTAAATATTTAGTGGTATAAAATTTAATAAAAAAATAATAATACAGCATTTATTTGTTCAAAAAATTTTATAATTATATATATATATATATATATATAAATTGTACGATTCCTCTGATTAAATAATTTTTGCTCAAGATAATGAATATTATTAAAGAATCGTATACGTTCAATGTACCATTTTTTAAAAATTTAATATAAATAAAATTACAGTAAAAAGATTAATAAAATTATTAAAAAAATATATTTATTTTATATAATATATTAGTTCTTCAGAAACTAAAAATGTAGAAAATTTTAAATTATAAATTATTATTTTATTACAATCTCACATTTGTCTTCTATAAATATAAATTATAAATTTTTATTCCCTTTTGGATTCTTATAACTATACGTGGATTAACTATCTCCTCGAGGGTATATTAAGCCAAAGACTAATACAACTTTTATCTCATCAAGAATTTGTTTTATTTTATGGGCAAATGTTGCTTCGTGAATTATTAATTCTTCTAAAGCTATTGGTTTAAGAAGTGTAGATATATATGTATATATATATATTACTCGAGTATTATTTTTAATATAATCTTAATTTTTTAACTTTCTCGTGAGATAAATAAATTACTTATTAAAGATTTAAGATGTACTATAATAGAAAGTGAGTTAAATCTAATATAAATTTTAAAAATAGTGTTTGGATTTTTGAAAGAGTTGTAAGAACATCTACACTACAACTGAAATGCATTGATGAGAGATATGAAGTTGATAATCAAATACAAGTTGTAGTGAAGAGTATTGACGATAGACATTTGGTTTAATACGAATTAATATTACCACGTGCAAAATAACATATTTCTCTGTGCAAATTAGTAATTCACTGCATGATATAAAAGTTCAAAAAATTATTTGGAGTTACTTAATAAGTAGTTAATTCATTTTGTATATGTATACGTAGAACACAGTGCTTTACATTGATCTTTAATGACATATAATAATCATCAAATATTTTACATATAAACTCACATATAACAAGGATATTGACACTTAATTTGATAGTATGTACACGTAATTTAACAAATGTAACATTACAATTATATAATAAACAAACATGTGATGGAGAGTTAAAATTAAGTGGATGAATGGGTCAACATATGTCTCTTTTAATTATCGATAAAAATGATAAAAACTAAAAACTATTTTTAAAAAAGATAATCTAACCACTTGTTTTACTTGCGAGCGAGCGGTGTAAGTATTCTCATTTGAAAATATAATCTTTTAGTTATTTAATTGTTGTCCATGAAAATTTTTAATGATGTTATACATTATAATATATCTTAAAATGACAAAGACGACCATGCCATGACGTAGAAATTCATGGATCAATATATGTCTTGTTCATTACTACATCCATCAAAATAGCTATCATATAGAAACTTTAAATGATAATGATATAGAGCATGTTTACATCACTTCTAATGTCTTAGCAAGAAATGCATACTAGAAATGCTTTAAGTTTTATCACTTCTATTCTTTTATGCAGTCATAAATGCAACTAAGATATTATAAATGTATAATTGAGTTTTACTTGTTAACAAGATTACGTCTCTTATGGCACCTCTAATCAAGATTGCAAAACTCGATAGGATATTTATCTCAATACCTGTTCGATTTTGAAAAATATTTCTTATCTCAAAAGATAGTGTGTGTAATTATATAATTAATTAAGCACATGTCTTCATTTTTCTTTTCAAAAAAAATAATCTATTTTTATCTCTCAACCCCTCAGAGGAACAGTCTTTAAGTGAATACTATACTTTTAGATTTTAATTTAATTAAATATTTCAAAAATATATAATAAAATACATATGAAAAGTTAATAATCACATTGTTAGTAGGAATAATTATATGATTTGTTGATGTCAACATTTCAATAGCTATAAAATTATGCAAATGAATATCAAAACTGATGTCAACAAATAAAATTTGTATTTTACATAAAGAACTTCTTAATGACCTTCTCAATCAAAATACAAAAATATTGTGTTTGTCTAACAAATATTTCTAAGAAAACTAGATCAAACTAACTAAACGAGAAAATAAGATCAAATAGACCCTAAAAAGATAACAATTTTACAAAGTAACTTACAATCTTCCTAAAAAAGGTGCCCACAACAAGAACACAATTATAGAAAGGCCATGCAAGTCTATATACGTAAAAAAAAATTAATTCTTATATTAATTATTTAAAAAATTTTATTTATATTTAAAATTTTTTACCATGCCTTTCAATTTTGATGTTGATTATTTCAACCTTTACACTTCATATTTTAATTTTTTTAATTAATTATTTTAAATTATATATTATCTATTTTAAATTTTATATTAAAGAGTGTAAAAATTCTCGTTATTTACATAACTTTAGACAATATCACACTTTTACATAGGATTAAAAAATTGACGAAGTTTGATGTTATAACAGTAATATCTGCCTAATAGATTGATTAATTAGTAAAGGTAATCTATCTAATTAACCTCAAATTATTTATAATTAATGATAATAATAAATAAAAATTATTATTGGGCTTTTAAAAAATGTGACCATATATATATATATATATATATGTATGTATGTATATATATATATATCAAAACGGTCGAGCCCACGAAGGTAATGTCTATATATATATCAAAACGGTCGAGCCCACGAAGGGAAGGTCAGATAAAACCCTTCCCAAAACCCTGTAGCGAGGCCAACCAACCCTCTTCCGTTCCGTTTTCTCTCGGTCGCATTTTCACTTGAGTCGAAGCTAACCGAGAGCAGCAGCAGCAGCAGCAATGGCGGGGCCTGTTCCTCCCGGTACAGCGACTAAAACCGACGTATCGTCGCCGAAACCTAAAGAAGAAGAGAAAGTCGATTACATGAACTTGCCTTGCCCGATACCCTATGAGGAAATCCACCGTGAAGCTTTAAGTTTGTACCTTACTTCTTATTTTTCTTCTCACTATAATGCTCGAGCTTTGTATCAATTTTGCTTTACTCGTCTCCGTTTCTTTATTTTTTTTTGGGATTTACTAGTTTTATGGTGGTTCTTGGTCTGGTTGCCGGGAAATGTGTTTGTTATAACTATGCTTTGATTTTCTGTACTTATAAATTGATACCAGTAGCGAATTGTTTTGGGTATTGAACTTAATTTTGAATGTACATTATTTGATTATCAGTTTTGATGATTGTCGTTTTGGGTGTTTTCCCTGATGCTTTGAGATGAAAAAATGTTTTATCCTTTTCTATTTTTGTAAATTAAGATCGTTAATTTTTATGTGTTTTCACATTCTCTGGTTGTACATTCTAGTGTATAGTATGAAAGGATTTTTTTTTGGGTGCGTGCTTTAAAGTTTACATTTCAACTTTTGTTCTTAAGAGAAAAGGAGGGGATTTTTGTGTTTGTTTCAGACTAGTACCGAGAGTAGCATTGTGGGAAATTTTAGTTAAAGGAAGTACCATGGTTGTTGTTTTATCATTTTGTAGTTAGTACATTTATTTTACCGGCAATGTTTTGCAGTGTCTTTGAAGCCAGAACTTTTTGAGGGTTTGCGGTTTGATTTTACCAAAGGAATTAATCAGAAATTCTCACTCAGTCACAGGTAGATTTCCCTTTTTTTCTTTTTGAATTATTTGCATGTTCCATTTACTTATATTTTTCTATATTATTTATTGGTTTTGGTGACTGCACCTCATCAACCATACATCAGTGTGCTCATGGGACCAACAGAAATTCCTTCTCAATCTACGGAAACCATTAAAATCCCTACTTCTCACTATGAGTTTGGTGCTAACTATATAGACCCAAATGTAAGTGGTCATTGCCATATTTATATTGCAAGAATTCCTTGGAATAGTTTGATCACCACAGTTTCAACCAAGTAATAGTGGTACTGATGGGTTTCTCACAGTTGATGCTTATTGGGAGGGTATTGATGGATGGTAGAGTAAATGCTAGAGTGAAGTGCGATCTGACTGACAATCTTTCTCTGAAGGTTAATGCTCAGGTAAATTTCAGTTGACACCTCATTTAGGGATGAAATTATGCTTTTCATGTGCACATTCAGTAACTCCTCTTGTGCTCTTTTCCAGCTTACAAACGAGCCTCATATGTCACATGGCATGATCAACTTTGATTACAAGGTCAACAACTCTTTCTCATCCTTGTGCTTGTCCTCATTTGGTTTTAGTACAAATATGATTAAATTATTGTCTGTGCATTTCAGTAGAAGATAGAAGAGTTAAGATGCACATTTTCTCTGCCTTGAAATTGCAATGAGAAATACAATGTGTTAGTCTTCTCTTTTCCTGAGCAAAAATAATTATGTGATGAATCTCTCTCTCTCTCTCTTCTTTCTTCCCTTTTTTTTTCCTTTTTGCATTATGAATATTATGGTATGCAATGTTAAAGCAAAGCATAGAGTCATTTACACAGGGGAGTGGAAGTTAGCATGACTGAGTTTTCCTGGATTTTCTGTTGACCCCTGTTAATATATGAGATTACCAGATACTAAAGCTATGTTTTTTGCTTCTCTTATGCCTTTAATGTCCTTTCTCTCCTGGTGAAAGCTGGGAAATGTTGTTTAATATGACTAGCTTGATGTGAACAGTATTGCCCTGTTATGTTTTAAGTTTATGGAGAAAGCATGATTGTTCTAGGAGGCATCATCTTGTCCTCTGTGTTGGGTTGTGAATTAGCCTGCATTTGCTTCATAAGAACTACTTCTGCATGCAAATGATTTTATCTTCAGATTTATCAGAATCTATGGCTTAGAATATTTGTGGAAAACCTCTTTTAAAATATGCTCTTCTTGAATGAGAGTTTTGTTTTTGCAATTGTGAAAGTCTTGTCTGCTCCTATTTTTGGCATCTTTTCTTTCTGCAGGGTAAGGACTACAGGACTCAGTTTCAGTTTGGAAATGGTGCCCTACTTGGAGCTAGTTACATCCAGGTATATGTATGATCAAGCAAAGCAATATAGTTATGTTTATATGGATAATATAGCAATTTGCAAGATGAAACAGGCATTTTATGGCCTGTACTAATTTTTGGTTGGGAAATCATAGAGCTCTGAGCCTGCATCATCTGTGCTTTGAATAGACCTGATATGTGGGTGAATTGAAGGAGAACTTCCTCAAAGATCCTGGTTAAAATACTCAACATAGAACATAATGGAACCAAATTCTACACATGCCACCACTGATAAGTACCAAAATCTGTTTTTTGGATACCCAATATTTTGTGTTCTTAAATGATATTAGAGGAATTTGTAGTCATTGTGGAAATTCCAATTTCCCCTGCTGTGGCAACCACATAAATGAATATATGGTAGTCTTAGCCTCATTTTGTTGTAAATCAGAAATTCATATCCATCTCAACATATCAACAGCTATGTAGGCTGTAGATCTAATGAAGTCAGTTAAAAAAAAATGGAAGCACTACTTTACCAATAGATATTGACCTAACTAAAACAATAAAAATTTTCTTGGGGAGCATATAACAGTTTTATTGTCAGAAGACTAAAAGAAATAAGAAATCATTGCGAAATGAGACATCTTATGAAATTTTAAATGTTTAAATTTGGCCTTGAGAAACGGAAAGAACAGATTGTAATTATGAGATTTTTCCAATCTTGCTTGTAGAGTGTTTTCTTTTTTCTTTTTATTTGTTTCCCTTTCTCTTTTCATTTTTTTTTAACTAGCAAAGGAAAAAACTCATCAGTTAAAGGAAGCAAACTTAGTTCAAAGGATAAATTCTCTACCAAAGTTAACAATGAATTTTTGTATATGAAGTAATGTAAATTTTCTGCAAACAAGTTTTAATTCAAAAGGAGAAGTTTTGTTAGTAGGAATCAATTCTCTTTTGTCTTTGTAAAGTTGTTAGTATAAAATAATTCTCTCTTGTCTTTGTAAAGACTATCTATGTCTGAGGATTTTGTGATGCTGGTTCAAATATAGTGATCCTTCATAGTTTCTTATTAAAAGAAAAGTCATCTGCAGCTTTTCTTTAATTTCTCCTAGGGGTATAATCAACATAATAGTCAATCAGTGTGCAATCATTGTCAATATTTACCTGCAACTCTGAATATTCTTGCAGAGTGTGACCCCACATTTATCTTTGGGTGGTGAAGTATTTTGGGCTGGTCAGCATCGGAAGTCGGGTATTGGTTATGCTGCTCGATATGAAACAGATAAGATGGTAATGCATTTGATTTTTATACTTCCATCACATGTTTGTAGTCTTATAGACTCGCTTCGTAAAGCTGGTAATGCAACAGCTGTAGTCGATAGTGGTTCATTCTTCATACTGTTAGATAAGGTTCTAAACTTTGTTGTTTGTGGAATTGCTACCCTATACCCATTGCAAGGTGGCATACTTGTAATCAATGCTTGAATATTTAATACAGATGTCTGATTTGTATGGAATCATTTGAAATTTTTAACCATGGGTGATTCCATTCTCGTAAAAATTTTAATCAGTCATTTTTTAGCACAAGTTGGCGAGACTTTCTTGTCTAGTGAAACTTAAAAGTTTTTTAACCCTATAAATGGTGTTTCATATGTTCAGCCTTCCAAATAACTTATTTGTATTGTATAGCTGAACTGTGGGGTGGTGGAAGGGTTTGGCTGGGAGGGTTTGAGTTTTTATGAGATTAAAAGCTGTTGGGAAGTTTGTTAGTTTGAATATTAAATTTATGTTGTTCTGGCTCTCTTTAGGTGTTATGACAAGAAAGAAACAACTGTACTTTTGGAGAGAAATGGAAGAAAACATTGATAGTTTGTGGGATCGAGTTGCCTTGTGCACTCTAGGCTTTGGTTCAAAGAACTTTAAAGATTGTTCTTTCTTCTTCATATATCATAATTGGGAAGGGGAGGGAATGGATTTCATAGGGGCAGTGGGATAGGTTTTGTCTAGTTAAATTTCCCTTTCCCTATTTTTCTCTTTTTGTTTTTGTTTGTGGACACCTGGTCCACTTTAGTATTCATCCATTATATTATTTGCAGTTTCTTCCTCATCCTAAATTCACTGTTTGTGTGGATATTTTTTTCATAAAGGTCACCTATGGATTTGACTGTTGATTTTATGGCATGGATCTGTAATTTGATTGAAAGGCAATCTCTATTTACTTTAAACATCCTTGACCAGATCACATTTCTCTTCTGCTTGCAGGTTGCTACAGGGCAAGCTGCTAGCACTGGAATGGTTGCTCTGAGCTATGTCCAGAAGCTATCAGAGAAGGTAAGAAAGCTGGTTTTTTTTTAAATGAGTATAATTTATTATTTGGCTATATTTCTCACACTATTTTCTTCTATTAAGGTTTCTCTAGCAACAGATTTCATGTACAACTACATGTCAAGAGATGTCACATCTAGTGTTGGTTATGATTACATCCTTAGACAGGTATGTCAGATTAATTTGTGAACATTGAATATTGGCACTTATACTTTTGTCTGTGTGGAATTTCTTTTAGTCTATATTTTTTACAAGTGTTATTTTTAGGATGAGAGTATAAAATATAGATGTCTTTTAACGTTACAGCAGATCTATATTGGTTATTAGAAAACTCAACTTGAGTTCTAATGTGTTGTATTCAAAGCTCTTTTCCTTCTATTTATCTTTTTTCCTGGATAACATATTACGACACATTTGTAAATTTTAATTAGTAGTTAGTAAAAGTGTAGTTCAATTCATCTGGGCCAAAAAAAGAAGTGGCACACTGAATAACTCTATGTTTGACAAAAGAAAAACAATGAAAGTTGGTTCCCCAAAAAAAGTGGAAAACTTCTATCTTTTTCTTGTATAAGAAGTAAATAAAAAAAAATAGAAGGTTAGTTGGTTCCCCAAAAAAATTGGAAAACTGGTATCTTTTTCTTGTATAAGAGGTTCAGCTATTTAATTATAAACATTTTGTTCCTTGGATTTGAAAAATTTAAGTTAGTTGATATTAAAATGTTATTAATGCAATTGAATGTATTAATACACTGTACAATGCAAGTATGGCAAACATCTTTACTGGACAGATTAGCAGATCCTTGTTCTTCTTAATTTTACCTGTCAACTGGTTTGCAAGTGTCCATTTAGGATACCCTGACCTATGTCCTAGACCACAAATCACATCAGCCTTTGAATGTGATCACTCATCTTACTGAACATTTGTGCTATGCAAGCTCTCGAAGAAGTAAAAATGCTTTCAGCATTATGCCTACCTTGATCATTACAAAGAGAAGCTTTTTAAATCAAAACACAGTATTTTTGCAGCTTGCTAAATTCTAAATTGCTTTATTTTTTAGTGATTCTTTCAAAATACAAATAAATGTGAAGTCTCAGTGGTTCCAGCTTGGCTGTTGGTTACTAGCATCAGCCTACTTTGTTAATAAACATAAAATTAGAAACCATTGTCTTCTTTTGTGTTTGGTTTTCTGATCTATTAAACAAATCTTGGAAGAGTCACTGATTAGTCAATGTAATGTGGTAATGGCTTATCATATCTGGGTATGTGCTTCTGTATCAAAATAAAATTTGAATGAGTGGTCTGTGCCTCTTGAGGAGATGATTTATACTGTTGTCAGCAAATCCGCGAGTACCATACTTTGCACATTGCTAGCCTTCCACAACCGTTGGAGGATAAGATTATTGTCTTATTGGGAGTAAACTTAACCTCAAAGTTTAAACTTTTCAAAGACCAAGATATTTATAGTTAGGAATGGATTTATATGTGATGTATAATTTATTTGGGTTTCTTTGTCCATATCGGTTGGTTGAATCTTTGTTCGAGGAACATCAAATCAAAATGTGATTTTCATTGAAAAATGATGCCTATGATTTACTATATGATATGTTCATAAGCTTTTATTTTTGTTGTTTGTGAAAAGTAGTAATCCAGATATTCATTGGAATCAACCATGTCATTCAATTGGAAGTTTCCTTTCCTTGAATCTTCTTAGCTTCCTTATGATTGACATTACTTTGACATTTGAAAACAGTAACCCAAGTATTATCTATAATCAGCTTTCTTGATCAATTAAAAGTTTCCTTGCCCCAAATTTCATTAGACTGTGTGCGCTCCAAATTCTCATCAGACTCTGTGATGAACATCATTTGGAGACTTGCATATCTTACAATTTAAGATTGTCTGAAGCAGGAAGGTTTAAAATGATCATTTTTCTGCTCTACTAACATTTGTGGTGGTGGTTTCAGTGTCGTCTGAGAGGGAAGATTGATTCCAATGGCTGCACTGCTGCTTATCTGGAGGAGCGATTAAATTTGGGCCTTAACTTCATTCTTTCTGCTGAGGTGAGGATCCGTGTGTTGAAACAGATGCTTTTCCTTTTGTATTTTTCTAATGTTTGGATAACTTAGTCAGCTTAAATGCTCTGGTAACCCTGGGAATTTTTTGGTATGATTCTGTGGTCCTAAAGTGTGGCAGCCTGCTTACTAATGCAGGCTGTGGTTCTGAGTAAAATAAAAGTGCCGAGGCAGACCAAAGGTTATTATGCAAAATATTCATGAAGTGCATTTTAGTATTTAATAGGCATACTGGCTGGCTAAACTGGTTTTAATGAATTTGATACTTGCTTGAACATAAAAAATGCTATTGTAGAGCAGTGACTAAAGAAGAGCAAATAAGAAGAACATAATTTGCTTTTTCTTCTATTGTGTATGGCAAATATGTGGTTCTAGTTCTTTCTGTAGATGGTTTGTAGCACCTTGAACTGGGGTCCGTCATAAAGTTTGGATTGCATATAGTGACTTATACTTGCTCAAGCATTTCGGGGCTGATTACTTTTAATATTGTAAATGATTTCTTGCATCTCTAACCTGGGTCCATCATAAGGAACTTTGTTTTTAACAGTAGAAATAGGATGGGCCTAACGAAGGACCCCATTATTTGTTATCTTGGCCTTGATGAGCTGTCTTGTTCACTGGCATTTGTATATATGCTTTTGCAGATAGATCATAGGAAGAAGGACTACAAGTTCGGCTTTGGTTTGACAGTGGGCTAAAAAATCAGAAGAGCTCAGTGCTAGTGTATTATTAATTTGCATAAGCCCATTTTAGCAACTCTGAAAATTTCTGCCTCAACCTTGCCTTCTGTTTGGAAATCTTAAAATCCATTTTATATTGCCTCAAGTGATGATATTGGTGGGGCAGCATCGGCTGCTGCAACAGTTTTAGAGCATCATTTGTTGTTTTTGTTTTTATCCGTTTGAAGCGAAGAATTTGGTTTCATTCTAGTTTTGCAGTATCAATGTCAATGGGTACAGAGTTTATTTTGCTAATGGGGTGATTTTGAAAAGAGGAAGATTTCTGTATTCTTCTTCAGATTTCAAACTTTTAAGTATTAGTTGCTGTTATTTCCTAGAAGTGATACATGGTCATGGATAAGGACATTTCCGTGCCTTGAACAAAGGAAGTTCATATGTGTGGACATTTCTGCACTTGAACACAATAACTTAGAGGTGATTTTGAGGATATTCCGCCATTCTTGGCAAAATAATTCAAATGTTGGTTGCATGGGCAGCTTTTGTTCAAACTTGATGCTGGTAGACCTCCTCGTTACCATACTCCTGTTTTCATCTCATTTTCTGGTTTTCTTGGGACAGTATTTCTGGTTCGATTAAGAAATTTGATAAAACAGAATAACTTATGTTTAGGGTCTGAAAACTCTGTAGTTAGACCATCCTTTTAATTGAATATTGCCCCGTCCAAACAATTGTACCTAGTTTAAAGCATAAAAGTAAAGACAATTCGAAGCAGATTGTCGCACTAGATAAGTTCTGATGGTATTATACGGGTGTTCACATAGATAACTTTATCAGTTTCAGAACTCAATTACAAATGCGTTATGATTAGAGATTAGCCCTTCTTGTGATTTATCCTTGTGCATGGTATTTGATTAATTGTCAATGTTGCAACTAACCAATAAAAACAAGTGTACAAAAGCATATTAAAAAGGGAACGTTATAACAGAGCAACTGGAAACGCTAAGGGTATTTCAGTAAGGTATGGTGGTGTATGAAGTGAGGGATTCGGAAAAAAATGGAGGTAAAATTTCTGAAATTGTTTTATTTTTAAGTTATTAACATAAATAATTGGCATTTTTTTCAACTTAAACAATATCATAATTTTTTAACAAAATTATCCTCCTACATTATGTATAACCATTTTTGTCTTTTGTAAATTAAAAACAAAACTCAAAAGTATACAAACTTGAAATTTAAACACTCAAAATTACTTCAATTTTGAATTTTTGTCACAAATATATTTTACAAAAGTTACTACTCAATGGTGTTAATTTCATAATTTTGAAGAATGAATTGCAACAAATTGGACATTTCAAATTTGTAAAATTTATTAAAAATTTTTAAATTTTTACAAATTAAAAAAATTTCTAGATCAGTAGCTGCATGCATCACTGTCGCAGAACTTTGAGATGTAATATGACTTTCAATTACAATTTTACTTGGTTTGCATTCATGGTTGTCATATACAGTTGTAGAAAGCATTGTCAGGACATAAATTTATACCCACTGCCGCATGTCTCATCCTATGATTAGTATGCATCACATGGAAAGCATAGTATGTACCGCACTACAATAACAATTTCTCAGAGAATACTAGCCCGCTTTGAGAGGGTAACTAAATATATTCAAGATCTACATCATGGGTGGGTTTCAAGACTTGCGGCAAGTGGTTAAATGGGATGTCCAAGGCCCTAGACAATATATAAAACACAATGGGAGAGAAATCAGTAAGTTGTTTATGACCTTCTATGAGTGGATACATGGATCCAGATCTCGGTCACAGGAAAAAGGTTCCCATTGATTGCTGATCGGCTCAGTGCCTCAAGTAATCATAATTAATTTGCATTGTTTTGTTGATGGAACATGTAAATTAACGTGACAAAATCGATGCAATGCAAAGCTAGAATCTGAAAATTGCAAGTAATTTTGACAAATGTTTCTGCCAAAGAAGTTGACATTCCAACTTTAATTTCCTTCAGGTTACCTCTTGGCGTCTTTTAAGTCCAAAATCTGCAACAAAAAGGCTATAAAAATCTGACGTGGGTATACATACAACATACATGTACAATTTGATACAAGTTTAACAGAAACTCACAAAGCGCAGCAAGTTTGAGAGGCATGGTCCCCAATGAAGGTTGTAAAAGGCTTCCACAATTACTAATTCTATAAAGCATTACATTCTCATTAACAAAGAATTTGAATCTACAGTTGTTTCTTAGTGTCCTGCAATTATGGTAAAATGCATTTGATATTTCAGGAAGCATACATTTATGAACAAAGACGTCAAAACAAATAGAATGTTTCCCCTTACCTGTATTGAAATTAGCGGAACTCATCGTGGTATTCATAGTCCTCTTCATCATCATCAGTGAAAATAGCACTGTAAAATACATATGGATTCTCAATCATCTCTCTCAAAGTGAGACGACCATCTTTATCTGTATCTGCCTGCAATAACATTTAAACAATGTTCTGTACCATAACTTCTTGACTCATAACCAAAGCATACTAACAGAGACATTATTTTCAGTACAAGCTTGAAATAATCAACTTCTTCCTCTAAATACAAGCAGGCAAAATTCATAGTCAACACAAAGTACAATATAACAACATTTTCACTTCATACAGTACAATGCAATTTTGGGCATGAAGTTTATCAATCCTACCCGTTGTACACAAGGTACATTTCCACAAAATATCAAAAAGATTGGGCATGCTTCTGTTAAAATGTTATGGCCTTTTGCAAACTGCATCATATAAATCTCTTGAGACAGTTACCAGATCTTTGGCAGAAAAAGTTACTACATTGCCAATGTACTAACTCGAAGGAGGGGGGAGGGGGGGGGAGGGGGGGGACACATGTACACAATCAATGCACATCAAAAAAGGAATGTCTGAGACAGAGTGACACAAGCAGGGGCTCCATAGTACATGTCCAATGTACTAACTCAAAAAGGGGGGAAAAAACACAGGTACACAATCAATGCACATCAAAAAACAGATGTCTGAGACAGAGTGACACAAGCAGGGGCTCCATAGGTGCTACATTTTCCATATCATTCCTAATTTTAGCCATTTAGCTCAGGTCACCAACAGAGATGATATGGTGACAGTAGAATCTCAACTAAATATAACTTAGTGCACCAAGAACTGCTAAATAACAAAGGGACACTGATTGCCCTCAAAGAATTCAAGGAGGAAAGATTATTAAGGAAACCTTTATCTGCAAGGTCAGCATTTCCACTAATCAACCTTGTCCACAGCCAGTGTGTGTTGAGTGTGCATATAATACATCGCTTTTCATAAAGCACGTTAGCACCGTAATCATGAACTCTTAGCATATCAAGCCATGTTAAACATGTTCTTTCCATTTCCGCACGAACACATTTTGACACTTGCAAATATTTGCACTATGAAATTTCAAAGGGCATAATAAAATCATTTTGCTGTATAAAGCCTTTTGCTTGTAAAATAAAATAAATCATGCTAAATATACAGCAGAACTTCTGAGAAAACACTCGAAGGCTTGGCATTGATACAGAAAAACCTTAACTACTGTCATGCCGAGCACTAGGTCTAAAAATCTTAGAGGTCTTCCACAATCTTCATTAAAGCAAGTTTATTTCAGCAAGTTTAGCAATAAATAATTAAATAAAAGAAAGAAATGGATGAAAAAGAAAAAGAGAAAAAGTTCACTTCAAAATTACCATAATTCACAATTACTTGCGGTGATTGCAGTCTAACTTCTATATCAGAATTTAATAATTTTAGCTTCACTTATTCTACTTGATAGCTACTCCAAACTTTCCAAGAGGAACAATAACAAATCCAAACATTTTAACTGCAAAACCTTTTGGGAAAAACGAAGCTATGGAATGAATACAAACATTTTAATTGTGAAACCTTTTGGGCAAAAATAAGCTGTGGTCATGAAGATTCCACTTCATGCATTCTTTTTACATTTGAACTTTGAACAGCATTTTATGATCCCATTTCCATTGCCATTCCAGACACAAGGGGGTTCTAGTTTAAGAAAATTCAGGGTAATAAGATCAGATCACAAAGATCATTAGGCTTCTTCTAAGTTGAGGAACTATCATCATTAGTTTATCTGTCATCAATCGTACAGATCAACTTTTACCAACTTTCCTGCTGCAAACAAATATACGAACCAAATTCAATCCAATCTTCAGGCATCATACAGTAACATCAGTGGATGACGAAAGCCTCAAGAAAGACCTATGCAAGTCCTTCAATTAACCACAAAAAGAATTTGAAACTGTTATTACATAGAGTATGCAAAACAAACCCATGCGACACCCATGGATCAATCTCCCACCCCATAATAATTGGCTAATAGCAATATTCAAAATAATTACTGTAACATGCACATCCATAGATGTATGGTTCATATCAGCAATACAACTGAACATAGCACACAACTTGAAATATCAAAGTAATGATCCTTTTTCTGTCAGATGAGTACCTGCGATATGATGTAATCTGCTTGCTGTTTTGCATAGTAACGCTCCGATGGATGAAGTTTTCCAATTATAGGAAGTAATTCCACATCTGACAAATAGCTGCAAGCAAAAACCAAGTTATTTTGATCAAACAACAAAACAACTTCCCTGGTAAGAGAGTGCTAATGAATCAAAAGTTCTTAATTAGTACCCGTCACCATCTTTGTCAAGCTGTGCAAACAATTGTCTAGCAGGGGCATCCATTGTGTCATCAGAAAGATGTGAAGAATTATGCACTTCGTCATCATAGTTCCTTACCAAGTCAAAGAGCCCATGGAAAAATTCTTTAAAATTCACTTTCCCATCTCTGTCTGTGTCTCTTTCCCTGAAGAGGTAAAAGCAAAATGCAAATCAGGCCAAGGTAATTGTGTTGAGACTCTATTTAACATAATTTGGAAGAGAAATACGAGGTACGTATCAAACTAGATATCAACAGGATTAAGAATAATGCAATTTGAATCAGGATGAAGTGATCTGTTTTGAACAAATCTACTTGCACTGCAAAATTGTATGTGACCGGGAGGAAAAAGTACTGTATTGAAATCAAAGAGATTGGTTACGTGTATATTCACAGCAAAACCAACATTAATTTTATATTAAATGCCAACCACACAGAACATATTTTAATGTCACCCCAACAACCCTCATAATCTTGGTTATACTACTCATCATAACAAAGTAATTAATCTTATCTTTGTTACACAATGAATTAATTATGTCAGCTCCCTTCCTTCTGATGCCAATAACTTCTAACTAGAGCTTCACAGGGATTCAATATTATCTCAATCACCTAGTCGCACAGTCATTCTGTCATTCAAGTACAAGATACTAAAATTCCCAAAGCTACATAACTAAAAGAGAGACCAATCCTGAATTCCCATGATTCTCCCTTCAATTTGATAGCTATACTTCAATCATGCCATACTCTAAATTCTTCTCAGCTTCATCCCCTCACTTAGCACCAGAAACAATGTTTTGAATACATCTACACACGTCAATTGATTTATTGGGTCCCTGAAGAGACACTAACAGCTCTAACTACATTTCTAAAACAAAATAAAAGTCTTGCATCTTTTTGTTTGATTTTACCCATGCTTGTTTATTCCATAACATCTAATCTTAAAGAATCACTGTATTTCTACTGAAAAGTAGTTTCCAATCCAACCCAGTAACACCAGATATAGATAATGTCTCCATATCAGTTTTTGAGACCTTTGTTTCATGGAACCTTGAAAAGAATGCCTATGAAGACCTTCATGCTCTTTCTGATGGTAGATAGAAATCATAGACCACAAGTAGACATTTTAATGCAAACATACACATGATTTATTAAATACCTTTACTCTGACATTCATTTTTAGGAATTATGTTCTATGTCAGGAGCAAAATCATAAATATTGCTTTCTCAAATGGTATTTTTAGCATTGAAGTTGTGTCTATCATTTTCTAAAAGGCTATTGAGAACATACAGGTGTGTTTGATGTCTTTTCGAATGGCTAAAGGAGCTTGTTTAATGCAAAGAGTTCTATTCAATTATTACAGCGGTTTAGTTGCAACTATGAAAGAGTCTTTTTAACTCTATAAAAGCCCATTTAACAATAATGCAAGAAATTCAAATTTTTGAGTTATAGGTCAACACAAAAATAAAAGAAAACATGGTGTTAAACACACAATATCAATAGTAATACTATCATTTTATTAAATAGATGTAAGTTAGAATACAAGAAACCATAACATGCAAGAGAAGGGGATTTCATGAAATGTTACCTTACTTCTTCCTTGCACAACCACAGAAGAAGCTTTGGATTTTTGCTGTCGGCTGGATGCAGAAAGCTACAATATCATAAATCACCGAAAAAATTATCTATAATTTGAAGAATACAAAAAGAAAGATTTTTTTTTGAAAAAATCATTGTATGTGAAATTGTTACTGAATTAGTAGCCTCACTCATTGAACTCGGTTATGTTCAAAAGACCATCTCCATCAGCATCTGATGCATTAAAGTGCTGATCCTTCCACCAACCCATATCGTAGCCAAAGGAGTTATTATCTGGTAAATGAAAAATAACATTAGAAAAATTTAGTAACCAGAAGGATAATATGAAAGCAGGTTATGATGTCCCATATGTTAAACAAGATATAAATCGCAGATAAAGCATAGTGGTGATAAAGGCTCCAAGTAACGGGCCCAAAATTTTGGAATAAGCCTAGTAGAGCTTGCCAGCATATGGAAGAAACAAGAGAAGGTGTGAAAAAATCAAGGAAGACTTTAACATCATCAATTTCATTCATTTGGGTCCAGCATGCTATCAGCAGTTATTGAGTTATAATAATTGTAACAGGTATAAATGATGGCTAAGTAAGTCAATGCAGACACAACTGAACACAGAATATCTCTCCATTGAATAGATGTCTTAAAATGTAGCATAAAGTTGTTAACAAACAACAAAATGATGCTGTGAAAATCAACAAATAAACTCTAAAACAAGAAAACCACGTTGGTAATTAAACTAAAACAAATAAAATAATGTGCTGCAGAGAATGAAGTGATGGATATTTTTTATTTTCAGTTGCAATGTATGTTTACGATAATGAAGACTAAGTTGGGTAGTTGGTTAGTTTCGATGATAAAACACAGTGGTACATCATTGTGTGAATAGCATAATATTTAAACGAGAATATACTCTTTCCAGGACGTCTATACTTTTCACTTTTCTATTTTTCAGAAAGTTATCATAGATCACAGAACAAACATTTCAAAATGCAACAGTAACACAATCACTAACTGTGCAATGTACAATTAGAGTATGAGATGAATCAGAAACACTGGCAATCCAGAGACTGCGAACTGTCCATCACTACTTCCACAAAAAGACTATACATTAACAATAGTAGAGGAAGGCAAATTATAAAAACAGGCGCATGAGAATTGACATAGTTGCCATGATTCACCAGACACATAGAAGCATCCTCAAAAGTTCATTTATGAGAATTCAGCATATGAATTGAACTCAAAACCAGAAAATCCTGAGCAAACATACAAGAAATAACTCCAATACATTAATACATGAACATGAGTTAAAAGCATATCACAAATTTTGCAATGCAAGTTAAAGTAAGCCATATAATATTCTTGAAAAGGAAAGGAAAAAAAAAGATATTTACCTGAATCACGAACCCAAAAGTTAAAGTAAGCCATATAATATTCTTGAAAAGGAAAGAAAAAAAAAGATATTTACCTGAATTACGAACCCAAGTAGGAGGTTCGTACTCTACAAATGACACGAATCCATCTTTATTTTTATCATGAGTCTCCATCTCCCTCTGAGTCCTATGCATCACTTCCCTCTCTGACTGCTGCAGATTCCACTCAGTCAACTCACTCTCACTAATATAGCCATCAGCTGGATTCACATCAATCTTTGGAAACAGCAACACCAACCTGTCCGTCATAACAAGCTTCTGCCCAATCAGTGTAATCAAGACAATTTGGAGCTACATGTGTCCACCAACATAGACATGTTTGACACAATCTTCATTTTTTTAGTTCACAAAAGATTTAAAATATCATGGAGCTACAATAGGTATGATTAGACTACACATAAACAATACAGGGGATGTTCAACAAAAATATTTACTAAACTAAAAGCAGGTATAAAAGCATTTTGCAAAAACGTAAACCAAAATTAATTTGGTTGCCGTCTCAACAAGGATATCAATAAATGAATTTCCAAGTCATAAAATCTACCTATTAGTAACATTGAACTTGTCCTCATCGTTCAAATAATCTTCTGCATTCATAAAATCTTCCCACTCAGGCTGGGATTCTTCTCCAGGGGCAGCATCGTGGCTGACAAACTCAGGGTGGGCGTGTTCTATGTACTGCTTCTCCCATTGTCTGTCTTCGCGACGGCGCTCAATGTCCGCCACGAGTGGATCGAACGACACTGGCTCGTGACGCGTCCCGTTGAAACTGAAAGACGAACGAAGTCTCAGCCTCCGGTGGCGTTGGTTGTGGGGTTTCTTAGGAGATTGTGAAAGAAGTAATAGAAGGAGCAATGCTATCGTGATGTAAATGATTATCGAAGCTTTACCCATCTCAAAATTCACTCGGACAATAATATCTTTGTGTTTATGAGATCTGGGCAACTTGGACCGACGATCAAAGCAAAGAAACTGACGGTGCTTTAAGAAAATCCGCAAATAGTAGATCCGTGCGGGATCCTTTGTAGTCTCCAGTTAGGACTGCGTCGATCCGAACCGTTTACCCCCTGTAGATTTCTATTGCTGGTAACTTGGTAATAGTAGGTGAGGAGGGTATGGAGATATATTGTTTTGTCTCTCGGAACCTTTATAACTATAGGTTTTATTGATTTTTATTATAACTCCAACTTGATATATGTTTTATTCTCAACTTTTTTAAATTTGGTTCTACTTGTGATTTGGTATGGGTGTTAATTTGGGTTGGGTTGGGTCGGGTTAGGATTAACTCAAAACAACCCAAAAATATATGGCTTCCATGGTCCAATTTAACCAAATCCAGCCGAAATTATTGACCAATTCAAACGAAAAAGTATCAATTAAAATAAGTTTGGTTGAATTTGGGCTATGCAACGGCTCGGACTATACACTTTTTTTACTTTGATATTAGACTGCTTGCCTGTACAAGTAGAGGGTTTTGTATAAAATAATTACACAAAGCTCCACGTTCCCACTGCAAGTAGAGGGTGCAGTAACAAAGCTCCATGGATGGTGGCACGTGTCATTCCTCCCCGCTTAAAGATCCTTGCCCGCAAGCATAATATCAGGATAAACCTAGGTAAAAGCGCCACTCATTTTCTCTGGTCGCATCTTCTTAATCCAGACCTCATACTTTAGACGAGATTTACCTTTACACGAATGACACGATGATCTAAGAGATGAACTTCAGGTTATGGGAGAATAGTAGAATCGTCCGTAACTGGTGGACAGGTCGGAGTGACTGGTTCCAAATGCTTTTTTGTAATGAACTAACACGGAACACACTGTGGATTTGAGGACCGGAAGGAAGAGCCAATCTATACGCCACCTTCTTAATAATTTGATATGGGGCGAAAAAACGGGGAGCAAGCTTCATTGAACCCTGAAAAGCCACAGAAGTCTGTCGATATGGGGGGAAGCTTCAAATACATAATCTCCAACAACGAAAGTAAACTCGCGTCGGTTTTGATCTACCTGGAATTTGACTCGATTTTAAGCAACCGAAAGATTGTGACGTAACTCACGTAAAATAGCATCTCGGTCATCAACGGCTTGGAACATAAGCCAGTAAGCTTGAAGGAGGAATTCCGTAAACAGCCTCGAAAGGTGTTATAGCTAAACTCAGCCCAAGGAATCCATTCAAGCCATTTTCACGGTTAGTCACACGTTAAATATTGCTCCAAGGTGCTATTTACTACCTCAATTTGGACGTCCGATATGGGTAGTAACTTGAACTCGTGCAAAGCTTGGATCCCTGCAATTGAAATAGTGTCCCCCAAAAAGAGAGCTAATAAACACCTTGTCTCGATCACTAACAATCGATGTTGGAATGCCATGGAGACGATCCACATTAGCAACAAATGCTTTGCCGACGGTGATTGAAGCAAACGGGGTGCTTTAAGGCTACAAAGTGGGCATACTTCGTTAAACGATCGATGCTACCATGATAACAGTATGTCCATTAGATGGTGTTAATCCTTTGATAAAATCCACCGAAATATTGATCCAACTTGGAGCAGGAGCTGGCAGTGGTTGAAGCAACCCAGCAGGCATCATATAATCAGTTTTTTTATCGTTGAAAGATATCACATTGTTGCAAGAACTCTTTCACTGACCAGCGTATATTAGACCAGAAGGAATTGTCCTTGACGCGAAAGTGAGTTTTATGAAACCTGAAATGCCTACCAGTAGTTGATGAGTGACATTCTACAAAATCAAAGTTGAGGTGGGGGCTTAAGTGGACTTTTGTCATTTTTTCAACCACACGTTTGATTGTGTTTTGATCAAATCCTTAGAAAAGGGATCCTGTGAGGCTTCTTTTTTAAGTATCGTCCACCAATCTACATGTGGCACCAAAATGAATAAAAATTGAAATTCAACGACACGTGATAAAGAATCTGCACATTGATTTTCAGTTCCTCTTTTGTATTCAATTTCATAATCATAACCAAGTATTTCTGGAAGCTTGCGCCGGGGTAGTGATCCATTACTCGAGTAAGTATTGGAGACTCTTTAGATCGGTACGGACTGCAAATGATTTCTCGAGCAAATAAGGACGCCATTTTCGGATTGATTGGACGATAGACAGCATTCTTTCTCACAGGTAGATAATGCTAAAGCCGATTCGTTTAAAGCCTCACTGAAGTAAGCAATTGGCCGATTGTTTCGTGGAAGGATTGTACCTTTTCCAATTTCACTTTTATCACTTTCAATCATAAATCGTTGGGAGAAATCTGCATGGGACAGGATTGGTGGTGATGTAAACGCCTCTTTTAATTGTTCGAAGGCTACTTCGACGGCCTCATTCCATTTAAATCCACACTTGGTCAAGACTTGATCTAGAGGAACTACCATGCATCCAAAATGACGGATGAACTTTCGATAGTAACCTGCTAAACCTAGAAATCCACGTACTCCTTTTGTTGTTGTCGGTGTAGGCCACACGAGGACTGCTTGTATTTTGGTTGGGTAAACTGCCGCTCTTTGCACTTAAATAACGTGGCCCAAGTAATCGACTAGCGGAACTCTAAACATGCATTTTGATTCTTTAACAAACAAACTTAGTAGTTGATAAGATTGTTAAAACCGTTCGCAACTGTGAGAGATGATCTTTAAACCTTACAGTGAAACACAAATTCTCTTATCATATATATATATATATATATATATATATTATTATTATTATGTAGTGAAACACATAAATTAAAAAAATAATTTTTTTAATTTGTAAATTTGAAAATTTATTATTTTAAATATATATTATTTTAATTTAAAATAATATTGCAGCGTGCAAGTTACCAAAATCACTGGTTGTTGTAGACCTCGAGTGACTTTGCCACTTGTGCCACCGCGGCATACAGTTGATTTTAAGTAAAATTATTTTAGTAATTTTATTTTTTTAAAATAATTATTAATAATTAATTAAAAATAAAAATTAATTTTCAAATTTATAAATTTTAATTTGTTATTATATATATTGTTTAATATTTTTTTAATTTTTTTTATCAATTACGATTAGTTTAAAAAGGTGAAACTAATTATATTAGTAATTTTTTAAAAAGATTAATTATTTAGGTAAATAACTTTTAAAATAAGGTTACTTAAAATTGCTTTTGACTCATTTTCTTTTGTTTAGTGAAAAATGGAAAGATGGAGGCTTTGTTTCGTCTTGTTGCTTGTTCTTTCTTAGACCACTTTGGATATTGTCTGTATCTTTATGAATATTTTATTTTCTGCAACTGGTGATGGTTATCACATATCTGCTAATAATTAAAACTGTTTTTGTTTGTTTGCTCCCTCTTTTGAAAATGAGAAAAAAAGGGCACCCTCTTTTTCCTTCATTTCTGACACTAAACGTTATTATCTTTGTCAGATGTTTAATGGATATTACAGATTGCAGTGTATGAGTGAGCAATATGTTGGCGGAAGGAGGGAGGCTTTTTCAATCCCAACTGTCTCTATTTGTAGCAAGCAGTTGTTGTTGGGAGCTGGGACCACTACGACCCCTTCTTAACCTCCTTTGTGATATTTTCAGGATAACCCTTCACCATCAAATATAATTTCTGTATCTACCCTTGTAAATTAGGAGCTCTTCGGGTCCATTATTGAAACCCAAAATTTTGTTTTCTTTGGGGATATTTTTTCCTTTGATTTATCTCTTTTCTAGATGCTCCCAAATTTTTTGTTATTATTAGGTCTAATTTTACCTGCATGTTGTTTTTTCAAATACAAACTTTCAGTATATCACGTGCAGTGATGGATTGTTTTGTTTATTCAAACTAAACTAAGCATTTGATTAGAAAATTACAGAGGTTCAAGGAGGACGTGGTGGAATAGGATTTTTCTTAGTGAAGGTTTGATTTCTTCTCACCTTGCTGCTTGAATGCTTTAATCACTGCAGTTTTGGAAGAGAAGTTTTTTAAGCGTTGGTTAGGTGTCAGAGTCTTGACAGTGCTTGTACAATCAGTTGTTGGTAGTCTTCATTTTGTGGCAATTTTAACAGCTAGCCTAATATCTCTTCAGAAGGTTGAATATTGGAGTGAAAGAAGTAATCTGAGGTGGGTTATTCCTTAATCAGGAGTGAAAAATCGTGAAATTACTGGGTGGATGCGGAAACAAACATCATAAGTGGGTATTTTTAATATGTGGTTGAAATCCAGGTATCAGATAGTGGGTTTCACTGTTTGAATTCTTGTAGACTGACCATTCAATGCATAACTACCTCTTTGAAATGAGTTTTTCCAAATATGGCAAGGATCCAAAATCTTAGACGGAGGTCTTAAACTCACAGTTTTGAATATCAACAATCGTTTTCTTTTAGGGAATGGATGACCTCATAAAAAATGACACTTTAAGAACATTTTTCCTCCTATTAGAATTCCCTGTTTTTAAATTTTTTATTAATGTCTGAAAATTCGACTAAATGTCCGTTTTATGTGAGTTCACGGTAGCTGGTTACATTAACTCTGCTCCAAGTTAATGAATTTTAGATTCATGTTTTGATATGTCTGTCAGTAATTGAGACTCATATATGTAATTAATGTCCATTCTACTGTCTGGTAAATTGGCAGAAGAAAACAAGAATTAGGGTTACGGAGACTATGCTGTATAATATAATTTTGGAAGTACTGAGGGTTATAACTGGATATGTGTCTCTGGTCCTGCACTGTTAAAACTGTTGTTATCAAGTAGAGCTTTTGGTTAACTGGGTTTCTGTTAGAATTGGGAATGAAAATTCGAGTACTCTTTCATTCTATTATCGACTTCTAGGTTTTCTTCTTTGTTTGGTTTCTCCGTTGTATCTTTCATACCTCTCACCATCCAAAACCCTAATTACTACACTGTAGTATTGACTGTTACCCTTATTTATTTGTTTAAGCTGCCATTTACTGCATCTTCAATTTTATGGTATTTAGATATTTTCATGGTCTAACTGAACTTTGTTGCCTTTCCAGTCATCAATAGGTCAGCAATTCACAAGAGTCCAGTTTTTGAATTGTGGAGCAAATCACCATTGAATTCTTCACATACTACACTGGCTTTTTGTGCTTTTTATTGGAGGTAATCTTTGGTTCAGCTTCCTTGCCTTTTTCTGGGGCTTGTTTATCTCTCTTCTTCCTTACCTCCATACTCTGACTGCTGCTTTCTACAATTTCTTTTATAGTCTATTATCAAACCAGTTTCTAGTGATATCAGCTGCTAAAATAACTTGGATCCGTATTTCAAGACCTCTTCTATTCTAGAGAATCCATGGCTTTCTTTTTGATGGGTTTTAGGTTGGCCTAGATTTTAGAGAAGTTTGGCGGGTTGATTTTCTGTTTGTCTAGTGGGTGGTATTCTGGTTAGTGGATTCAAACAAGCTAGATGACTGTGGATGAAGTGGGAAGTAGCTCTGTTTGGACTAAAGAGCAGGATAAGGCATTTGAGAATGCCTTGGCAACTTATCCAGAGGATGCTTCAGATCGATGGGAGAAAATTGCAGATAGTGTTCATGGGAAATCGCTAGAAGAGATTAGAAGTCACTACGAGGTTCTCGTGGATGACATCAATCGCATTGAGTCTGGCTGTGTTCCTCTGCCTAGCTATAATTCATCTTCTGATGGGTCTACGAGCCATGCTGGTGATGAGGGAACTGGCAAAAAGGGTGGCCACTATGGGCATTGTAACAGTGAGTCCAACCATGGAAATAAGTCTTCAAGGTCAGATCAGGAGCGCCGCAAGGGGATAGCGTGGACAGAGGATGAGCACAGGTTAATTTATTTCTGTGTTCTTATTTATTTTCTCTCTTTATTGATTGGCAGATTGTTTCTGAAAGTGCTTTGATTATGGAAGAAATGCTTTCTGTGCAGTTAATTAAGTGCTGTGCATGTGTTTCTGCTTCTTTATATTTTTGGTGTGCATTTGAGCCTTAGTCATATTTTACAATGAAGAGCTTACTCTGACAATGCTTTAGATTTTATGATCTTCAGCTTATTTCTTTAAACATAATTTTTGGAAGTTACCTTTTTGGGAAAAGTGATATCTGGTGGCTATTTTTAATGAAGTCATTCCAACACTTGACTTTCTGCACTGCTTCCTCAAAGGGTTGCTGCCATAAAATCACTGGCAGATGGTGAAGATGTACTCCGTTGGTAACCTATTGTTTATCAGTATATTATGAGATGATACCAAGTAGTAAACAAGAGAAGTTATTTTGAATGTTTATACGTGGAAGAGAAATCTTATTGCTTCTGTTGCTGAACTGTGTTGCCTATGTTTCTGCTTGCAAAACTTATGCTAGAACCTAACCTTTTTTGCAAGAGATTTTGTGATATCCTCGGTACCCATATTGGTTTTTCTTGGATAATCTACCAATTATTTCAGTTGAAGTTTATTTCTAACAGAAAAGAAGGGGGCTTAGTGGGGGAAGAGAAAGGGAAAGAAAAGAAAAAAAAATGAAAATATTGACTTCATATTAACCTGATAGTCGAAAATGTTACTGTGCTAATAGTAGACTTTGGTTTGGGTTCAATTTAGAGGTTATATGTTGTTAATTTGTTATTCAAAATTTTCAAAGAGTATTATTCTCATAATTATCATTGACACATTGTAGTTAAAGAATAGGAAGCTAGATACTTTTACAAAAAATGGAGACAACTGAACCAGAAATAACTGCAGCAAATATTGTGCCTAGTTCCAGTGAATATTCGCCTGTGCTTGTGTTAACCAGAGATTTTGGAAGTGGGAGATCTCATTTTTGGGATACTATGAATTTGATAAGGAATAGCAGCTTAAAATAAACATTGGAGTGATGAAAGTCATTGTTTCACTGGAAACCTAGGATGTGTTGATTAAGTTCTGGAATTAGGAGTTTATCCTGATGGCAAGGAGCATAGAGCTTCGAGCATGATGATTGAAATTCAAGAAGAATGAATTTTTAAGAATAACCACTGGTTCATCTATTTGTGCCATAGGACAGCAGATTGTCCTATGCTTCTCTGCATTCATTTGCATTTTCTTCAATAGCAAAGTTTGCCCCTTTTATTTACGAAAAGTTAATACTTGCAATTCTAGTGAATAACTTTGTTTTTTCAGTTGGGGGAAAAGCAGCCATTCTCGTTAGACATATCAGCAAAAATAAATATTGACAGACATGTCCTATTTGAGGTACTCTATATACCAAGGAGAAGACAACATGCTTGTGAGTGCATGTGTGATTTAATAATAAGTACACTGGAGCCTTACTGCCAGAAAAAATCATTCATCATTTTAGCAGAATTATGATCAATCAAATTTAGATCCTATATAGAAGCTTGTTTTAGCCTGAATTTGTTTGTATTCTAGATTATGAAGCCAATCTAGTTGGAGATGCATGCTGATCTCTTTTGTAATTTCTTGGAATGAAATTTACTCGATAAGAGTTTGATGATTGGGCAGAATCTTTCCTTGCATTCAGTGAATTAATGAGCATTACTTTTTGTAATGGACCCTGTCAAACTAATTTTCAATGTTTTCAGGCAAATGCAAACATTAAATTGTCATGTGGAGACAAGGTTATAGATAATGTGTTAATTATTCCGAATGTTATTTTTTTGAAATCAACATTGGACTTCTCATTTTGAAGTGGGTGAGTGCCTTTGTTTCTGGGCTGGCAGTTGGACGTTACCCTTTGGGGCATATCCCTAAAGTTTTAAGTTGTTTTACTGCTAGATTAGTGATTGAGAAGATGGGTGATTGAGTGCACATTTCAC
Source organism: Xylocarpus granatum (assembly GCA_019650275.1). NCBI lineage: Eukaryota > Viridiplantae > Streptophyta > Magnoliopsida > Sapindales > Meliaceae > Xylocarpus > Xylocarpus granatum. The sequence continues at coordinate 196,519 of BNST01000064.1, read as the reverse complement.
AACCATTAGATATCCTCTCTGTGGCAACTGTTTCCTGCGTGGTCATTTTAGGTTGGCATGGATGTGAAGTGCCCAAGGATTTCTTGTATTTGTCATGTTGGTCTTCATGCTATGAAGAAATTTTTTTAAGCAAGTGCTTAGTAATGAGGATGTTTTGAGAACTAACATGCTTAGATGTTGTCATTTGACAGAGTCAACTCGATGATGAACTGATGATGATTCTTTAAGTTACTAATTTGAACAATATATTAACCTCTATGTTAAAGTCTTGGTGACTTGGTATGACATTGTTAATACTAGCCCATATTGAAGACTTGAAGGTGTAGTGGAGAGAACTTTGGCCCAAGCTTTGAAACTACTCTGAATGACTAGCATTTCGTTAAAGAAGATTGTTTAATTGATAGGTTAGCAGTATGTTATGCAGTTAATCTGTTTTTAATTAATAAGAAATAGATGGTATGGAAAACTCATTTTTCTAACAGATCAAATGTATACTCCAATCCCTGTAACTAGCTTATTTGGTCCTTGTGTCTGTTGCTCCTGAAAAGGAAATGGTTTTTCCTTTTTCTTATTCATTCATGTAACAGTATGCAATTTGCTATTTCCAAACCGTTATACCTGGATTTTAGGTTGCATGAAGTCTCAATTCTTTTTTATTTTTGTCATTTTATTTGTGGTTCCCCATCAATTGGTTGTTTTCTCTAAGTTCTGGCAGATTTTTTTTCTTTTAAATCATGTTGTGAGAGATAAGATATTTACACCTTTAAGATGTAAATTTATCATGATTAGATATTGGATTTTAAATCTTTTAGAAGTATCCTTGTGTTCTGGATCTTAAATTTGCATATTTTGCCTTGCCATCAAGCAGTTACTGTTAAGAGTTTTATGCTAGTTGTCATTTGGCCATTCAAATTATGCTTATTTGATGAATTATTTTAGCTCTGGCAGATTTTTAATCTATTTTATAGAAGTGTTTTTTTCCCTCAAATTTCAGATTGCTTAGACTTAACCATAGACATTTGTGATGGTATGTTTCCTAAATTTCAGTTTGGTTGCCCGCTTAGGTTTTGTTCATCTGAGTTTTCGTTCCATACTTGAAAAGTAAAGTGCTTTAGGGAGAAAGGTCTTGAAATGGGCATAATTTTTATGTAGTGGAATCTCACAAGAATTACATTGTCCAGTAACCATATATTCAATTTAGCCTTCCCACTTGCTGAGGGAAGCATGCATAAAGCTTGGATTGTAGTAAAAGAACTTTTTTGGGGAAGATGTTTGCTGAGCAAGTTTGGTGGTTATCTTTTGTAGTCATTATGGAAATCCTTTGAAAACCACAGCCAATAAAATAATGAGTATTGCAGAAATTTTGTACTGTTGAACATTAAGAGTTTGCACCAAGAGTAGTTTTATGTATGTTTCTTGAAAGGTAAAGGTAATCTTGTAAGAAGGGGGATATTTTCGTTAGAAATGTAAGATATTTTGACAATATATGTAGAAATGTGAAAAAGCAGAGTGCGTATATTCATTATATTGTCCAAGAAGATTCTTTGTCCTTGTCAAGGATGGAGCCAAGAATTTCATCGATAGGGGCAGTTTATAATAATTACTGAGGCAAAAATTTACTAAAAATAATAAATACAAAAGCTTACATGTATTTATAGTACTTTGTTGATACAATTTCGTTTTACATAAATGTTTTGTTGTAGAGTAGTTCATTATAAGTACCTTTAAATATGTCTGTGTATGTGCAGTCAAACTATCATTAATCAATTAATCTCCAGTAATTGATTTTTGAAAATCTTCATAGGTGAAAATGTAGAATGAGAAGAATATGGGCTTTCTACTTTGGTCAGCACCAGTGAAACTATCAATCTATTGCTTCAATTAAATGAGGAGAAAGTTATTTGTATGACAACATAAGAAATAGTGGAAACAGAATTGAGAATTATAGAGAATTAAAAGAGGAAGAAGGATGGGTTTAATCAAGATTGTCATTGAGTTGATAAAGATTAATTTTGACATTCTGTTTATGCCAGTAGTAGTTAATTCAATGATTTATTTTGAGATTCAAAAGGGAAGAGATGATGTGACTCTTCCTTTGAGAGGGGGCATAACAACGTGTTCGGACTAACTAGCAAATTATGAGAAAAATGTCATAGTTTGAAAATTTTACAAAGTTCAGGGGTCCATCCAGCCCTACTGTTCCTTTGCTCTTTCCATCTCTGGTCATCTTTCATATCTTTATGATTTTTTTAGTGTTGCTTACTCTTTAGAATTCTCCAAGCATTGGTGCTAGCAGTGGTGAAAATTTCTTGGCTTCACTGTTAGTACATATGGCAAATCCATGGTTAGTGTTAGGACATATGACTTAAAGCACCAGTTATTTGGTGGAAGGCCCTACTGGATAGTTGTTGTTGAGATGAAAGGCATTTGTAATATTCCTGTGTAGATGTTACATTTGATCCCATGCTAATTTTATTTATTTAAATGTTGAGGATGCTATTTTATGAGGTCACAGGGTGAGAACTATTAGAACTTAAATAATAATGCTTTGCCCTTATCTAATTGCTTAAACTGTTGGGTCAAGTAGTCACTTAACATGAATGTCAAATTTGATACACTTAAAACTCATTGCATATGTAGCATAGATGATGTTTATACATATGGTCACAACATGATCCGCCTTATTTATGGCAATTGTATATTGTCTGTTAAATGCTTCCTTGTTCTTTCTCATCAATAATGATTTAATGGGTTGGTTCTAATTCATTTTCATCCAAACAGGTTATTTCTTCTTGGTTTGGACAAATATGGAAAAGGTGACTGGCGAAGTATATCACGTAACTTTGTCATTACAAGAACACCAACACAGGTGGCAAGCCATGCACAAAAATACTTTATTCGTTTGAACTCAATGAACAAAGATAGGAGACGATCAAGCATTCATGATATCACCAGCGTCAACAATGGAGATATTTCAGCACCACAAGGACCAATCACTGGTCAAACTAATGGTTCAGGGGCAGGAGGCTCCTCTGGAAAGTCTAGCAAGCAACCCCCTCAACACTCAGCTGGGCCACCAGGTGTCGGCATGTATGGAATGCCAACTATGGGCCAATCGATAGGACCCCTTGTTTCAGCTGTTGGCACCCCTGTTAATCTTCATGCCCCAGCACACATGGCATATGGTGTCAGAGCTCCAGTGCCAGGAGCAGTCGTTCCTGGTGCACCGATGAATGTGTCTTCGATGCCATATCCCATGCCGCACACATCTGCTCATAGGTAATATGCTGTTCTAGCTGCTACAATGTGCAAAGTGGGAGAAGAGAAAAGAAGACTACTTTGCTTGTGCATATGTTTGGTCAGTGGGTACTTCGTTTAGCCAGAATAAGATTTGCTTATTCGCAAGCACAATATGTCCAATCTTCCAAGTCAAAACCGTCATTTTTTTTGAAATTTCCAAATAAGCCGGAGGAAGAAAAATGACATGCAATCTGTATAGGCAAGGCAACTGTGGGAAATGGGGGCAGGATTATGGGTAGAATAGAGCTCTAGTATCTTTTTCTTTGTCTGAAAGGTTACTTGTCTTAGAAGTAGTCAGTCACCGCTGTTATTTCTGGCAAAACTTGTATTGCTGTTATTGCTATAAATTTTGTTTTAACTTTTATTCTTCAAATGGCTTGACATGTGTATGATTTGGGTAGAAATTGAGCTTTATAATTGCTGTTATTGCTAAAATATTGTAATTTACAATAAGAATTAAAATGATGTGACATAGAGTGAGGCCACCTACCAATAATGTCATTGGTTTGAAATCTTCTGCATCTCCATCTGCTTCAGGGGATTAAGAAAGTAATAATAATAATTCATTTATTTTGCAATGATAATTTTTAGATTAGAAAATGCCCCACAGGTTTTCTAAGCTAAGCTAGAATGGATGATGAAATATTTAAAAATGTTTCACAGTTTTGTATAGTATAGATGAAATATTAGTTTTTAGTCAAAATAAATTCATGTACATAAATGCATTCACACAAAATTTTAAATTATCTTAAAACAATAATATATATATATATATATATATATATATATAATAGAGTTAATTAATCAAAATTGAAAGTTTAGGATTAATAATAAACAAAAATAAAATAAGTTACAATCTCGTATAGTAACAAAAATATTAAAATTTTAAAATAACATAGAAATAATAAATATAAAACTTTTTAGGTTTACTAAATCATAGTAGAAAATTTATACTTAAGTAAAGTAAGAGTGATAATTTTTGACACGACTAGTCAAACTAACATGAATCCGACACAAATTTATAAGTTCGAGTTTACATAAAATAATAAATACGAGATTACATAATTAATCATTGTGTCGAATTGGGTGTAGAGTTTTTAACAAATAAGTTTTGTTTAAAATATGATTAATTATTTGAATAATTATAATATATTAATTTATTTGTAATTTAATAATTTTATTAATATATATTTTAAATATTTTAGCTATATTTATCATGGTATTTAGTTATATTTAAAATAAAATTAATTAGTATTTGTGTACAAAAGTATCATAAAACTTATAAAAATATATTGTAATATATATAAAAAAATATACATCGACCAAGTAATATAATTACAAACCCATTTAATAATTTATTAATTATGTTGGGTTAGAATTTTTAATTCTTTGCACAATTATTAAATGGATTAATTTCTATTTAATACAATATAATACAATTATAAATACAATTAAAAATACTCATTGCCATCTCATTTAACTTTTGAAAATAAGACAGATAACAGCATGAATAGCCCCAGATAAACTGTGTACAAGTTATGAATTTCCTTAGTGATGTTACATAATATATAACTTACATATTGAAGAACTTAGCATTTTGTGGGAAACATATTATGGCTTAGCTAATGTTGTATGCAGCAAAAAAGACCCACATTGCATAAAATTCATTTGGATTACCTAATTATTAATGTCATCATTCCTATAGCATACAACAACAAAAATAAATTTTCTGAAAAGAAACTGTTAGGTTAACCTCAACTTTACTTTTTTCATTATGGATGATTACTATACAAAGCAATATTTATTGAACCTGACTAGACATCTTTCTCGTAGAAAAGAAATAAACCTATCAATCTTGTACACTTTCTTCCTGCACAAACAAGACATTTGTAGAAATATTTATAAATGGTAAGCCTCTGTAATGGGATGAAACTAGACTTATACTAACTAGCACAACACAAAATTCAAATGGTGGGACATAAACTCAAACCTCCATCCAGTATATGGTTCAACGATATCGAGGCCCCGTACATGTATAATAATAAGCATTCATAAACAACAGCTTAGACATTGGAAAAGTTCAGTGATTGGTAGAAAATTTGATTGGAAGGGATTTTACCTATCAATATCTCAAATTATTATAGAACATATGACTGAAAATTATACTCTACATATGATCAACCAGCCAACCAACCAACGATAGCTTTTGCAATTACCACAAGTTTACAGAGAAAATTGTAAATAAGAGTTAGCCGGTGCAATAAAATTTCACAAAAGTGCTAGAAGAATTCAGCAAAGTAGTAACAACACAACAGTTGCAGCAATACATGCTTAATGAAGAATTAATGTTTAATTTATTTTCACAATTGGTTCATATTAAATTTTTTTTGTTGTTTATCTTAAATTTATATGTAATATTTTAAGTTATTTGTTTCAAATTTTATATTAATCATTTTGAATTTTATATTAAAACATGTTAAATGCAAATACATAATATATATATTATATTAAAATAGACACATAAAGGAGAAAAAAATTAAGAAATTTATTTTAAAGTTTAAACTTTTTGTTTTTTCTCCTTTAGGTGTCTATTTTAAAGTGTAATTTTTAAATTTGATAGATAACAAAAAATTGAAATATAAAATTAAAAATAAAATATAAAAAATATATTTAAAATATTTTTATATTTTTTAAAATAATTTTTTTTATATAAAAATAACTTTTAATTTTGTTATCTTTTAATGACTCAAATTGATAATAATAAATGATTTAACAAATTATTATCGTATAATTGTTAACATTTGATTAAAAAAAAGGGAGCGAGAAATTTTCATTTTATTGAACTCATTCCTTATTAATTTTTAAAATCAGAAATTTTTTTAAAAAAAATCTATGCAAGCCCGCCCTCATTTTACTCATTAAATTTTTTCTAAAAAAAGGGTAATAGGGTAAAATTCAAATATGTGACTTGCATGGGCCCAAAATTTAGGTCCAAAGTTCACCTTCAGTTGTATTTTTATTTTGTAGTTAAAAAGTTTCCATCTTGACTGTTTTGCCATTGGTCTGCTGCGTTGTTTAATTTTTTTGTTTTTAACTTAAAAGAGAAAGAAGGGTTTTATAGTAAAATGGTTGGTTGATTCTCTCGGCTAATTCATAATGAAGAATGGTCCAATCCTCAGAACCTTGGCAATTTTAACCAAAGAAACTCGCTTTTGGACAAAATTGCCCCTGAATCCTTGATTTTGATAAATGTTTATATTCCAAATTTATTTCTTTAATTTATGATAGGCTTGTAACACATTTGATTATGCACGTATAAGGACATCTCATGCCGCACGGCACATCCACCATCTCCAACTAGCACTCCATTCTTTTGCTTCGCTTCGCACGTCACCAGCGCACAAATTCCATCTTGATTTTCACTTCTAACATCTCCAGTGTACATTTGGATTGACATGCCGCATATTCAATCTTCTCCTTCTCCATAGCACGAGTTTTGTTGACGCGCCACCTCCTTGATTTTCGTCTTCTCTACACACATCAGTGTAGACATGCCTCATCCATCATCTTTCGTAGTTAACATGTCAAACACCCACGAGTATAGAAGCAAGGAGTGTTTCTCTAGGATCCTAGTTTATACATGTAGATGTCGTTATGAACGCCATTTAGCATATGCTTCAACATGGAAGCGGGACTTTAGTGATAAGAGAAGCTATTTTGAGCATAGATGACTCTCGTTTGGTAAGGATTCAGAGATGAGATTGCTCGAGTTAAGCTAGAGTTGGAATGCTGCGAGATGAGACAACTCTTGGTAGGGGAGAGTTGCAGGCACTCGGAGGTGAGAAAACTCTTGGTAAGGAAGAGGTGTAGGCATTCCGAGTTGAGGTGCAGGAATGGCGGGAGGCATTAAGCAACATTCACTAGGTATTGAGAAATTCCAACTTGCTATTTATAATAAAATTATGATTCTTACAGTACATTCTTTTCAGGAGCACACTCAGATCAATGATGATGATCTCCAAGTATCATGGTCATCGCTTAAGATAGTGTTGCAACTGAGGAAGCTTTCACACTTAATCTGTGCATCAAGTCCAAGCGATGGTACATAAGGACACGAACGTTAACCAACCCCTTCGTCAATCATGCCAATTTGAAGAAGCAAAATACTGTAGGGTCATCTCGTGCACGAGAACAGTTGGAACTCTTTGGCAAGTGGATGGTAGACGAGGATGCTACACTTGGGGCAGTTGCGTAGGACCTCAATCATGCCATCTCGGAACATGTCGATTAAGGGGTAGGGGGACTGTTCGTGCGGTGGGAAAATTGAAAAAGTGATGCGCGATAGATCAAGGGCAATTTGGTCGAAATCGCTTTTTTTTTCCAATAAATATGAAAAGTTTACAGGGGAGGCCATAAAAAAATTAGCCCAATATTTAGGCTATTCACAGAGAAAGCCGCGGCAACCCCCCCTCCCCCCGATCAAAACACGCCCTCCCTCCCCCAACCAAAATGAAAAAACATAAAACAGAAATCAAATCCCGAACGACCAGATAGGGTAGAGGTAATCTCATTCTCATCTGCGTAAATGCAAACCGTTTCATTTCATCTTTCAAGTCATGATTTTAAATTCAAATTCAATTCCTTCCTATTTCTACGCTAAACCCGTATCGCTCTTCACTAATCCCCGTGATAGTCATAGTTCCCAGACTACCCCTCAAAACCAAACTAATTCACCGATTTGGACCATAACCGAGATAGCACAATCCATCAATGGAAAAATACTCAGATGGGGTCCTCCAGGCGTCATCTGTACGGACACCAGAGGCTTAGAATCCAACAAAAACCAGTGGTTTTTTGCCATTACTGGCGATCACTTCGATGCCCACGAGTTCATTTCCCCTGAATTATCTGGTAAAGGATGCGTTGGCGTTATTGGGCACCGGGTTTGCGAGAATTGGGATAAGGGTTTTGTTCAAGTTGAAGGCAATGGCGACATTAGCACCGTGAATTCATTGGTAAATATGGCTTGTTATGCAAGAAACAATAGATTCAGTGGCGTCTTAATTGGAGTTACAGGTAGTGTGGGGAAAAGTACAACAAAGAGTATGATAGCATTGGCTCTTGAGAGTTTGGGAGGAAATGTGTTTAAGAGCTATGGGAATTGGAATAACAGAATTGGTGTTGCTTTAAGTTTGATTGGCATTCATAGAGATGCTGATATTGCGGTTTTGGAGATGGGGATGAGTGGAAAGGGAGAGATATTGGAGCTTGCGAGAATGGCTAGGCCGGAGATACGAGTTGTTTTGAATGCGGGGGCTTCACATTTGGAGAGTTTTGGGAGTTTGGAGGATGTTGCAATGGCAAAAGGGGAGATTTTTCAGGAAGCAAAGCCAGGTGATGTTTGTGTTGTGAATGCTGACGATCCTCTTGTCGCAAGCCTTTCTGTACCACGTGGTGCTAGGAAGGTATGTTAAGAGTTTGATTATAGTTGTTGCTTTTGATATGGATCAACCAAAATATTAATTTGGAGTTTTTGGGGTGCTTAAGTTGTTCTTGATTGGTGGACATTGAGTTGGATTCTATACCTAAGGAAATTTAAGAATTGGTTGATAGTTGCATTGGTTGATTTCTTTTTGAAAGCTTATTACTTGTGAAAGCAAGAACGAAAGGGGTATGGGTACGGATAGGTTGTTTTAGCCTTTTGTACATGGTTAATGCTATAGGCTCTTTGTTTAGAGTGATTCCTTGTGATGCATTGAGGCTTTTCTTCAACCAGTACACTCAATTTTTTCACTTTTTAACTCACAGAATGTAAGACATGGGGCACAAAAGAGCTAACACACAAAAATAAAGCAACGTGACAAGCAACCACAATGCATACGAGAGTTACAAAGGCACCGATCTTTAACCTTTTTATTAATCATAAAAGGGAATTACAAGTGCTAACTCGCTCACACTTGCCTCTTTCTCATAACATGTGCATGTACGTACTTCTCTCATGTACATATCTCATACTAAAGGGTCTCATCCTTTTATATAGTGAAATCAACAGCTCTTGGTTCCTAGGGTTATTAGGAATTTTGATCTTAGTATAACTCTTATAATTCAAGTATATTTTCTATAATCCAAGTATATTTCGTATAATCTGAGTATATCTTTGTTGGCATCTAATTTCAAGTAGAACTCTACCATAATGAGTCCTATGCATAATTGAACTTTGTTGCGCACAACAATTCACCTTGTTGTGCCATATCACACTTCTACCGCACTTAGAAGTTGGGATCCAATAAGTAGGGTCATATTCAAACTTTTGGTGTGATCCACTTATTTTAACGGACCACAGAAAGAATCTGATCTCAACTTAAACTTTACAAGTAGTGCCCCACACGCCTTTGTCTTCTAAGGTTTTGGACCATAAGGAATCTATTGAACCCTACATTGATTGGGGAAAATATGTCTCTAAGACATAGATATGCGGAAACCCTCTTATTCTACCGCACAATGTGGCCGCCAGCGTTGCATAGTCTGCCTGCCAATGCCGCACATTGGTGCTTAGCACTGCACATAGGTGCCTAGCACCCCGCGCTCTGTGCACTGCCCTTCTGCGTGTTGCACGCCTTCATGCCACATTAACCTTTGTTTATTGTCTATCAAGCCCAACTTGCCTCTGTTATGTTTGCTCCTATACTCAATCCTTGTCATCTTGTGCGTGTTGCACCTACAACCCATAAAACCTCCCCCATTGGCTAGGACAAGGTGTCATCTTACCCTCAGATGCATGCTACTGATCAAGGTCGTGATAAACTGCCCCCACTTGGAAAACTCAACATCCTCGTTGGATCAGAGAAAGATTCTTGCACATGTTTCTCGAATTGCCACAATTTAGCGTCTTGCTGCTAACTAGCAGCTGCAGCACTTTCTCCATTTCACTGAACTAAATACTTTGTTCTTCAGTTCTTTTTACTCTGCCCCAAGATTCGATGATTCAGCATCTTCTTGACCTCCTTGTAGAATTGTTGTTGAATCACGGGCGAAGCTCGCCTGACCTGTTGATGTTTCTCATCAAGCAAGTTCTTGTGGAAGGGCTTCAAGAAACTTATATGTACTGTGGGGTGTATCTTTAATTTCTCAGCTAGTCTCAACTCATAAGCAATTTTGCCCACCCTATGCACTACTTCAAAGGGGTTGTCATACTTGGGTATTAGTCTTTTGTGCACGATTTTGCTACTAATCTTCTTCTATATCTGTTCAACAACACTTTATCACCTACACTGAACTCTAGGTCTCTCCTTCCAGCATTCGCATATTTCTTCATGCGATGATCTGCCTTAGCTAAAGTTATTGAAAGTTAGCTTAATCAATTTCTCCTTTTCGCGTGCAAACCTATATATAGCCAGACACCTTATCTTAATGTTCTGCTTTGTCATCTTATGCGGCGTTTTAAGAAATTGTCCCATCACCAACTTGGTTGAACTCATCTTTGTCGAAGAAGATATGTGAATGTTGTAGTAAATTTAAGTTGAATCGAGCAACTCTACCCAGTTCCTCTAACTTTGCCGTCACATAATGCCTCAAATACTTCTCGAGTAAGGCATTAACTCGCTCAGTTTGTCCATCCGTATGTGGATGATTGGTAATCGAAAATTTTAACTTAGTGCCCATGAGATTAAAAAGTGAAGTTTAGAACCTACCTGGGAAGCACGCATCTCTATCGCTCATGATATCTTTTGGCACTCTAAAGTACTTTATAACATGCTTGAGTATTAGCTCTGTGGCTCTCTCTATTGGACACGCATGTGGTGCAGGAATAAACACAGTATACTTCGAAAATTTGTGGCATTTGTATCTAGCATAGCCTGAATATCCTTCCTATTGACTTGCGCCTTCACATTCATAAACTCTCGGTAGGATTCGTCAATTCTTAGCGCATTGCACCTTTGTTGTTGTAATGGGTTGAGTTTAGGCAAGTTGGTCTCTATCTTCGCGGTCTTTTTCTTCTCAGTCACTGTCGTATTCATCTTGGTCTGTTTAGGGCACTCTCTTGCCCTATGAGGTCCATAACAAATAAAACAATCCATTCTTCCTTGCACAGGGAACTTAGATTGATTGGCTCCCCCTTTCTCTTTGGATTTTGGAAGTTTTTGCGCACTAATTTTCTTTTTTCTCTTATTTTTGCTCTATTTTCTTGCCCTGAACTGAGCTATGGTCTGACAATCTACCAAGCTATTTGCCGCTACAATAGCCATAGTTAGATCTTTCACGCCTTGCCTGCGTAGCTCTATTTGGGCCCTAGTTCTGCAAGCCCGATATGAAATTGAAAAGATTGTCTTCCTCAGACATATTGCAGATATCCAACATTATCGAGCTGAATTCCTTCACATAATCTCACACAGTCCCTGTGTGCCTCAATCTCTTCAATTTCTCACGAGCAAGCCACACTACTTTGCTAGGCAAGAATTGAGCCTTCAATTCTCTTTTCAAGTCCTCCCATGTCTCAATGGGTGGCCTTTGTGCTTTCAGTGTCCTCATTCAGCTTTGGTATGCCACCATAACTTAACATCGCCTATCAAATACATGGTAGTTATGTCTACCTGTTCAGCATCCGAAATATGGGTCGCATGAAAATACTATTCCATGTCCCACAAGAAAATTTTCAATTCCTTGGCATTCCAGGGATCCATGAAACCCATGGGTTCAAAGGACTTTTCTTTTGGCCTGGCATTACTTATAACAACTTTCAACACCCGTAGTTCAGTATCGCACTTATCTACTTGCTCCCTTAAAGCAACATTAGCGGCCACTAGGTGCTCACCTGTGTTGATCATCCACTCGTGGCATTCCGTCTCAAAGTTCCTCAGCGAATCCTTGATTTCTGCCATTTCATCTCTCATCCTAGAGATTTCACCCCTTATGGCCACCAACTCCTGTGTTACGGCCTACATTTGGGCAACAATTGTTGGGCTCTGCAATATTATTGTCCCGTATCGCATGCTCCCATCTCTCCATGCATTCCTTTAACATCTCACTCGACATTGTGTGTCATAACAAGTGATCTAGTATGGCTCCTCCCTTACCGCACTTATTTTATCACTATCCCGTGATTCCTAGCACTGACCAAAAACCAACTTGTGGTAATTGGGCACTGATACCACTAACTCGCAGCAATCCGACGTTAACTCGAAGCAATCAGGCTTTGATACCAACTGTCACAGGGTCTTTGTTTAGAGCGACTCACTATGGTGCGCTGAAGCTCTCTTCAACCAATACACTATTTAACTCACAGTGCAAGACATGAGGCACAAAAGAGCAAACACACAAAAATAAAGCACGCGACAAGCAATCACAATGCACACAAAAATTACAAAGGCATCAACCTTCAACTTTTTTATTAATCACAAAAAGGAATTACAAGTACTACCTCACTCACACTTGCCTTTCTCTTGCAACATGTGCATGTACGTACATCTCTCATGTATATCTCTCATGTACATATCTCATACTAAAAGGGTCTCACCCCTTTATATTGTGAAACCAACACCTCTTGATTTCTAAGATCACTAGAAATTCTAATCGTAATATAACTCCTATAATCCGAGTATATCTCGTATAATTTGAGTATATCTTTGTAGGCATCTAATTTCAAGCAGAATTCTTTACCACAAGAGTTTTATGCGTAGTTGAACTCTGTTATGCACAATAACCCAATCACAATGCGCCACATCACACTCCTACTGTGCTTAGGAGTTGTAATCCAACTAGTAGGATCATACTTTAACTCTTGGCGTGATTACTTGTTCTAACAAGCCACAGGAAAAATCCTATCCCAACTCAAACTCTACGAGTGGTGCCCCACACGCCTTTTGTCCTCTGAGGTTTTAGACCATAAGGAATTCATTGAACCCTACATTGATCAGGAAAATATGTCTCTAAGACATAGATGTGGGGGAACCCTCTCATTCTTGCGCACAATGCGCCTGCCAATGCTGCACATTGGTGCTTAGCGCCGCACACAGGTGCCTAGCACCCCGCGTGCTGTGCACTGCCCCTCTACATGCTGCACGCCTCCAGGCCACATTAACCTTTGTTCGCTGCCTACCAAGCCCAACTTACCTCTATTGTGCTTGCTCCTATACTCGATCCATGTCACCTTGTGCGTGTTGCGCCTACAACCCGCAAAACCTCCCCTATTGGCTAGAACAAGGTGCCATCCTACCCTCAGGTGCATGTTGCTGATCAAGGTCGTGACAGTTAGCATTGTGGACAACATATCCTAATTCTGTATATTTAACATCCCTTTGGTATCATTGACATAAGAAATGTCATTTTGTCTATCTATTTCTATTTCTGCTAATGGAAAGTTAAAAAATCATCATATAATAATCTAAAAATTGAAATACGAAAGAAAAAAGGGAGGTTAGTGATGATTTTTCAATCTTTTATACTAGGTAATCTAGTATCCTTATGCATGCAGATAATCAACTCGATGAGACTCAATTGTGGATTTTGGGCCACATTCTCCATAGGGCCTTGGACACAGATAAACTATTTAAGATGTGCTTTTGTTGGGAAAAATGTGTTGTAACATAGAACATTCCCAAACACCACCATTGTAAAGGCTAATATATTGCTGTGCTAAAATTTTGATTCTTGTTTTGATCTAATATGGCACCCTTATTGGCATGCTGTCTGCTTTGGAATTAACTCAAGGGCCTAGTTCAATCATCATGCAGAAAGAACATTTTACAATGATATCATGAGATGCCAAAACTTGTACCCTCATTGAATTTGATTGTTCTTCATTTTGCTTTACAGTCAATATGAAAAGAATAAAAAATATAAAATTAGCTGCAACTTACAGGATAGTTTCTCCTTTGTTTTATTAGATGTTCTTTGGCCAGAGAAGAGGGTGTGATGTTCGGTTGGTTTCTGCAGAAGCTGCAAATGGAGGTCTTGGAGTTCAAGTTGTTTTAGAGACAGGGAAAGAAATGTAATTTCTCCAAAATCATTTCTTATTTGTTAGAAAATTATTTTAAATTCAAGGACCTGTCAAATTTAGTTGAATGAGTTTGTATGTGTTTTGAGTAAAAATTGGATTTGAAATCATAATTTTGAATAGTGATATTTTAGAGCAAATGTTTCACATGGAAAGTTGGTTGAGGGTCAGTTATAATTTTGTATCTTATCCTTATTGGAATTGAAATGGTAAAAGTATAAATTCCAATGTTTTCGAACTCCTGGATGTTTGCTGTTTGGGACCGTAGGGGGCTACTGTATCAGGCTGCAGTCGTTTGTGCTTGTTCTGGAAGCAATACAAAGAACCTCTTTATTAGAGGACTAGAACAATTTCATAATCTTTTCTGACACTGAGTCCCTTGGCTAAGCTCTGAGGACATTTTTATTTCAAAATGTTTGAGAGTAAAGAGAATTTGATGCCATATTGCTGCCTTCCTCAATTTTAATTGACTATTTAATACTTGTTTGTTTTTTGAAATTTTAGTAAATACAATATTCTCTTCCTCCCCTATCTATTTCTTAATTTCTTTGAATATTCAGATTTCTTAATTATTTATGGAGACCAACAGTTGCTGGACATTTTTTTTGTAATTATGGATTCCTCACCAGGGAGGTGGATTTAAACATACATATTGTGGTGGTTCGTTTGTCTGTATATCTCATCTTACAGTGGTAACTGTTTTTGCTCTATCTACTTGTAAGTTGAATGTTCCTGCACTAATAAATGGCATCATGGTGATATTCAGGGTGAAGTTTGTGATTCCTAGTCCGGGTCTGCATTTGGCTCTTGATGCATGTGCCGCGGCAACAGTTGCAACTCTGTTGGGAGTTACTCTTGCTCAAATTGGAATATCCTTGTCCAAATTTATTCCTGTACATATGAGGTCAGAACTTCAAGTTGCCAGAAGTGGCATCACTATAATCAATGATGCTTACAATGCCAATCCCGATAGTGCTAGAGCTGCCATTGACTTACTAAAAGGCATTACATGTGATGGAAAAAGAGTTGCTATTCTAGGGGACATGTTAGAACTTGGCTCAATCGAAATAGAATCTCATGAGAAGATATTAAGCTATTGTTGTGATTGCTGTATAGATTTAATTGGTCTTGCTGGGGACAGGTTTCTTACAGCTGTTGAGAATATGAATTTAATTAAAGCTGATTATATAGTAGTTGCTGATGATGCAGAAAACCTTCTACAGAAAATTTGGAAGCGATTGGAGTGTAATGATGTTGTTCTGGTAAAGGGTAGTCGTGCAATGCAAATGGAAAAAGTGGTTGCTGCAATTAAGGTGATGAAAATACACATTCCATCAGCTTGAAACATCTTTAGGTTTGGCTTTTTATCTCATTCCCTGCCTTCCTTTTTTCTTTTTCTGGTTTTTTTTTCACTTTCGAAATTTTTATCTACCAAAAAGCTGTTCACAACAGTGTCAAATTGCAATAATTGTTTGCGACCCTGTGTTCTCTGGAACTCGGCACTGATCGCAACAGGGTCAAATTGTAAAAATTGTTGGTGATTTTGAAAAGTGAACTTTATCTAAAATTTAATTAAAGGCTTTTGTAGCTTATGCTTCAAACCTTTTTACTGAATTGTAGCGTCCTTCTACACTAGTGACTTTTGCTCTGCAGTGTGATCCCCACCACCGGTTTAAGCATCGTGGTGATTAATCATTGAGATTGAAGAATTAATCGCCAGACCAAAACGCGTATGGGTTTGTAGTTAGCTTTCTACAGGTTTGAAAATGAGGCAAGGTGAGGAGGGGGATGATGCCAATCAATTCTGTTGCTTGGCGTCCGCGAGATCAAGAAATCATATCAAAATGTACAACTATAAGCATCATTTTATACCATTCCAGTGATTTTAGTTTGATTTCCAAATTTTGTCAAAGGCTGAAATCTTCTTAACTTTGATAATTAAAATATAATAAGTGAGTTTGAGAATTTCAGTAAAAAAGAGAAGGATAAAAAAGATGAGAGAATTTCTTTCTTCATTAAAAAAATAATATTACAAGAATTTAAATAAGCAAGCAATCAACAATTATAATTATTTTTCAAAGATGGTAAAACTATAATGTACAAAATAAACTAAACAAATTATTTACAAGTCAAAAAGTGAAGTGAAAGTAGCAAAATATGTTTCAATAATCTTCGTCTTTAAATTCAAATTTGAATTCTTTTCCTTGGTGTCTAAAGGCATTGATTGAGATTAGGATATTGGACAAACACATGATGAGAATGAACGTACGATGAGTCCTCTCATGATGAAATTGATTCCTATCACCTTGTTGCATTGGACATTCTTTAGTGTTGAAATTCAAATTAGTGTTGGAGATTTAGGACCTTGAAGATGACCAAATTAAGAGTCAATCAGTCAATCTCTAGATTCATGTCAGCATGGTGATTGTGCCGTATTGGAATCAGTGTATCCTAATCATCATCTTAGTCAACATCTTAATAAGCATTCTAATTAACACTTTTAGGCACCAAAGAAAAAAATTCAAATATTCAAATTTGAAAATGGAAAGCATTGGAAGTTGTTTTGCTACTTGTAAAAAAAGGAAACATTGCTTTTTTACTTCTAATTAAGTAATTTGTTTAGTTTATTTTGTGTATTATAACTTTCCCACGTTGAAAAAATAATTATAACATTATTGATTGCATGTTCATTTGAATTCCTATAATATTATTTTTCTTTTAATGAAGGAATGAATTCTCTCGTCTTCTTCAACTTCGTCTCTTTGCTGAAATTCTCAAGCTCACTTTTTATATTTTAATTATCAAAATTAACATAAATACTTTCAAACGTTATCATTTTTTTAAAAAAATACATAAACGTGATGTAAATTAGTTGAAAACACATCTAATTTAATTGAAAGAATGTTTTTGTAAAAAATCGTATGATGATAAAATACTATAAAGTGCCTTGAAACATTTTCATTCTTGCTAAAAGTGATATAACATGCATTAAAACGCTACTATTTTTACCAAAAATGCTTTGAAAGGCCATCATTTTCTTTAAAAACGCTTAAACATGATGCAAATTGGTTGAAAACACATCCAATTTAATCGAAAAGATGTTTTTAAATAATATTGTTTAATGATAAAATATTATAAAGCGCCTTAAAATATCTCAATTCTTGTCGAAAATAATATAACGTATTTTAAAACATCACCATTTTCACTAAGAATACTTTCAAACGCCATCATTTTCTTTAAAAATACGTAAACGTGATCCAAGTTAGTTATAAACACATTCAATTTGATTGAAAAGATATTTTTTTAAAAAAATTATTTAATAATAAAATACTATAAAGCATTTTGAAACATCTTTATTTTTATCAAAAATGATGTAATCTGCTTTAAAACGTCAACATTTTTATCAAGGCTGCATTGAAATGGCATCATTTTTGTTAAAAACGCATAAACATGATCCAAATTGGTTGTAAACACATGCAATTTGATCAAAAGGATGTATTTGAAAAAAATTGTTTAATGATAAAATATTATAAAGCTCCTTGACACATTTCCATTCTTACCGAAAATGATATAGCGTGCTTTAAAATGCCACCATTTTCACTAAAAGTGCTGTGAATTGCCATCATTTTCTTTAAAAACGCTTAAATGTGATCCAAATTGGTTGTAAACACATCCAATTTGATCAAAAGGATGTTTTTGAAGAAAATCGTTTAATGACAAAATATTATAAGTGCCTTGAAACATTTCTATTCTCATTGAAAATGATATAACCTGCTTGAAAAACGCCATCATTTTCTTTAAAAACGTGAAATGTGATCCAAATTAGTTGTAAACACATCCAATTTGATCGAAAGGATGTTTTTGTAAAAAATTGTTTGAGGATAAAGTGCCTTGAAACATCTACATTTTTGTCGAAAATAATTTTACGTGCTTTAAAATATCACCATTTTCACCAACAATGCATTGAAATGTCATCATTTTCTTTTAAAACGCGTTAAAGTGATTAAAATTAGTTGAAAACACATCCAATATGATCGAAAAGATATTTTTGAATAGCACCATTTAGTGACAAAATATTATAAAGTGCCTTGAAACATCTCCTTTCTTCCCATAAATGATATAATGTATTTTAAAACTTTACCATTTTATCCAAGAATGCATTGAAACGCTGTCATTTTCCTTAAAAACCTGTAAATGTGATCCAAATTTGTTGTAAACACGTCCAATTTGATCGAAAATATATTTTTTTTAAAAAATTCGTTTAATAATAAAATACTACAAAGGACCTTGAAGTGTCTTTATTCTCGCTGAAAATGATATAACGTGTTTTAAAACGTCACTATTTTCAGCCATAATGCTTTCAAACATCACCATTTTATTTAAAAACACGCATACACATTTAAATTGGTTAAAAACACATTCAATTTGATGGAAAGGATGTTATTGAACAGCACTGTTTAATAATAAAATACTATAAAACGCCTTAAAACTTCTACTCATGAAGTTACCACCTCGACTATTCAAGATCCTATGCCAAGTGCATTCGAAGTTGGTACGCAAGTACCAAGAATTTGTTTCCTATCCTTGCTAAGATTAGGAAGGTTTCCTACGAGTTAGAATTATCATGAAAGTTAAGGATTTATTTGGTCTTTCATATGAGCTATCTAATGTCATATCATAAAGATGCATAATACACAAGTTGCAGCGAAGAAATCCTTGTAGATCAACTCATCTGAAAAAGTAAAGTTTCCAACTATAAATGGGTCTCATTTCTTTTGATCAAATCATTCCACAAATATAAACACAAGTAGTCCTAAAGAGTTGTAAAATTTTGCACTTTTGTAATTTTTTTTTATTTCAATTCAAGCACTCTCCTTTAGGTTCTTCTGTAATCTCTTCCTTTTTCTAATTTTTCAAACATCTTAACTTATTTATAGTAATCTTCTATACAATAATTAAGACTTCTTAGTATACTGCTGTTGTTAAATTTTGATTCTACAAATAGCCTTTGACTTAACATTGACTTGTAACTTTCTAAATTATTTTAAGAATATACCTAATATTTTTAATTTATGATTTATCAGTTCCTATTGTCACGAGACTTTACATTTTCCTGGGACCCATGTGGCACTTAACTAGTTTATGAATTTTTTTTTATGATTCGTGGCATACAATTTTAGTTCTTAGAGTCAAATTACTTGAAAATAGAGAAGGAACATCTCAATGATAATAAGCAGTATAGTCAAAATAGTTAGATATGTAATTGTTGTTATGAAAATAAATTTAATCCTTGGGGATAAATGAGTTCTTGTAGTGAATCAAGAGATTTTGTTTTCTATCTTTATGTATCCTTAACGAACAAATTTTTTAAATTAGAAACCAAATTTCTGTAACTCAAAACTCACAGTAAAAGAATCAAAAGATACAAGTGATTGTAGCGATTTGAAGTTATTAATAATACCTAAGAAAGTAAGAAAAACCTGATTATCATTTTGAGGAGAGGCATCATTGTTTTTCTGAGTTGTTCATTCTAAAATCAATTCCCGGTGATAGGATTTTTTTTTATATATATTTAATATTGTACCTTGAAGAGTGCGTGATACTTTCACAAAAGAGCAATAGCCATTGACGTCATTGTGAAACCTCCCAACAAACTTTCACCATAATGACACTTCTACGAATATGATCTCTTAATATGTTAGCAGCTCGCTCCTTCTGAGAGTACGTTCTTAGAATTTCAGTTGGGAACAAAGTCAAAACTACCAGTTCGTACAGTATTCGAGATACACTTGGCATTCATGCCTCTCGTGGCCCCTTGTATGGGTGTCCACGTGGATATCAGTGTCAGCTGCCTTTGTAGGCAAATTTAGATGTCGTTCTACCCTAGCGGAAGAATTCAAAGTTTAGGACAATTTTAATTCTTTTCACTTTATGTCAATAATACATGAACATCAATAAGAGGGAGACTGACTGCCAAATACTATCAAACACAGAGATTACATGAATATATACAGACTGCTTACATAGATCATGCTGCAGTAAAGTTAAAAAATGGTCGAGTTATAAACCCCACAGATTACGATGGTAAGGATTTGCTTCTACGCGAATTGGTACGTACAATCATCATCCATATTGACAGTATCACCTGCAGATATCGATGATGATGCTTCACTTGTTTCACCGAGTTCGGCCTGCAAGAATAGTTGAATATATCAGAAATTAGAGCGCAACACCAATTAAGGATACCAAACACAACTGCACCAAGTTGGAACTACTTCATGATTATTATTGAGAAATATACAAATCAATGATTCCATGGGCGAAGTTTAAATGGATATTTTCTATGAGTTGACAGCCACCTGATTTTGCCGATAAATAGATGGCAGACATTTATGAAGTATTGCATCCTTCACATTACAGACTTGAATTACAACTCCACGGTTACAAGGCTCCAGTACGAGAATGTCAATCCCATTCATTCCATCATTTGAATGTTTAATCAAGTAATAATGTGATTTTGGTAGTTTCAATTTGATAAAACGCTATTGACCACAGAAAAATGAAATAGAATCATTACCTAAAGAAAATGTTTGCACAGAAGTTGCTACACACCTCTAGACTTAAATGCAGAAGGTAGATGAATCAGGAGCAGGACTAATGGAAAATCAAACACATGGACCAAATAAAGTAATAAATAGAGGTCATGGGCATTCCTTGGCTTAAATGTTTGTCTACTAACCTTAGCTTGTTGGTATTTTGCAAGCATCCGACGATACTGTTGACGTGCATCTGGAGAATCAACCATGTACAGCACTTGTGAGAGAGCCTCCTCAACAGCTGCATCCACTTTCTGTCTGCGAAACACCTTGAGAATGTCTTCGTCTTCACTTTCATTTGTTGACTCTGCATCATGCCGAAAACCTCGCAAACCAACTCCTCTCCTTCGCCACCGTAATATTACCTTATCTAGAACTCCAACAGCCCATATTACTTTGTACTTCTTCCTAACTTGATAACCTCTCACATGAGCCTGCAAAAAGGTTTGTAAATACCTTTTTAGATCATCTACCCATCACACTGTAATTGATAAATAATATTTCAAACATTGGGTGCACATGTTGCCAATTTACAGAAAAAGACTGGAGAAATTGGAGGATGGAAGGCCTATAATTAGCTCCATTTCCCAAATATGTAAATTCATCTATCAGTGTGGTGGTATGAATTCAACATAAATGCATGATCAAAGACATGATTCCAATTTCAATATGATAAGTGAGGAAATTCAAGTAAATAATTCTGAGAAAAAATAAAATACCTGTATCTTCACAACTTGCTGACGAATAGCCAGATAGTGTTGGCGACCTTTCCATCCTCTATATTTCTTCTGGATAGATAGAGCGGCTGAATTGCACTCACGAGCATTACGGAAGGCCATCTTTGATATAGCTGAAAGCCCTGGAATGTCATCTGCATTGATACCATACTCATCTATACTAGTATCGGCAGTTGCAGCTCCTCTGTGTTGTCGCTTTCTGAAAGAGTGTGCACGGAAAGCAGACTGAATACGTGCAGCAGCCTGGGCTGCATTCCTAACTGCAGCCAAGGTATCTTTAAGTGAAAGTTGATCCTCGCTGGTAGAGAAGCTAGCCTCTGAGATTCTGTTCACAGTTATTTCAGCTTCAGCTTCAGCAGAACCTTTGGTAAGCTCACTTTCTTCCAGAGTGAGGGATGAAAGATGACTAGTCAGTGCAACCTCTGAAAGATAACCTGCAAGTCCCTTGTGCCCACTGGAGGCAGCAATGGATGCTGGGGTTTTACCAGTTGGATCTTGTGCATTGGGATCTGTAACTGCCCCAGCTGATGCACCAGAAGCTAAAAGAGCAGCAACCATTTTTTCCCTGTTTCAGAATAACATATACCACTCAAAACTTCCATACATTATAAAACCAGTCTGCACACGACAAAAACAGTAGAACATACTAAAATAACTAACTTAAACATGACAATGCAATAAATGATCAATTGTTTTGTTTAATATAACTTGACAAACACCGCATCAACAAGCCAAAGTTCAAATTTACAACAATAAATTAAATAATGAGGAACACAATGATACTATCATCTGGGCAGAAATCTTTGACGAGAAAAAGGCATTGGACCTTGCCCAAATGAATGTAAATCAGTAAACGAATATCAGTAATTGCACTTCACTTCTGATTATCATGCATCTGATTTTTCTTTGTCATACAGAATAGTACTAAGAGGCAAAAGCATAGAAAGTACAGTGTTGCTCAATGGTAAGTTCTGAACACTCATATATAGGCATCTAAATAAATACCACACATCAAGGAGATTTTTACTAACCTTCCAAAACGAGCAGCCCAATGAAGAGCAGTCCACCCATTAATATCCCGGAAGTTTATACTCACTCCATGACTGAGAATTGGGTTTAGGGCCCACTCATAGCCCAAGCCGGCAACCATGTGTATTATCCCTTGCTCTTTCTTGGACAAGGAACAACCTAGCTGGTCAGATTCTCCAATGGATTTGGAAGAAACCCACTGTTGCAGCTTGTCTTTTAGAAGCTCTTGCAGAAGCCAATTAATAGTGTCGGGAGAAGTACCACTACCAACTAAGAGAGCATCTATGACTTCACCCCACATATCATCATCAGCTTTCATTCTTTGCAACAGATCATATTCTGACTCCACCCCTTCCCCTTTCTGCACTGATGAATCAGCCAAAAGCATCTGCACAAATCTGACAAGTAGCAAAAGTTCATTGTGACTCTTAGTAGCTTCTTTCTGGGACAAATTATCATCAGTAGAACAACTACTAGTAAGTTTATAGTCAAACTCTTTGACTTCACTGCAAGACTCCCGATTGCCGGAAGTTATGCACAGAGTGACCTTTCCAGGAAGGTGAGGAGGAGCTTCACAACGGATAACACCTTCCTGAATGATCTGAAGAGGTACTTCTGTGTCACCAAACATACATGACCACCCAGATTCTGACGGATCACAGAGAAAAGATCCAACAATGACGACCTGCATCGATTAAATTCAGCTTCAGTGTATGAACTTTTATCAGAAAAAAACAGAACAAAGAAGACTTAAAACTCCTGAAACAACAGATAAAAGAAATATTCAATGGAAACCCGATTTAAGTTATAGTTCGGACAAAATCCTGGAGGTCTTGGCATTGCTGGCACAATCAGATTTAATACCAAGCCAATAATCAAGGCCAAAGACTTTTGGACCAAAATCCACATCATGGTAATTCCATTCCCACTGGCATTATTAGGGGCTTTTCAGGAGTTTCATGTTTTTAAACTACAGATGCAATGGGATAGAATCACCAGATGCCAAAATATAAATGTAAAAATGAGTGGTCCCCACTATAAGTTGGTGTTACCAAACCCTGCTTTCAAAGTTAAGTAGAAGCACAACAATATCAAGCATAGTCCAAGTTGATCGAATTTTGTTATTTCAATTTTTTTCCCTCCTCAAGGGAAAAGTTGCTTGGAGTTTGACTCTAAAGTGGTCAGTGCCTACCTTCTGTATTCGGCAAACAAAGAAACAATTTAACCAAGAACCCATACAAAGTATCAAACAATCCTTATTAAGATGTGTCCATCACCAATATTTGAATTGGACAGTTTGCAATGTTAGGATTCTAAAACGACTGTATTGATAAAAAAAAATTGCAAGACTTGGCATTAGTAGGAGGGTTGGATATATCAAGAATAGGCCTTAGGTCCCAGTCCTGCCTAGTATCCTCCTATTCCTCTGTAAACACACCCCTAACAACTCTTAAGACAACCAACCTAAATGCACGAAAGAGCAAGAGAGATGTCTATGGAAAATCATATAAACTCAAAATTGGTAAGCATGGGCCATGCTTGAACCTTCTTCCACCCTGCTTTCATAATAAAATTGAGTATAAAAAGAGGATAATCTGTTAGTTGTGATGATCCAACCCAACTAGCACAATATTATCTGTTTTGGCAACTCAAGATAACACAACAGGTCCTAACATCTTACGGTTTTGTTCATAACACCTAGAATTTCAAGCCCTAAGCCTAAAAGCCTTTATTAGTTAAGAAAGTCAGAACACTTGCATCGACACATCCCAAGCTCACTCCCAAACATGTGGGATTTTTCAATCCATTCTTTCTTAAGAAGCCCAACATCCTAGTTGGCACATTTTCGGTTGGGGAAATAAACTCTAATACCATTTGTAATAATCCAATCTAGCTAATATGATTTTGTTCACTTTGACAGCTCAAGGTGGCATAATAAGTCTGGTCCTAGTTCCTTACAATTATGTTCCCAGCACCAAGATTTCAATCCCTGGGCCTAAAAGGCCTCATACTAGTTAAAGAAGTCAGAACACTTATAAGGCACTTCTTAAGCTCACTCTTAAGTGATATGAAATTTTACATTATTATTCAATGATGATCATCTTAACAAATTAAGTTTCACTCTTCAAATTTATTCATTACAATTTCTTCAATGAATGCAAGAAACTTTTGAGCGAAAAAACAAGGGAAATAGATTCACCAAACTAATCAAGAGATACACTCTTGGAAATTAATTTACTACTATTTATACAAATGGAACATAATAAATTTTTTGAAAACAAATGATAACACATGGATTTCCTCAAGCAATACCTTTGTAGCTTGGTTGGCATAACCCCAATCGGGGGATATTTCACAAATTGTAAACTTCTGCTTTTGAGCAACAGTCAATCTCAAATCTGCTTCAAGAGACACTCCAATATGGTCTTGGTTAAAAATTGTTGTGAAATCGGAATTGGTTTGTTGAGAACCTATTCCAGATGAATATTTAGGAATTTTGAAATTTTTAACTTCCTGAGGAAACAACAAAGGAGCTGGCAATACAGGAGATCATGAGAACTTGTCAAAAATTAATGAGATGCTGAAATTTAGATAATTGAATTTTGCTAAAAGAAACAGAGGGAAATCATACAGTGTTCAACAATAGAAGCATCGAAATTTGGACAGTATGGGTGTTCTTGCACTTCAGTTGGTCCCCTCCAAGAAGAAGACAATGGCTTCTGCTATTTTAAGCAAGAAAGAATTAGTCTAATGAAAGAAATGCCAAAGTTGCACAAAGATGGAGTAATTTTCAAGTACTCCAACCAGCTTTCCACAAACAATTATATGGAGGTTGATATTATCCACATGAACAATAATACTGAGACAAATTGGAAAAGATATCAATACAAATAATTTTAGAAATGACATAACACCATAATACAAGATATCATAAATCATAAATAGGATAACTACAATTTTCATAGCACTTTCTTGCATTTCCACTCAAGGTAACAAAAATTTATTACCTGTGACTCAACCCCTGATGAACTCTCGCATGATTCAAGCATGTCTTTCCAAAATAAAGGTTCTTTACTTCCATCAGTATAACCATGCTCGTATAATTGATGAGAATGTTTGCCAGCAGTTCCTACAAAAACATAGCCATCAGTGACGCTTACCAACTGTGCTTCCTATTTAGTTTACTTAAAAATCAATTAAGAAAAGAAGTAACAAATATAGTGAATGAAAAATAAAGGAGAGAAACAGAAAAGAAAGAAATAAAATATAGAAACTTGCTTGACTGTTTCAGAAATGGCATTTTATCACATTTCTCTTTTGGTTCAACTACGGTAAGCATTCTCTAGGTTTTACAAATTCATGTATTCAATAATTAGCAACACTCCACAAGCCAATGATGCTTTATAGTATGAAGTAAGACAAAAATAGAATTACATCATATTCAGCAACAAATATCATCAATATCACAATGTCAGAAAATATATAATATATTATGATTCGGTGAAACACAACCAAACAGAATCTATGGTTAAGAATATTTCAGAACTGGTAACACACTTTGATGACTTTGAGCTCCTCACATATGAAACTAACCAACCTGCATCCTGATGAAACACAAGATTGTTTGAATGATCTTGGAATCTAGTATGTCCACCTTGGTATTTGTCCTGTACAATAAATTCTGGGCTTGGCAGTAAAGGTTCATAATGTTCCTGCTTGGAGATATTGCTTTTGTATTCCAAATCCTGACTGGAGAATGAATCAATTTCTTCGAACATGTCATCATTCAAACTTAACTGCTCCTTAAGCTTCCGCAATGCTTGATTAACCTCAACTTCAGAACTAGTGCTTTCTCCTTTGCTGTCCACTCCATTATCCTTACTGGGTATCTCAGAAGTAACCTCTACAGAACTTGTTGTATCTTGTGCAGTGTTAGATTGTGGACTCAAAATGAAAGCAGAAGAAGCTCCTGGTGATATTGCCGCAGATCCAGGACTAGACCTTCCCTGCACACACAAAATGTAACAAAACAATGTTAGTCCAAAGCCCAAGCCATTCATCACTTGCTGCTATTTGTCAATGGAAGGGGTTACTAGATAACAATGATGCAGTGAAGAAGCAAAATATGATTTCACAAAAGAAGTATGCACAGGGTGAGTAGGGAAGTTCAGAGATAGTCTGCAGAACAGATTACATGATGATCTATTGAGTAATGATATGTCTGGCCCAGAAATCAACATTTACGTTATAAGAGATTTCACGATAAACCCAACTCATCCATGTTCCAAAATCAATCAAAATAGAAAAACATTCCTATGCAAAATAATTCCAAGAAGGACTGGAATTTTGGACACAGTAACTGAAATACCGTACTTCAATTCAACATATGCTGCCTGTCCAAACATGGCAAGCAACACTCAGCTGAAAAGAATCTAGGCCAAGCAGAAGGAATGCAATCATGATATGATAGAATGATCAGTCTACAGCCTTGAAGGATGATGACAAGCAATAAGGCCAATATTTTGATTGGTAAAAATTTGTAAACAAATCTAGTATTGGAAATATGGTAAGATCTGACTCCCCTACATTCAGATTCATAAAAGCTCACCTCATTTGTCTCTCTGTAGTGAACAAGGACAATGTGATCATATGCCCTAACAAGAAAGTAACTGTGAGAAAATATCTCAGGCAAGTAAAATTATGTCAATCACCATATAATGTTCCTTGGGACTGAAAGCAACAAAGTGACAGAAATTAGGATGAAGTGATACTTTTATCCATCTCAGCAGGAATTACAATTTAGGAAATATAAAATTTAGTTCTGTAAAAACATCTTATAAGTTCCAGGAACTCTAAACAGATAAAAAGATGAGTCCCCCTAAGTACGCTTTGATTTTTTTTCTTTTTATAACAAGCATAATAAAACAAGTACACTTACGGATCCAGCATCCAAAAGCAACGCCTCTGGAAACTAGGGTTCAGCTCTCCATGTGCATAATAACAATTTAAAGCTTCAACATTTCCAACCTGGCCATGCAGATAAAATTTCATCACTTGGACAGAGAGAAACACCATTGTTCTCAGAACAAAACTTAAGTTCATTAAGACAGAAATACATAACAGTGAAACTATGTGCACATTACATAAAATGCCTTTCAAATTAAGCAGCTAAATCCATTGATTAGAGTAATATCATTCGATAATGCCACCATGAAGATGAATTCTAGCATGCTAATCCATAACCAGAACACATCCTGTCCAGTTCTTTTATGGAATTCATCCAGAAATTCCATTACAGCCTCTTTCCATGAGGGGAGGAGAAAGGAAATATCTTCTATTCGCATTTTTAAACAGAGACTCCCATTTTGCAGATACCATTGTTTTGACCTTAAATGGCAAACAGATTCAAGATATTTGGAAAGATTTATATCCTGAATCTACCACCTTTTCTATCTTTTCATCCATGCAAGCCTCTATGCCATAAAACCAAATTGCTGGGCAAACAGTCACGTCATAAAATGGGAACAGGAATTTACAAATGAGGGAAATGGAAACCAATGAGACCGTTAGAAAAACATGACTCCAAAGTAGACAAATGGAGAGAATTTGAAGGTCTAGGGGGAGTTTAATCACATAACACAAGCCTAAAAAGACGAGTCCAATGTAGTGAGCAATTAAAAATTCCCCTTTAAGGACTTGCTGCCATTTGAATGACCTTTTTCCTTCCATGTAGCAAAATTGTACATAAGTTAGAGACTAAAAGGGGGAATTTAACATGCAACACAGTATATACAAAGAAGACATATGCTTAATTTGAAGCAATCTCTGGAACAGTGATAAATAAATAAAAACCTATCAGAACAAAGAAAAAGATTCCCCACTAATCATAAAAATCTTTAAAAACCTTAAGTCGTTCATGTGCTTCCCCGACTGCTCTCCCATCCTTCTTTTTACGCCAATTATGACCATCTTTACGGAAAAACCGAAGGACCCGTTTATTAAACAGAAACATAGACCCACCTGTTGAAATATCAAATTAACCAATGAGAATGTTGCGAATGAATTGCCTCGATTAGACACAACAGACACAATAAATATGAAGCTTACTAGTAGGCCTTTGAGGTGGCTCCTGAGTGAGCTGGTATTTATCGTGATTTTGCAATATAAACAGCACTTCTGCAGGCTTTAGCCATCGCGTTTGTGCTTCATTAAACAGATATACGATATCATATCCTGCAATGATACATAGCTCTCCTATGAAACCAACTTCTCAGTTAACGACGTAGTTTGAACATGCTTTGCAAGGCCGACAGAGATCAAAACTTTGCACATGATTCAAAGGAAACTTGACCCTTAAGCATGCATAATCTAATTTGAAGACTACAAATTGAGAAAGTTTAAGAAATTTGAGTCTGCGTATCGTTCTAAAACAACAGAATTACCTGCTTGCATCGTACTGAAACCCAAAAATTACACAAATGATAATGAGAACTAGACGAATTGCAGAGAAAGTCTTTCACTTCTGCAATCTGAACAGAAACTTGATATCAACAGTACGGCTTTATATATTAAAACCCAATTAAAGCTCAATGGAGTCCTGACCTGAGCAATTGAAAAGTTTGAGAATACGTTACTTCTGAGATGGATCGCACTTAAACCGGCTCAAGCCAAACGGAGAGTGTAGACGGACAGAGCACAGTGAGAAAGAGCGACTTTGACTTCAAATTTCACCTCGACTCTGCGATTGGATTTTTTTATTCGTAGTTACAGTAAGGCGGAGAAAGTCCGAAGATGCAGCGGACAAGATTCGCTGCTGGGCGGATGACGTGCAGAACATCTTGGGTTAAACATAATCACAGTATAATTTTTAACCGTATTTGTCATTTACCGCGGGAGCAGAGAATGTAGCGGCAGTAGATTATAATCTCTCTGTAAGAATCTCGTACCATTTAAATTACTCAAATGACCATTACGGGAGTCAAGCGGCTGGGAATGAGACGTGTTGTTGAGTTGTCCAAGTGAGGACAGGTGTGCTCCTGATCTGTGTTCTGCGCCGTTAGATTTGACACGACGTCCACGCATCACAAACCAAAAACGTGATCTGACAGTCAACATTTGCTGATCCATTTGGCAAGCTGAGGCTGTGACCACGTAGCCGAAACTTGAAGGCGAGATGATCAACGCTCCAGGGCACTGTTGTGATTTAATGTTTCTTACACGCCACCATTTTTGGTGTGACTGGACTATAGTGGATGAGCTAAGCAATATCATATTTTAATTTTTTTTAAAAAAACACGTGATAAAGGTGCCTGCCTCCCTCGTTTCTGTTTAGATTGGCCGGGAGAAGTCTAGATATAAAATGCATACAAAGTGGGTGGTTGGGGCCTAAACGGACGCGCCCTTACACCAAGTCAAAGCTGTCCACGATGGCCGAATCATCATCATCTTCTTCTTCTTCTTCTTTTTTTTATTTTAGATTGTCTTTTTTTTTGAAATTATTTATTTTATATTTAAATTTTTTATATTAATTATTTTAATTTTTTTATATATTTTAATTTTTATATTTCAAATTTCATATTAATTATTTTAAAATATTAATTATATATTTTAAATTTGACATTAAAAAATATAAAATATATGAAATATTTTTAATGTAATACTTAAAAATATAAAATTTTAAATTATTAATATAAATTTTAAAATAAATAATATAATAAAAAATTTAAAATTTAAGATATATAATTAAAAAAAACTCAAAATATAACTTAAATTTTAAAATTATTAATAAAAAAGTTGAGAAAAATTAAATAATATTTAATGTATTGTTCAAAGTAGAATATTTCTATTTGTTATGTTACTCATTTTAATAAAATATCTAAAAACAAATACTACAGAGAGTAAACAATACAACAACATCATTTTCGTAGTTTATTATCATTTCCATTCATTTTATGGCAGTTGGGATATCCCCATCACAGCACAAATCGTGGTGGGAGGAGCAATGCACCAGCTTACTACACAATTTGCCAATGACTTCAAGTCAAGCAACCGTTTTAATTTTCCTTTTTCTTTGCAAGTTGGCAGTGCACGGGGCTAAACAAAGACAGTGAAAAGTAGTCGTTATCATTTGCAAAGGGATGATGATTTTCTGTCTGATTGACATGGGAATTCTTGATTAGTATACATCTTTTAACATTTAAGAAAAAGTTCGAGCAGTAGTAATGATATCTCTATTTCTAACTTCATATTTTGGAATGGGTTATTGTTGTTAAGAACCCTTGTCCATCATCCTCTGTTAATGAATGAATGAGAAAGTCTTTCCCACAATAATTATATAAGCATTTAAATTATGTTAAGAATATAAAATATATTTTCGATTCATTTTATTATTATAATTTTTTAATATTTTATTTTTTATTATAAAGAATTATTTTTTTTTAAAATAAGTATTTTTCTAACCAAATTATATTACGTAAAACTTAAGTTGATTATTAGTAAATAACTTATCGCTTTATTAGTATTATTCATAGAATACTTTTAAATTGTCGAACAAGGAGGGTAGTAGATATATGGAATTTGAGAATAATGCTTATTAAGAGAAGTATCTCAAGTCAAAGGTTCCTCAAGTGGCAAGTCCCTAACATGTACCTTTCCATTAGATGGGGGCATTGATGTTTGCTTGCTAAGTTAGGAAAAAATAATTAGAGATGGAGTTGCTGTTGAAAGGGTGTAAAAGTAATTGTGAACTGTTAAAAAAATATTTTAATTATTTAGTAAATTTTTTAACAACTGATTATTTCTTTACGAAATAAAAATAAATTATTTTAAAATTTACAAAAATCCTGAGTTGGCCTTAAGTGATCTTACCAGTCTTGGAAGAGTGGTCATTCTTAACTTGGACCAATAGGCAAATCTTGTCTCCAATTTGGGCCTCTTCCAATCAATCCTCACCTTTGAAAGGTCCAAACTCCTACCATTTTTTGGTTCTTTTTTTTTCTTAATCCTTAAATAAATAGAGGTGGTTGTTGGTCATGAAACTTTAAACATTATTGTCCCATACTTCGACTGGTGATTATTATTGCCCCATGACCAAGAACACTTCAACGAAGAAATGAGTATAAATCCAGTTACATACATAATTCACTAGAAACCAATGAAGTATTATTGTACATCAGTAGAAAATACTTGTACATTAAACATTCTGAATAAGCATGGGAATGCCTGCAATGCCTAGTTGAACAAAATTATCCGAGCAACCATGCAAGAGCACGAGGTCTATAAGCATATCAAGCAAGTTATTCTAATAGTCACGTGTCAAAAACAACATACTGACAACTGGGATTTGAGACGGCGGAAGTGAGTGCTGGTGACTTCATCTTCTGACCTCCGCCCCCACAACACCACACAAGACTCAACACCCAACACACAATGCAGAATCTCTTTATCTCCTTTTTGTACTTTTCTTGTATCCAAACCATTCTTAGTCCTCCAATTTTTCACACCATTCTGTGCCATCAATCAAATTCTCTCTGTACAACAGTTCTAACACAATCAGAAAACATGTCGGATTGAGGTCCAGCGTTTGTGGCAGTGGTGTTGTTCGTGCTGCTAACTCCAGGCTTGCTGTTGCAGGTTCCAGGCCACAGTTGTGTTGATTTTGGCAATTTTAAGACGAGTGGTGCGGCAATTATGGTGCATTCCCTCCTCTATTTTGCTCTCATTTGTGTCTTCTTGCTTGCCGTCAAGATTCATGTGCATCTTCATTAATAAACAGTGATGTAGGAACTACATATAGCTTTTCTGGTACCCAATGAGAGAAAAGAAGTCGGGGTGTGATTGATGTCA
Organism: Xylocarpus granatum; assembly: GCA_019650275.1. Taxonomy (NCBI): domain Eukaryota; kingdom Viridiplantae; phylum Streptophyta; class Magnoliopsida; order Sapindales; family Meliaceae; genus Xylocarpus; species Xylocarpus granatum. Next base: position 164,018 of record BNST01000064.1, on the reverse strand, counting down.
GTCTCAGGGTTTCTGATTTCAGTCAATGTTAGCTGATAACTTAGTTTGTGTTGCGTTGGTTTAGCAATAATGTAAGATGTAACCGAGTCATATTGAGACAGTCTTCGATTTTATTACATGAGTGTGGATGGTTTTGTCCTTTTTATAATTATTGTTTCTGAATAGGTGACGCCATTACATAATGCTGCAGTTGTCAGATCATACAATCTTGTCTTTCAATGGTTTGTGATCGATTGGGATAATTATTTTGCCAGAAATGAGCACTTGGCTTGTTCTTTGAATAAAAATGAACATGGAATTAAACTCTTTCTAATTCACTCGTGTAGATTTGGATTAATTAAGCTGAAAAAAATCATAACTTGGACGGATGTTTTTGGCATATTAATGTATAACAAAATTTCAAAGGTGTGGCTATGTCACTGGTTAGTGGGTCAGCATTGGTTTGCAGTTTGCGCTTAAGACCCAAAAGTGGTTTATAATATGATTTTAAATGCTAGAGATCCAAAGAATAATTGAAGACAAAGAACTATTACAAATATTAAAGGAGTAGGCTGAAATAATGGAGCATGAGCAATGGGCATACTTTGGAGAAAGAACCCAATTTTCGTAATCTCTGGCTCCACGGGTTGCTTCTGATTCGGGAATAGATGATTACAGAAGCAACCATTCCTCTGTTTAATGGAAACTTTGGACCCAATTCATTTTTGCTCATGACAACGATATTAAGGGACTATTCATCCCTTCCCTGTATACTGAGTTTGGGGAAGTTATTTTGTTTAATGGAACGTAAGCGATGAAGCATTGCCTAGAAATTATCTCTAAGAAAGATGCTATTAAGCTGCGATTTTTGAACTTTTGGTGGGCTACAAGATACGCGTACCCTCTCTGCCAGATTGCTTGCAGTTTCCACAGATGCAGCTGCTTGCTTGAGGAGTTTAGTGGTAACTTTATTGAACGAACTCATTAATCTTGCCCAGAATTGGCAGCTTAAGTTTGGTTTTGTGTCTACTTAGTCCATCAACAAACATCTACTTAGTGGGTGGTTGTCTTGATAACTAATCGATCTAATTAGATATACCTTATGTATTGGGTATTGCAGACTAGCTCAGTTAGGACAATGTCACTCCCTCTATGCCAATATGATTACTTGAAGTGAATTCAGTTCTTATGCTGCCTCATGATGATGTTTGAGATTCTTGCATCCTCTGGTGGAAGGTGTAATCCAGATGGAAAGATTGTTCTTGACCTTGGGATACACCGTTTAAATTGCCAAGTATTATCATGCTATGGAAGCAATTTTGAAATAGCATACAAGTAAATGTTGTCTAGCAGCAGCTTGTGCGAAAAAATATTGCCAATACTATAATTATTGAAATTTGTTGGGCAAATTTCTGCCATTCAGTTATGCTTTTGTGTACATATGTGCATCATGTAGGAGGTGACTTTTGATGTATGTTCTATTAGTCTTGCGCTGCATTTGATGGGATAATACTTTACGTGAATGTCATAATCCACTTTGTAATCGACAAGTTTCCTGATTATATTCTGGACTTGAATCAGTTCCTCCAGTGGCATGCTGCTAAACTCAACACTTACCTCTTTTAACTTGCATATTTATGCAGCGAAAATTCGGAGTTTTTTTTTGGTAATGCTTTCATCTTTCAATTTCAGTCTACCGAAGATCTGGGTTTTTAATTTGTATAGATCTCTCCAATGGGAATTGATGAGAACATAGGTGACAAGAGGGTTCTAAAAGATAAGAAAAGGTTCAACTGCTGGCTGAATAGTAGGTTAAAAAGAAAGAAACTTCAAGCAAGTTTAGTGCTGATAGTGATTAACTAGGGATGTTGCTTTCATGCTGAAAGCAACAGAATCTAAAATGAAGAGCCCGTCCCAAACTCGCATCGGTCAATTTTGAACGACCTCATCTGTCCATGACACCTGATATCATTAGAAATTCTATATCTGAGTTGATTCTTGCATTGTTGGTGATTTGAACAATTTGCTCACCTGACTTGGATCCCATTCCACCAGTAGAATGAGCTAAAGTTTGCAGCTCATGTTACTTTCATTCTTTACTTAGCCCCAACAAGAGTAATGGCAATCTATATATCAGTTCTCAAATTTATCTTTGGCTAAAACGAAAATACCAAAACATAAATCCAACAACTAGGATGTTAAGAATGAGAATTTGTTTTGGTACTTATAGCTATAGTTCAATTAGTTTGGTTTGTTTGTAATGTTATAGTTAGTTTTTGGTTACAAACATGTGATAGACCTTACTTGCAGTAATGTATTTTATCTCTAGAAGTCAAGATTAGGTAGAGGATTTGACATGCGTATAGAAATGGTAGTAAGTTAACTTGTAAAAGCTATAGTATATGTATATACGTATCTTTTGCTGGATAATATTATTACTCTCTTTTCTGTGTATTCTCAACAACTGGTATCAGAGCTCTAAGGCTCTTACGGACTATGTGGTTCTCTGAAAAAAGCTATTCTGTTGTTTTGCTTGTGTAGAGTAAACACTATAGCAAGTGAGTTATGGCTTCTGCAAGTTCTTCTTACCCTGTAGTGCCTATGTCTTCAGGAGAGAACTACCAAGTTTAGGTGGTCAGAATGAAAGCATATTTGAAATCTTTAGGGCTATGGGATGCAGTAGATACAGGCAGAGAGAACTACCAAGTTTAGGTGGTCAGAATGAAAGCATATTTGAAATCTTTAGGGCTATGGGATGCAGTAGATACAGGCAGAGATCCACCTCCTCTAAGGGAAAATCTCACCATTGCTCAAATAAAGCATCATGAGGAAGAAATGCTTAAGAAGGACAGAGCTCTTACAGTTCTTCATTCAGCCTTTGCAGACCACATCTTCACAGGTATTATGACTCTTGAAACCCCAAAAGAAGTGTGGGATTAGTTGAAAGAGGAATATGATGGAAATGATAGAGTAAAGTCTGTTAGGTTACTTACTCTCAAAAGGGAGTTTGAAAATCTCAAAATGAAGAAATCTGAGACTGTCCAGAAGTACTCTTCTAAGGTCAAAGACCTAATTAACCAAATGAGGTTATATGAAAAGGTGGTGGAGCAACAAAGAATAGTTGAGAAGATGTTGATAAGTCTTCTAAAGAAGTTTGAGGCAAAGGTATCTACTATAAAGGAGTCAAATGATCTTAAAAGGTTAACAGTTGCTAAGTTGATTAGTAAGCTTCAAGCTTAGAAACAGAGGACTTCCATTATATCAAAAAATTATAGTGAAGGAGCTTTTTCAGCTAGGCTCAGTTCAAAACCATCCAACTCTAAAGGGGATAAAAAAGGTACAATATGACAAGAGCTTCAAAGGAAAGATTGCTAAAGTCGAGTTCAAGGAGCCTGAAAAAGGAAAATTTCCTCCTTGTGCTTTCTGTAAAAAGACCAATCATCTATAGAGTAACTGCTGGAAGAAAATGCAATGCATAATATGCAAAAAATTTGGACATATTGCCAAATTTTGCAAGCAAAAGAAATTTCAACAAATTTCTTCACAACAAATTCAACCAATGCAACAAGCCAATGTAATAGAACAAAAGGATGCAGAAGAGCATTTTTTTATGGCTACTTCATCTGATAAAACTTCAGAAAAGTATTCTTGGTTGCTAGACAGTGGCTGTACTAACCATATGACATCAAATTCAAGGTTGTTTATCAGCCTTGGTCCTTCCTTCAGAATTCCTATCAAGCTGAGAAATGGGGAGTTTATAGAATTTGTAGGAAAAGGTACCATTTCTATCTTAACTTCGCAAGGCATGAAGCTTATACATGATGTGCTTGTGGCTCCAAAGTTAGATCAAAATTTGCTTAGTGTGGGCCAAATGATGTAGAATGGTTATTCATTAGTTTTTAAAGATAACTCTTGTTTCATATTTGATTCATGTGGAGAAAAGCTTATTATTGTACCAACGAGTGATAAATGTTTTGTTATTCAATGGCATTCAAGTCCTTCACTTACGTGTAAGACTATTGCGGATGAATCATGGCTTTGGCATAAAAGATTTGGGCATGCTAACTTTAAGTCTTTGAAAGTGATGTATGAAAAGAAATTGGCTAGTAATATGCCTTTAATTAATTCTTGTAATCAAATTTGTGAAAGTTGTTAAATAGGAAAGATACATAGATCACCTTTTACATCTCAAGCTAAATGGAGGGCCAAACTGAGACTTGAACTTGTGCATTCAGATATTTGTGGTCTTGTACGGGTTTCTTCTCTAAGTCTAACTAAGTACTTCATTTTGTTCATAGATGATTTCACAAGAATGACTTAGGTTTACTTTACGAGTAATAAAGCTTAAGTATATGTCTGTTTCAAGAAGTTCAAGGCAATGGCAAAAACTCAAACTGGCCTTAGAATTAAACGGTTAAGAATTGATAATGGAAAGGAATTCATCTCAAAAGAATTTGTAGAATTATGTGAAGATGCTAGAATCTAGCACCAACTGACTGTGCCATACTCTCCACAACAAAATGGGGTGTGTGAAAGGAAGAATTGGACAGTACTTAAGATGGCAAGAAGTATGTTGTATGAGAAATCTTTGTCAAAAAAGTTCTGGGCAGAAGCTATATACACTTTAGTATATTTACTAAATAGATTGCCTACTCATGCAGTTGAAGGAAAAACTCCATATGAAGCTTGGATTGGTCAAAAACCATCTGTTAAGCATTTGAAAGCTTTTGGATCAGTTTGCTATACACACATACCAAATGTCAAAAGGAACAAGCTCTCTGAAAAAGCAAGAAAAGAAAATTTTCTTGATTATAGCAGTCAAGTAAAAAGTTACAAAGTTTTTGATTTAGAAGCTGGAAAGATATATGTCAGTAGGGATGTATCTATTGATGGACATTCGGTATTGCGATAGGAGGAAGGAAATTCTGATGGTTCACTAATTCTCTTTAGTCTCCCAAAAAAATTCAAGTATTCAAACTAATATCAGTAAGTTCCAATACTAAAGATGAGTTTAATGTTCTTGGTACATCAAATTCACCTATGTTGAGAACCTCTAATCTATCAAATGTGTATGCCAGATGCATAATTGTAGTAGCTGATCCTCAAAGTTGTTTTCTAGAAGCAATCAATTCAGAAATTTTGTATAATGCTATGAAAGAAGAATTTGCTATCATTGAAAAAAATGAAACCTGGAAGCTGGTAGATAGGCCTTTGCATAAGCAATTAGTTGGCGTAAAACGAGTGTATAGGACCAAGTTTAATGCAAATGGTTCTGTTCACAAACATAAAGCCAAACTTGTTGTAAAAGGGTATTCTCAACAAATAGGTATTGATTATAGAGAAACCTTTGCCCCTGTTGCTAGACTTGATACAATAAAGTTGATTATTGCGTTGACAGTTCAAAATAAGTGGAAAATCTTCCATCTAGACATCAAGTCAACTTTCCTCAATGGTTACTTAGAAGAAGAAATTTTTATTGAGCAACAAGAAGGTTTTCAGGTAAAAGGAAAGGAGGATAAAGTCCATATATTGAGCAAAGCTTTATATAGTTTGAAGCATGCACCAAGGGTTTGGTACAACAAGATTCATGAGTTTCTTGAAGATTCTAGCTTCAGGAGGAGTTGTAATAATGCTACTCTTTATATTAAGGTTTCATCCACAGCAAACATCTTGATCATTTCATTATATGTTGATGATTTGTTGATTGTTGGCAGCAAAATTAGAGATGTTGATGATTTCAAACAATTCAGCAGAAAGTTCATGATGACAGATCTAAGGGAAATGAAATTCTTTCTTGGTTTTGAGATTGGTCAAACTAATGAGGGAACTTTTATTTCTCAACAAATTTTTGCTATAAGTTTGCTTAAAAGGTTTTCTATACAACACTGCAAACTAGCAAGCACACCTTTCATAGTAAATCAGAAGTTATCCAATTGGATGGTGAAGACAAGACAAACGCATCTCTCTATAGAAGTTTTGTTGGTAGTTTGTTGTATCTCACATTTACAAGACCTAATCTTATTTTTGCTACAAGTTTGCTGTCAAGATTTATGCAGGAACCTAGTCAAATATATTTTGGTGCTAGCAAAAGAGTTCTTAGGTATCTAAAAGATACTCACAATTTTAGTGTTTGGTTTAGACCACAAAAAGAACTAAATCTTATTGGTTATGTAGATAGTGATTGGGTTGGATGTATTGATGATGGCAGAAGTACCTCTGGCTATGTTTTCACACGTGGTTCTGGTGTATTTTCATGGAGTTCTAAGAAGCAAGAGGTAGTTGCACAATCCACTGCAGAAGTTGAGTTTATTGCAACAATAGCTGGTGCAAATCAGTGCATTTGGATAAGGAAAATGTTGGTTGATCTAGAGTTCATTCAAAGCAATGTAACTTTAATTTATAGTGACACTTAGAGAGGTAGAAAAGGATGATGAAGTCAATTTGGTCTATTGTAAATATTTGGTCTATTGTAAATCAAAAGATTAAATTGCTGACATATTAATCAAAGTTTTGTCCAAAGGAAAATTTGAAATGCTCAAAGATAAGTTTGGAGTCTCAAAACAAAATCTCAAAAAGAAGTGTTAAGAATAAGACTTTGTTTTGGTACTTATAACTATAGTTCAATTAATTTGGTTTGTTTGTAATGTTATAGTTAATTTTTTGTTACAAATATGTGATAAATCTTACTTACAGCAATGCAGTATGTTATCTCTAAAAATCAATATTAAGTAAAGAATTTGACGTGCATATAGAGATGACAGTAAGTTAAGTTGAGAAAACTGTAATATATGTACATATGTATATTTTCTGGGTAATATTATTACTCTCTTTTCTATGCATTCTCAACAAAGGACAACCCAAAATTCTTGAGATGAATTGGTGGTAGTAGGATGGGCTAAAGTAAACATAAAACCATCCCTACCCGAGAATAAATATTATTCCTCCCTTCCCATTGTTCCCATCGCGTATAAATCAGGTTTCTTATACTTTTGGATGATTGGACCAAATCATATAATGTAAAGAGTACAGTGTTTTATACGCGAAACAGTCGGCAAAAGATCGATTCATGATGCCGCCACGTTGCCGTTTGCCACTGGTATCAGTCTAAAAGGCACCGAATGATTACGGCATGAACGTAGATCTTGTCGAGACGAAAGATTTCTTGTTGTTTACTGATACCCCTATTTTCTCATTTGATATTATTCCTTCCTTCTGTAAATCACCACAGTCGTCCTGTTGGTTTATTCTCTTCTCCCTTGCACCTTTAAGAGAGACAAGAATTCCAGTAAGCTTGCACAGAATTAAAGAGATAGAGAGAGCGAGAGAGAGGAAAGAGATGGCAGACTGGGGGCCAGTTGTGATTGCTGTGGTGCTGTTCGTGCTGTTGAGTCCAGGATTATTGTTCCAGTTGCCGGGAAGGAACAGAGTGGTGGAGTTCGGAAACATGCATACAAGTGGGTTATCAATTCTTGTTCATACCATCATTTTCTTTGGCCTCATCACGATCTTTCTCCTCGCCATAGGCGTTCACATCTACTCCGGATGATAGCCTGCATAAACTCTGCTCCGAAATTGTATGTGCTGCATGCAGGCGCTTCACTTGCCGCCAATAATTGATCTTGATTTCTGTTTGTTTCACTCCTTGCTTTTGTTTACTTCTTGAGAGAGCTTGTCATGATCAGTACTCCAGTGTTCTTGTCAGCGTGGTTCCTGAAAGTTAGGAAATACAAAAATTTGGAACTTGTGTGAAATCTGAAACCCATACATAATAGTTTATTACTTTATAATATGTAGGGAGAGAAGCACTCGTAGGAAGACAATTGTCAGTGGTAACCGTCTGACGATGACATACCATTTACATTATCAATTTCAAAAATTATTAGGGAAAATGCAAACTTTGGTTAAACTAATTAATCATTTTCCTTAATTATAATAAAAGACACCTCTGTACAATCTAAGCCAACCAACCCATGGCCGAGTACCACTTGCGAAGTTTCCTTTCAATAAGAAACTTGGTTACCGTACATTTTACGTAGAATGTTGATAACATTAGAATAATTGCCGACCACCCCACAAACAAAGTGGTAAGCCACTGCCGGATAATTAGAGTTGTATGGGGCAGTAGGCTCAATATCACAAGTAAAATGATGTTGAGGATGTAAACTTGTCAAATAAGAATTGACTATAATAAAGAAACTGGGGAACAAGCCTCCCATTTTTTCTTGGGATTGGGAAATTGCTAAAACATCAGTGTATTCGAATCCTTCAACAATTTACTATTTCTACCAAACAAAGAAGATATAACCAGATATTTCAGTAGCAGGAGGGGGGGGAGGGGAATAACATGAAGAAATAAAAGAAAAACAGTTATCCACAAATCTTGCACAGCCAATAATCCAAAAAGCTTTCATCAATTCCTTTCCCCTGTATGTTGATGATACAAACAGCACCACTGCCGAGCATTGGTGCAACTCAATTCTCTGGTACATGATTTGGCTATCCTTCAGAACATCCTTCTATCTTCACAAAAGCTTCCATGCTGCATCAGTGGAAAATTGGGGAGACAAATGAGTTAATCATCAATCTTGTGTATAGAGGGAGATAACAAAAAACCCCATAAATTGATTCTCCACACACACACAAGGGATATATAAGTCGAACATTAATCATCAATCTTGTGTACAGAGAGAGATAACAAGAAACACCATAAATTGATTCTGCATGCACACAAGCGGTATATAAGTTGTACAGATAACATCCTACAAGGTGCTATTCTGCTGAAGGCACATGCAAAAACTACCATTTATAATCAAATCTTGCGGGTCAGCTCTTCGAATGGATAAGGGTCTGAACAGGTTGAACTTTGAGTAACTAGAGTTTAGATAACGAATCAAACTTAGATAACCAAGTTCATGATCAAGTTGATGAACCAAATTCATCCAAACAAGTCACATGTCATAATTGAATTATAATTACCCAACATTGCCAAATACAAGTTGATGAATCAAATTTGTCCAATCTAGCCATGGAAAGTACAAGTTGATGAACTAAATTCATCCAAACAAGTCACATCTCATATTTGAATCTTAATTAGTCATCACAAGTCATCAGCCAATCAGCAAGTTGACATATCTTAAAAAGCTTACTCATCCTGAAAACAACATGGAATAAGCAAACAAATCCCGACGGCGACCTCTGGGGTTTGCGCAGGATGGCTGTTAGCTAAAATTAGCCACATGTTCTATGATATAAGGGATAACAGCTTTTCCTAACTATATCTGAACTCTAATAAAACAACAAAACTTATTGTCACAGCAAAACCAGAAATGTAGGATTAACAGCGATCAACCTGATGGCAGAGGTTTTCCCCGTGCTACAGCACATTAAATATAGGCAACAGGATAATTAATAGGCATAAAAGGTTCAAAAGCTCCTGTCTAGTAGCAATAGTAGACACCTGGGAACCCTAATTTTGAATCTTAAATTCCACCAGCTTGTCAATGCCGTCTTCTATTTTAGTTTACATTGCCCATAAACATCTCAGATGGTTCAATAATCAATTAAATTTTCATTTTAAAAGCTTAGTATAAGCTCCTGTAAAATGAGCCATGATTTAAGGGCATAATATGGTCCACAGCAAGTTTAAAGTTGTAAGACCTTTTGTGACCTTAATTGAGCAACAATTGAATGAACACAATCCGAAAAGGATAATTGATTTTTATTTTTACCCCCTTTGCCATTTGCGCTATGGACTGCTTCGCGATATCAAGACTGTCAAATCTTAATTAGATTCAATGGTACGAGAAAGCATCTTAATCTTATCAAGAAATATTTCCAATATTCAACACAGCCAGCCATAATGAAACTCACAAATTCTAAGATTGTGTAAACCATATTACATCTATCTAGTTCTTCAATACATGACTAAACCCCAAAAAAACAAAAAGTTCCTCAAAAGATTTGCTTCACAACCCAAGTGTATATATTCATCGGTAACATAATACGCTTTGACTCTTTCCCAGAAAGCAACAAAACCCAATATGGATCAAATAACAAACAAACCAATACATACCAACAACAGCAGTCCACATAAAAAAAATTCACAACTTCCTCTTATAAATTATTGATAAAAAAAAGAAAAAGAAAAATAAAAAATTAAACATACCAGGAATCTCTTTTCTAGGCGAAGAAGGCGGAGCTATAGCGTAAGAAAAAATCGATTTCCCCAAAACTGAGATAGCAGAAACAATCCCAGCCACGTAAAACACCATCACCAATCCAAGAACCCAAGGAATCAACATGAACCCGATAAAGAACGTCACCGATCCGCACAGCATCAAGGCCAACGAAATCCCCAACATCAGCGACACAAATCCCGACGGCGTTATCTGAGGTGGCGCCGATGACCTCCTCGTCGGCGACACCTCCGCCGCCGGTGACTCATCGGTGTACGGCGTCGGAGATGGCGGGGATCGTAGGATGGTCAAGACCAGCGACGATAGCTCATAGAAAACCCTAGTTTGATGATCGCGGTGATGCTGAAGTTGCTGTTGTGACGATCGTCTCATCGTGTTTGTTTTCTTATTTCTCGGGAAAATTGGAATAGAATGAAAATTTTGGAAACCAGTCCAAGAAATTTGGGAAAGAGAAAAAGAAAGTTTTGCTAAAATGAAGGCAAATGGATAAACTCGTCGACAATTATCTAAATGACTGGAGAGGAATTTAACATTGTGTTACAACTTGAACGTCCTGATAGGCAAAAAGGTTTGTTTGTTTCTCAGGAAATTCGGGGAGAAACATAGAGAAAGTGACGTGACCGTGCAGTTCTTTCTCTTATTTGGCTGCAAAATTCTTGAAACCGTGAACCTGCCATGAAGATAAAACAAATAAAAAGTAAGAACGGGAGACTTTTGGGACAGCGTAGGGACACAACACTAAGTCAGTGCGCGTGTCAGAAACGCTCCATGGATTAGAGTGGACGCTAAAAGAAAAAAATCTGAGCTGGGAACCTTATCCTCGGAAGTAAACTGATGACCTCATGTTATTCGAAGCGCGTGGGGTGGTTGGTGGTCCTTACACTGATTGTCTGCAATTAAAGATTAATTAATTACTAATACCAACTTTAGTAATTAAGCTAATTTATAGGGGTGGATAAGAAATTAAGCTACTTGCTGTCCTGCAATTGTCAGCTGTAAAACTGTGGATTAATTAATTCATAATAAATATTATTAATTGTCATTATATAACAATAATTAAAAATTATAATTTAATATAATTATTAAATAATTAAATAAATTATAATATTATTATTTAATTAATATTTTTATTTAAAATGTAATTAAAAAATTTTTAAAAGTGAGAATCATAATTAAATTTGTATAAAAACATAAAAAAGATGAAATAAATTTTTAAATTACTTAATACAATACACTTATTAAAATAATTAATTATTTCATAAATGAGTTTACTTATTATAAATTTTAATTTCGAACTTAACACTATTATTAATTATATTATATTATTTTTTAAAATCTTGTAATTTTATTTCAATTTGAGCTCGCAAAATGTAAAATTTGTGTCAAAAATAAATACTTTAGTTGTCAAAATTTTATAGTTTAAGAGACTTCAATTATAATTATTTTTTATTTTAAGCTTTAAAACTTTGTTGGCAACTAATAATACTAATTATTTATTAATATTGTTGATTCATCTGACCACATCCACAAATTATGTAATATTAGTTAGCAATGGCATTGATGGATTGTATTATATTACTTGTCAATGTGATGCAACTACCAAATACATACATAATAAATATTATTAGGGAAAAAATTTATATTTATTAATGAATCTCCCAAAATCTACAAGTTATGTAATATTAATTAGTGTTTTATTAATAAATTATATTGTATCACTTGTCGATGACATTAATGAGTCAATTTTACTACATAGATAGATTATAAAATATTAATTAATGATTAATGGGTGGTTTCTATTATACAATATAATTAATGATTAAATAGACATTATATTTAATATATTGTAACTAAACCATTAAAATATAAGCAATTATAATAACAAAAGCACACACCCGTAACATGTTTTAGGGAATTGTTTACTATACATATATGTAATTATATATTTAAATATTTTAAATTATCCGTTAGTTATTTCAAATATTTTGTTCTTATTTTAAAGTATTTTGTTATATGTTTTAAAATTTTTATTAAACATTTAAAGTTTTTAATTTTTTATTTTAAATTAATTTTATATTAATTATTTTAAAATTTTACCATTGTTGGTACTTTAGAAGATAAGGTTAGATTGCCGATAACTGAAGGAGAGTTGGTGGGTTTGGGTTACTTGCCTTGAACGAAGAAGCAAGGCCTGAGAAATTCCAAGTGTTTATTTGTTGAAGTGTTTAACCCACTGGCCTTTATTTATGGGTTAGTCTATAAGCAGGGCGGGGCAGAAGCCATGCCGAGCATTGACAAAATATGTGAAAACTTAACTATGTAGCGTGCTAACTTGTGGCTGTAATCCTCTTACGTTCTACGCTATGAAATATTTGAAGAAGATTTGGTTTTAGATGAGAATATCGAATGCATTATTTATTAGTAAGTTGCTGAAGTTTAATTGGTTTCACGATGGACAAGCATTTAATATTTTTTATGCGTGGAATGTCTTTGATACGTGCAATACAATAAAAGATTTATGGACTTTTCCCATGCATTATTGAGGGAAAATTGCGCCGCTTTGAAAGAAACAGCTGATGTGCCAACCAGATGCAAAGTACACGTGAAGAACGTATAATAAAACAACCATAGTTGCTGACCCAACTAAGCACAGGCTAGATGTTGCAATCCCAGCCTAAGCCCAACAATTAGGAACAACACAATAGGTTCCGTCCTTAGTTGATTACCCCATTTTTTTGGGTTTTTATGTTAAAGAGTTTGTCCCGGGGAGGGAGGGCGGGGTGGGGGTGTGTGTGTGTGTTAGCAAAGAATGATTAACGAGTGTGGAGAGCAAGAAGGTCCAGGTGTCACCCAATGTACACTTAAAAACGGTGGCTAATGTCTCGGTTATGTCCACTTGGTTACATGTCTATAACACCTCATGCACTGGAACGCGTGTTTGAAAAGCTGCCTGGGTTGTTTGTTGGACTGTCAACAATTCTAACACGTACTTATTCTCAGAGCATGCACTTTTTCATGCGAGGCGGTGCTGTGCTCCGCCGGGCTGTGCGGTCTTCATATTTCCATCCAAGTTCCCAAGTTTAGAAACTCTACTCTCCTCGCCTCATCGCAATTTGATGATACTCATTTTCCGATCTTCAAGTCCTGCATATGCATTTCCATTAATATCTGTTAATGTCATTTCTTCTGCCTGTTTATGCAGTTCGCGAGCTCTCTCCATCACCGTTGCTGCCCTGTCAATGAGATTCTCCATTGCCGCTGTCTGGATATCTCACTGAACTGATAAAATAAAAGGTCCTCTTGTCATCGAAGGAAGAAGGGGACATCCTTTCTTTATTTTTCTAGCATAAAATAGTTCTGTTTGGAGCCTGGGCCAGCGTTTATTATTTTCAAGCATCCCTAAAAGCTTCGCAAAAATTCTGCTGCTTATAAAACAGCACATACGAAGCATGAAAAGGTCGACAAGCCTAGTTGTCATTCCTGTTTCTCAGTCTTAATTTTACGCATATAAAAGGAGACTGATGGAGTCTATCAGTTCCCACAGCGCAACTTCGCCCATATTGTATGAGCATATACATGTACAAGGATGCTTCCTCTATCTAAGCAAAGGAAGGGTTGCTGTGGCCCCCGCTGCTGTACCATTCCTCTTCTTCTCCATTATTGCTGTAATCTGTAAGTGACAACTGACAATAATACCAGACTCTTTTCAAGAATATTGACTTTAAAAAAATGATATTTCTACCTGTGTCTGTAGACACATTTTTTCTTCCATCAGCTTCTTTTCCTGTTTAAGGCAGAAGAAATATAAAATGGTAAATCATATATGCATTCACATACACATTCTCTTGTAAAAGCCTTTATTACAATCAGAGCGCAATTCTTTGACGCACAGGAACAAAACAAAATATGATTTCCTTTAGGCAACTATAATGACAAACTAACCTTCTTGCAAAAAATCTTTTAACATAAGTCAAATTACTAACCAGATTCTTTTTAATATGCTTCTATTCCAACTTTATAGGCAACATAGATTTTCTTCCTGCAATCCAACTTCAACTAAACAATTATAATGCTATGGTATTGTGCACATCATTGAAGTAGACTTCTCAACAAAACGAACTAAGCCAAAACGAACTAAGACTAGAGTAACAGAGTACACTGGAGAATATACTACAGTAATAGCAAACAAAAGTGGCACCATATTAGCATATATTATCCTTCACTTTGGAATAACATTTGTACTATAGATGATCCCGATTCTCTTGACTTCTGCTTAGCCTAGTAACCTTTTAGAAATAGGAAGAAACAAAGGTTTACAAAAGTTTCATGCTGCCAGAAGAACATTAGTATACTAAGAACAAGGACAGCAGCAATGGACGATTCCATTGTATCACATCTCTGTTCTTCCTTTTTAACCTGATTTGATCTATTAGGAGAAACTTGGAAGTTCTTGAGTTGACACATTCTTGAGGACAAAACTATACTGTAACAAAACAGAGAGATGAAATTCTGAGAAGCAAGACTTTAGATGGAAATACCTTGCTGGCAAGTAAGGCATTAGATGGAAATACCTTGCTGTCAAACAATAGGATTCATTGAATGAACTTTAGGGAATGGCTAAACGTACCAGGGACATCATTCAGTTTAACTGTTTTTCACAGCCAGCTAGTGTAGTTTAACAATTCACACACCATATTAGTTTCTTCTTTTTCATGAATATTTCTACCAGACGGATTGAAACCATCATAGGGATGCAAATAATTCCTTTGTAGAGACATACACATCAAGTTAACAAAATGCAGGTTAACAAGCCACTAGAGGTTAGATTTTTTTTCCATAAAAAATACACGTACAAACTTTCATACACACTTCTTACATACAACCTTATGTGATGTTAAAGCCGCAGAGCGAAAACATAAAAGTCAAAAAAATAAAAGAAGACAATAGATGATGGATGTGGCAATATAAAATACTCTTGCATCGGTTTAAATGAAAATAATGTAGTTTTAATATTTTTTCCAATAGTTACCTGGAATAAACAATTGTAATATTTGCAAAGTACTAGTGTACCTTTTCTTGGAGGATCTTCATGTGCTCCAACATATATTCTGTCTGCACCAGAAATAGCCAATCAGAATACCAATATACCATCACAAGCAGTGGAATATGCCTCGTGTGGGCACAGTGGGAGAACCCCAGAAAAAAATGTCAAAATAGGAATCTTGACTGATGATGCAATGTAAATAATTCCAAGTTCTAACGATCACATGATACAGAGTATGAATACACACTTGATATTTCTGTTTGAATTAATTAAGAGCAGCACCCCCCATTTCACTTAATGAAGGTAATTAGAAGCTATTATTAAGATATGGTACTGTGAGCGACAAGAGTTGTGTGACTAGATAATCAGCTGGATTATTAGCTAGAAGGTTGATATCAGAACTACATATATCCTTATCATGTTTCAGTACCAGAATAGTTAAAAAAAAATACAGATGTTTTACCCCTTCCATGCACGTGAAAAGCTGTAAAAGAGATGACACATATCTTATACTTTTTAAGTACTGGAACAGCTGTGCATATAGGGCACATAAAACAAGAATAAATTGTGCTTCACTATTTGATTTCTGTGGTAAAATCTCCAAAAGGTCTGCAGACAAGTGAACTTCGAGATAAACTGCTAAACCACAAAAAAGTGGTTGAATTTGCAGAGAAATATTCAAGAGATAAGATCAGAGTAATATGCATATTTCGGAGGTTAATATAGGTGAAATCAGAGCTACACATATTGATGAGAATTACAGATGCTTTGTTGTCTGTGGTTAAATGTAATAATACTGACGTCAACCAGGTGATTAAGACTTGTGTATTAAAATCTCTTGGATATATTTGGTTTGATGATGAACCAAGATGGCAAAAGGCATAAATGCCAACAAGACAAGAACCTAATTTCTTTTTAGTGGAAAGGACACTGGCACCTTCGACATTTAACGTCAACCACACCTTTATGACTTTTGGTTACAAGCTTTTAGTAGTGAAACAGATATAAACCTGACCTTCTTAGCTCTTATTACTGTCAGGGTAACATCAAGTTGATTCTGTAGTTGCACTAGATCAGTCATGGTCAGCTGCTCAAAATTTGGCCCTTCAAGTTGCCTGTGGGTGCACAACATAGAGTTCAATCAACATGAATCTTGCCTCTTCAAGTACAGGAGGCATAGAGAAATTGCCTTTGAACTATTTGCAGTAGATCAGCAAGTGAATGCAGGCTTGAAGGCTCAGAGTGAGAGTCCTGAAGAGAAAACAAGTTGCCCTTACTTATCACGTTAGTTATTGTAGGTAGAAGTTGTTTCAGTTAGTCCCTTTGAAGCGTACAGAACATAGAAAACGTTAAAGCCATGTTTACAAAAATTTGTCATAGAAGATCCTGACGATGTTCTATCCTGAAGTTTTGGCATGAAAATCCAACTTTGGAGAGAGCTAAATATCATGCTCACATCAAAATTTACCTGATATGTATTTATGAGTGTAAGAACAACTTTTGTAGATATGAAACCGAGGTTTTATGTATCTGACATAAACATGCAATCTGAAATGTTATTCTGAAACTAAATATATAATTATCAATTAATATATCTAGGACTCAATTAACATATAAGATGGTGATTACACTATTGAAGGCTTGCTATCTAGTGGTGGTTACTACAAAAACTGTATTTTTGCTGATACTAATTTGTCTTAGATCTGATGTAACAAGAGTTCTACCCATATCTTATCCCTCTCTCCTAAGTACCAAGCTTTTTTAGGCATTTGAACAAAGGTTGAAACTTCCTGTTGGTTGAACCAATATGTAGCAGGAAATTGACAAGTGCACTGCACACCAATTGTTGGACATGTACGTCAGGTTAAGCGCATTGTTACTGTGCTTCACCAAATTGAGAAGGACCTAGGCTATTTTTGATTGTTTTGGTTTAAGAGGAACATATTACTTCAGGAAATATATATATATATATATATTTATGTATGTTTATATAGATTCCAGTGCTGACATTTTTTGGAATATTCTTATAGCTCTTGTTTGCACACTACTTCAGGGAACAAGCTCAAAACCACCATTTTGCGCATCTTTTTACTCAGGTCAACTATATAAAGTTTGATGTACAGACCTGAATACTAAAAGTTGCCTGCTGTGGAAGCAGGTTCACAGTAAGCCGGTAGACATTGCACTTGTGTTCTCAATGAAATGAAAGAACTGTTTACCTCAGCATTAAGTGCCCCAAAAGCAGCAGCGTCCTCTTCAGCATGACTCCAATAGCGCTCGATGATGCTGGTCAGACTGTATCGTAGAAATTTACTAATTAAAAATTCTTAATCATACAAAAAAAATGTAGAACAAAATTAATTAGTTTGTTAAAACATAATAGGTTCCATGAAATATAAAAAATTAAAAAAAAACTAACCTAGGATTGGTAGGGGAATAGAAGAGCATCCCATTTCAGTATATACTTTAAATTGCCAAAATAGTGTTGCAGAACTTTGGAAGGGAATTAGAGCTAGAATAGAATTTAGTTAAAATGCCATCTGAAATCCAATTTTTGAGAACTTCATAAGAATAGCAGATGGACTACTTAAGCAATATCAAGCGCTTTTGCGCTCTCAAACATTTCTTCGGTTAGGAATCACCTTTCCATCAGCACTGCCAACCCAAAAAACCTAGCCAAATTTATCTAAAAAACATATTGTTAGATTCCCTGCAACCCAAAGATTGTACATATGGATATTTTCTCGTTAGGTCCAGATGAATTCCTAGAAGCCCCAACTTGATCATTTTGCATTTGCCAGTTGGACCTAGGCATCAATTACCTTTCAACTAGATCAATGCATAAAATTCGGCATTACCTATCTAGAACATGGCACAAGTCAAAGATAAAGAACAGACATGCAAGCAACTTTCAACACAATGCATTCTGCTAGAAGGAAACATGCGACTCATCGTCAACCAGGAAAGGTAAAATTTCAGAGAAAAATATAGTTCTAACATACACAAAAGCCAAAAGCTATTCCTGAGCATTGCCTTTCAATGCCACTCATTCTCAACCAGGAGAGAAAAATATAGTTCAAACACACACACATGCCCAACACCATACAAAAGCTTCACCAATTAGTGCACCATCGTATTCTCCCATATCAACCTTTGGAGAAAACATTAATCCCTGAAAGCTTGCATAATCCTGGGTGCATTTGAACAGGAATATCCAGATCATAGAGAACTGTACATGTTCTGAAAAAAAAATCTAATGATTGTCATATTTATGTATTACCATAGAGCAAGCCACGATATCAACATAAAACCACGCATACACCATAACATCATAAATTCATGTTGGGTACAGAAACCGTCTTGTTTTGAAGCATTCTCATTATTTAGTCCCTTAGTGTATCCTAGCTGCGGGCGTCCTATGACTTGTTCTCAGACTATACTAGCATAAAGTAGAAAAAAAAACCAATGAGAATATTATGAACAACTAAAGCAAATCTAGTTTTGTAGTGATGCAGAACTCGAAAAGGAAATATAGAGCTAGAAAGGAAAAGGCAATAAAACAGAGATAAAAAGGGAGAACATAATAATTCTACTAGCATTAGCTTCACTGTTTCAAGATAAAAGCATCAAGCGAGCTACACAAAATTAGAAAGGAAACAGAGTCCTGCTCCAAGAAAGAAATCTTGTATCTGAACCTATAGCAGCAAAAAAGCCAGTCAACCTAGTTAAAAGTTATTCTCATTGGTTTCTCAGGCTGTTTTGAGTTTCTTTTGTTACAATTTTTTAAAGCTTTTCAGCTT
Source organism: Xylocarpus granatum (assembly GCA_019650275.1). Lineage (NCBI taxonomy): Eukaryota > Viridiplantae > Streptophyta > Magnoliopsida > Sapindales > Meliaceae > Xylocarpus > Xylocarpus granatum. The sequence goes on along the minus strand of BNST01000064.1, from coordinate 144,999 downwards.
TTTAAATCTTCTTAGGAGCTTTTAGTTTTTTTTTAAAAAAAATTTATTATTGTTTATCATTTAGGCTTTTTAAATCTCTTAGGCTCTTTTTGGTCTCTCTTATCTTTTTAAACTCTTTTGGGTCTCTCTTCTCTCTCAAGCACTTTTAGACCATTTTGTTTTGTAATTAGGCTTTTTTGATCTTGATTTGTTTTGCTAGTTCTTTTAGGCTTCTGTAGTTTTGTCTCAGGCTTTTCTAAGCTTCCCGGGTTTTGTTCGCTCTTAAGTTACAACCTTAAGAATGATCTTTTGGACTTTCTTCTCAACCACTTTGAGATTCTCAAGTTTATAAATTCAAGCTTTCTTTACAACTTATCTTGAGTTTGCGAAGGAGTGTTAAAAATTAAAATAGGAAGTAACTACAATCTTATTAAATTGTCTTATTATTTATATTATCTTTAGTTTTAATAGGGTAAAGTTTCTCCTGATTTGTTTTGGTTTCCCTCTTGTATCCTATATAGGAACAAATTCTATGTACTAAGTATTAGTCACAACTAACACAAGTTACAATTATTTCCCAAATCTAACTCGATAACCTAACCAAATGAATAATATATAAACTCCACATTACCCTAGGTTAATGATAGAAGCTTTTTCACGTTGAGGAGTGAAGTAAATAAACTAACAAATTGTTAAAGTTTTTAAGTTCTTAATACCAGGTTTTCATAACCCAGTATAGAGAATTTTGCAGAAATATGTGTGCCATTGCATCGAGGGGACAAAAAATTGAAAACATGAACAACATATTCTTTTCTTTATATGACATGAAGGCTTATGGGAGGCTCAAAAAAGTTTGCATAGGAGAAAAGTTACTGGAAATAGAGGAGAAACAAGTAATATCATAAGGTATAAAAAAGGCGGAAAAGTGTTGATCAAGAGCTAGAAGGAAGTTCTAACTATTGTATAGTAAATGTTTGATGAAAGGTTTATCTATCAATAAGAAACTAGATAGAGAAATAGAAAGAGAGAGAAATAGAAAAGGACTTTCACTCATTCATGGGAATGGGTGTCACGTATCTATACCCTCTTTGAAAAGGGCGAGGAGATTGTTTCCCTATTATTAGTCTTTTTTCCAGGCATATGCTAGATTTGCATGACATTAACAAGAGAAAACAGAATCTTCAAATGTTTTCCTAGAATAATTATATCAAAAGTTGATTTCAACAATAAAAAACTTGGAGAAGATATTGTGTACCATATCTTAGAAACATTGAATTGGTTTCACAACCACATTGATGATTAATTGTACATGTTGGCCATCTCAAAATTGAAAACTAATTCAAAGGCCATTTTTGTGTATGAGAACAAAATTGGCCTATTCAACAAAGACTAAATAGTTGTTAGTACCCATTGGTAACTATACAATTACCCTTCCATCATAGCCCTTCCAACTTTACCTTTGCTTACTAAACGAGTTCTAAGTTGATCCAAAGCTAAGTTAAGCTCTAGTTAAACACTAGGCTACAGGTTGTATTGTGAGTACAATATCTTGCAGTTTGTGTAGGATATTTAAAAAGGTCAAAAGAGACTATTATCTAGCTTTAGAGAATATATTGCATGAGCAAAGTCTAATAAAGATATTATATAATTATATGTAACATCTATATAAAGAATATAAATATATTGCACGAACAAAGTCTATTATAGATATGATACAATTGTATGTAACATCTATATAAAGAATATGAGGGGAAACATTGCTCTATATAAAACATTGCTCTAGCAAGCAAAGGCTACAAGTTCCTCGCCTTGTTTTGATTAGGAAGGAAGAAGGGTGTTGAATTACCATTGGACTTTAAAGCTTGTGTTGATAAAGAGGGGCTTTATAACTTTAATGCATTGTGGAGTAAAACATAGCACATTACAAACATAACTACAGCTCATCACAATACTTCTTAGTCAAATTAGTTTTCGGATGACAGGAAAAATACACATTTCATTTTGACAAGAAGTAGGTTTCTAACACCTTGATGTTGCACATAACGTACTGTACAGTGACTTTCTGGCATTATATAAAGCTCTCAAGATATAAAAACTCAACAGAAATTATATCTATACACGGGTGGAAGTTCATTCAAGGATAAAAAAAGGTATAATTTACCATAAATAAATAAATGAATGCCAAAGAACAGTTAATTTTAAAAAAAGTATGCAATTTTCTAATTTTTTTAAAATGCAATAACATTTGCTACATTGAAAAAAAAATAATCCCATATTATAAACATGGCATCTTTTATAATTATTTTGGTAAGTATTGCTATATTAGAATAGCTACTTTACTCTTTTGTATTATATCTAGTTTGAATAGAAGTCAAAAGAGTACAATAGTCATTTTGAGTGTAAAACCTAAGTGAAGGTAAAAAGCAAACAAGACTAAGACCTCATCTTGTATAAGTGTTAGACAAAAGGAAAGGATGAATCTGCCACATTTAAAGGCCTTGTTTAAAATGATGCATGGTGTGTGGTAAGTTAAGAAAAACAAATGTAAAAGAAAGTACGAATAAAGGCTACAAAGTGTTTTTATCATCCTTGAAACAAGTGTACTGTGAGCAAGTTGGGCATAAGTTTAAGTGCAACTGTGATTGAAAAGATATGAGAGATAAATCACGTATTTTAAGCAAGCAGGAAGATAAATACTAGTTTTTCATTACTTTAGATAAGTTGTCAAACTATGTAATTTGTTAATCATTATATAAATGTAAACCATCCCATCTTGAACTTTCGTGTGAATTAGCTTGCATTATCTCAAAAGATCCTACTAGTTGAATCAATACACATTTGGAGAATAGTTGAATCTATTAAGCTCGTACAAACTTACTAAACCACAACTTGGTACACAAACATGTTCAAAAGTAAAAAAGGCCAAAAATTCGTATAATAACATGTTCAAGTCTACATAAGCAACTTAAAGATTGATTGGACTCCACATTATGCTTGAACTTTTGTTACTAAAGCAAAATGAATGAAATCCTATGAAACTGAGCTTAAGCCATTTTAATTTGATAATTTTTAATAGAATGGAAAAAGAAGTCATAACTTTGCAAAAAGATTCATGCCCCATTAGAAACATACAAAACTAACATATTCCAAGATTACCACTTACATCTAAAATAATTTGAAGTTTGATTTTCAAGCAAGGATCTTTAAGATTATTTTTGTAAGGTGTAGCGGATGGGAATCTGCATTAACATAGTTGAAAAGGGTAAGGATATTGATTTGGAGGCAAAGGATACCACTATGTGGTGTTTAGCTCTTATCAAGGTAGGTTCAACCAAGCTAAGGACAAAAGAGAAATTTTTTTCATTTTAAAAAAAATCCAAGGAATCTTTGTACATGAGCTAAGACACACATAAGACAAAATGGTGTAATGAATCAATGATGAATAATTAAAGATGATAGAATATTATTTTTTTTAGTTGAAAGATATATATTTTTTCATGTCTTTCATTATAAATGGAAAAAAAACAAAATAAGATATTAGAAAACCTTGCACTTCTTCATATGGCATTTGTTTTTGGTTCACCCATAATTTGCTTTTATTCTTTCAAATTCTTTTAACTTGCAAGTAATAAAGGGAAATTACATTAAAAGTAATTACTTTCAGCAGAGAGTATTTGTTTTTGGTCACCCATAATTTGTTTTTATTCTTTCAAATTCTTTTAATTGAGAAGAAAAACAAAGAGAAATCAGTTACAAAAGTAAATTACTTTAAGCAAAGAGTTTATTGTAGCTTAATGGTAATTATAAACCTTTGAATATAATTCAATTTCTCTCTCTATCTCTTCACTATATCTTGAATACTTTATAAAACCAAAATATGATAGTAAAGACAAACTTCATATGCTTTGGCTACTAAACTAGACCGTTTGATATAAAAACTATCTTACTCCATGTGTTCCCATATTGTTTCCAACCAATGTTATTTGATTTCCCTAGATATTTGCAGATGAAGAAGAATTTTTTTAGTGTCTAGAGATAGTTTTTTACTAATTTGTAAAAAAATAAAATAAAATTATGCATATCTTTAAGAAGATCACTTGTAAACTTTTCTAATTATGTATCACACACATACAATCTTAGATATTCAAGTAAATTTACAGTTATTTATGTGTGCATTAATATAGAGAACTTAAATCTAAATAATATAGTGACAAATTGAATTTCAGAACTCTGAATTAGTTTTATTTTAAAATCTATTTTATATAAAAAGATTTCAAACTAATTGTCATTGTTTATAGATTAAATTTCACACATTTGCAAACATATGAAAGTAGAAATTAGTTCAATATATTTCCGCTTTACTAGCTATAGTGTTGTTGTTTATGCCCTCCAATATATGTAAGAGGAATGATAACATCAAAAGCTTGCAATGCCACTCCCATTTATTCATGCTCTCTTTATAGAGTGATTTTATCCCTTTGTCTTGTTCTCATTTTGAACTCTCTAAGTTGAAATCTTCCATAACCTAAGAAGCCATGAAAAAGAATGACAATATGTTGAAAGGTTAGAGAATTTAGGAATAATTTTGTTAAACCATCCTAGAGGTTAGGGATTAGTGAAGCTGGGTTTCAAACTTTAGATATTACGACATATACTAGTTTGTGAGCAATAACCTTCCATTTTAAATTATGACACTCTAATTGAATGGTCAAAGTTTTTAAACTTAATTTCTGTTTGTGAAGATATACGTTCGAGGTAGAGGAAATTTGACCATATCACTTAGTGAAACCAATCAATCCAAGAGGTGTTTGCTTATATTCAATGAGAGGAAAAGTTATAGAAGGTTGATGATGAATGGACCACATGCTAATATCTCGCTAAAGACCTCTCCTTCAGTCTCTATCACACCAGAAAATGCATTAGTAGGTGGGAATTGCGAGGGACCAATACACAGAAAAAATACTTTTGTAAGAGGATAATTGCAAGCCTTAAAGAAAGAGAAGTAAGAAATAAAATTTGTTGTGACAACGGCAACAGATCAATGAATTTAATAATGTTAAGGTGAATCTCAAAAACAATGAATTTTTAGCAATTACATGTGTATTAGCTTAATGGCTAGCCTCTAAATGGTTATTACTACAGTAAAATCTACGAGTAATATTAAATTGGTGTTACATGGTATGATTAGATGGAAGGAAAAAAAAGAAAATCACATTTTCATTTATTCAATCATATCATGGCACATCAATGTATATGAATAAGCTGCATATATACTTTGTGTGTGTAGTGTTGCTTAATTTTTAAAGTTGATGAATGTTTTAATCTAAAGGAGTTCATACAAAAAGAAACAAAGAAAGATTGAGATGCTCTTCATCTTACTAATAAGGTTGTGAAAGAGCACATAATGAAATACATGATCTTTTCTCTAAACACATTAAGAAAAGAAAATAACAACTGTATATGCATATGTGGTGTTCCTTATATGAAGCTTATAGTTGTTAAATAAAATAACATATAGTTGTTATATTGAATAAAATTATTAAGAGATTTTAAACAAAAAATGTTCATTAAAATTATGAGAATTGTTTTTCTCTTTGGCGCTTTAAAACTATTTTGTGAACTTATTAAAAGATTTATCTTGATCTTCTTTTCTCTTTTTGCCTTAATATTTTTGGTTCATGATTAGTCAATTATTAGGATAAGGTTTTTACTGTTGATTATTGGTTATTTTAATCATTGGGCCAATGTTCTTTAATATAAATTTCAATTTTCTTAAGGCTTGAATTTCAATTCCAGTTGGATTTCAAGATTTGTTCTTAGGGTTGTAAATTTAATTTTGATGGTTTTAAGATTGATATTCTTGAGGTTCGCATCATTATTTTCAAAGAAGACTTGAAAAAAATTTATAATAGAGTAATTCGAGATTCTTGGATATTATCTCAGAAGTGAAAAGCCAAAGAGATAGAAAAGATAAAATTGTCATTGTTTTTATTGGTAATCATTTGGTAAATTTGGTGCCTTTTAAAGATGGAGGCAAGGATCAAAAGACATTTTCTTCATTGGCAATCACTTTTTAAATTAGTTCTTCAAAGATTTGAAGAAAGGATCAAAAGTGATAGTTTCATTGGTAATGGGTTGATACATTTGATGTTTCATCAATAGATGTTAATTTGCTTCAATTGTTAAGACAAAGTTTGAAGAACTTTTAACTTTTTAGTAAATAGAGTCCTTTTGCTATAAGTTTTTGAGCTTTGCTTATTCTATGTGTAATTTGATTTTTTGAAATAAGTAGTTAGGAAGTTCTTTTAGCCTGGTCAAGAGCTAATCTCAGTGTCATAAGCTACATTCTATTAATTGTGTTTTCACTGCAGTTTTGTTCTCTTTGTTACTTTAATCTTATTTCTACAAGTCATAATTTTATTCAATATAACAACTATATGCTTCATATATAATTTTTGGTCTTATGACTTCTATTGACTTTTAAATTAGTCAATGTTGCTTAAACTATAAACCGGGATTCTCCCATGAGAATGCCTTCACTCTACTCCTAGTTCCATCATTTATGAACCTATGGAAAAAAAAGATGTGATGCAGTGTCAATCGTAAAACAAAGGAAGAAACCTACAAGGCAAAGTTATTTTGCTAATGCCTTTCTCTATAAATTATATTCATTTTAGAAGGAAAATTTATTGTGCATATTATTATCTCATTTGACGTGTTCATTGATTTCAACTACACTGTGTTTGCAGAAGAATGTACTTTATTAGTTTAACATAAGTTATTGTTGAAAAATACTAATTGACTATTTCACATCCATAAGAGAAACTTTGGTAAGTCAATCGACTAATTGAAGATAATTAAATTTAATATTTACCACTATGGGAGCTAGAGGTGGCCAGAAGACCATGACAAAGGGCTAATTGAACCTCAAATTTTGACTTATTTTTTCAACCTAACATTAGGTTTGATAGAGACCACCCTTCAAGAACTCGCTTTAAGGTTTCAAAAATTAAGGGTTGCACTTGATGGAAGCTAGATTCTCACTAGCCAACTGCAATGATTGATGTATATAATTGAAAAAAACAAATGACAAGGATGTCTAAGAATAATAAAAACAGAGGATTATTTTAGTTAGTCAACGAAGTAATAACTTAAATAGATAAGGATGACAAAGTATTTAGTTGGAGATGCAACAATATTTGAAGAGTTTGACTAAGGGTTTAGGTTTCATACGAATGACATGGCACTTTTGGGGGTTGACAGAAGGAGCATGTGCTTTATATGGATAAACATCTGAAATGACAAATAAAAAGTGAATAGCAATTTGAAGGAAGATAGTTAATTTGTTTTTGCTAATTTGCAACTAGCAGTTAATTAATTTTTAAGTTATTTACAACTACTTTGTGGTATATCATATATTTGCATCAATAAATTTTACTCTCTTTGTTCTCTAAAATTTTGAAAACCCTTACTCTTGAATACTTATGGTTTGAGCACTATGATGTCCTTCCTAGACATAAGATTGGAATTTTAGAGTTTACCGGAGATTTGGCAATCATTTTGGGCTAATTTTGCTCTTTACTTTAAAATTTGTAATTTGTTGGTTGGTTTAACTAATAAAATCTCTCTTAAGTTGATATAAAAGGCTTAGAATTTGAATTTTCCCTACAATAGGCTTTAGAAAAAGTTTAGGGTACATTTATATAATAAAATTTAAAAATAAAAAATTTTCTTCAAATTAAATGAAGATTTTGTTCATCAAATACAACTTTTAAGTAAACATGAAAACCTTCAATATCACATTGAGATTTATTATGAAGTTACCAATTATATTGGCCACTTCTAGCTATGTGGAATGAAAAAGACAAAAATAGTTGATAGGAATAAATTTGGCTATTTTTAAGCCTCTTATAGCCAAAAATGTTTCTTGCCACTTCTCTTATTGCATTTGTTCTTTCTTTATTGTTCAAGATGACTTGATCTTATGAGAGATCAAAACACAAGCCTAAAAACTTAGTTTGTTCTTACATAGACTCTATAAATTTATAATAGCATGAGAAATCTTGTAAAAGGTGTAAGATGGCAAGTGATTGTTGCAAATTGTCGCTCCAAAAATCTTTAGTAGGTATTTTCCAAACAATAACATTATATTAAAGCTCCAAAGCTCTTCACACATGCAATATATTGTCACATCAACTAAAGATAAATAAAAATAGAAGCAATGACAAGACAAGAATGAATAAAAATGCAAACATGTGGAAGATTTCAAACAAAAGACGCTTGGTCAAAAACTAGCTTTAATATCATATTAGTGTTATCAGCTATCACACAAAAATTTATAAAAGGTAATGAAACAAAAGTGTTAGCATGCTAACAATACTTTCCACACTTTATTCGACTCTCATATAGATTGTTCAACTCTTATTATATGTAGTTAAAAATTGCCCACACTATTTAAGTTAGGTAAAATTTGTCCCCACAAGCAAGTACATCCCCTCTATTTTGTTGGTTTTACATTGTCCCCCTTAACCTTATTGTCTTAAGACTATGTATCAATTATTAACATTAGTTGTATGTTCCTTTTTTCTCCTCCTAGTTGAGATACAATAAGTACAAAGGCTATTATTAATGAAATGTTTACCATCTAAAACATGCGTCGCAATTTTGATATATCTTTCCTTCTTTTAATTCACCAAAACTAATGTATTGTATTCTATAGTCCAATTGGATATAATAATGACTTAGAAGCAATCTTTTCATTACCATCAAGACCATTTGCACCAAACCATTGCATGAACACGGTACCAAATTTGCTCTAAATCATTGTTTATCAAACAATAAAAATTGCTTCCCAAACTTCATCTCCTCATTTATAAGGATGATAATTTATGATATGATTAATCAATCTTGTATGAATATAGTACTAAATTTGCACATTTAAGTTGACATAAAATAACACCATTGTTAAATATATGATACAACACAACATAATACGATTAATAATTGTTTTAAATTTAAGTTAGAAGTCTCGATACATAAATTTACTTATGACACGATTAACCATTTTGAATAATTATATTATACTAATTTATTTATAATTTAATAAATTTTTTATTTTAAATTTTTTTAATAATCTCTATTCATTTTTAAAAGGTATTAGTTATATTTAGAGCAAGTTAATTGTTATTTGCGAAAATGTTAAAAAATTTACATAAATTTTATTTAAATATAAATAAAAAATTAAATAAATAACATAATTTTAATCTATTTAATCGATTAATAACAACACGGAGTTAAAATTTTTACTTCACACAAATATTAAATAAGTTAGATTTGGGTGGACTTCTTTTAACACAACACAATTATCCAAATATTACCCCCACTTTATCCTCATCATTGGATTGGATTGCATTATCTTCAATTTAAACTTCATGAAAGATGCTTTCCTTTCATCACTCAGGGGTTTTAGTTCAAATTCAGTGTACACATCCAATGTTGAACTAATTAGATCTAACAGGGAATTGTGATCTTTCAAGTTAATTGACAAAGAAATGTGTACAAGAACCTCCAACTGTAAATTTTCTAATAAACAAATTTCCTTTTCAATGTTGGAGACTTAATTTGAAAATTGTCGACTAGAAAATCTAAAGTTTTTCATCTTTTGATATCTTCTTGAAATACTGAATGATTTGGGGCTCCCAAGTTCATTGAACTAACTTAATTATCGAAAATATTCAACGCTTATTTTAATTGGTAATCTAAGTGCAAAAATTATCATAAAAATGTGTCAGATAAGAATTAAAAAATTTTAAGAAAAAAGTTTTTTTCTGTATAATCCTGAAAACAAGTTCAGAAAAAGAAAGCGACTACTGCCTTTATTTTTCCTCCAAATTCGAAAAGAATTTCTAAGTCTTCGTTTAAGTAATTGCACTTTAAATGGCTACAGTATCGAAGGTGGAAAATCACAGTGCGGTAAGTGTTAAGTGGTTTGAAGCCACACCGCTTAACCCCCAATATCCTAAATCATATCGGTCAGCGCAGCCAGGAACGCGTGAAGAGGAATCTTGATCCCATGCAGCAGAAAACTGTTACTGTACCAACCCAGCCCCACTTTGAAAAGACATTTTTTGATAAACACCGCGACTCTATTGTCAGAAAATCAACTAAAAGACCTCGATTCTAAAGTCCAAAGTTCCCGACGTCGCGAAGCGATTAACTAACTAATAAACGACGAGTATAAACAGAAACGAAATCAGTGTTGCCTCTACTCTAGTCATACAACAGTTAAACCAACCGTTTAAGCCAATAATTTGTCGATGAATTTTTAAGAACAAAAGAAAGTTGCCTAGTTTTCAGTATCCGATTTTGTAATTTTGATTTGTTATTAGTTATTGGTAAGAGAAACAGGAGGAGGTGTGGCGTACCTGTCGGAGCTACAGAACTCGTAGAGCTTGCCGCGACTGGAGAAGATAACGAGAGCGATGTCGACGTCGCAGAGAACGGAGAGTTCACGAGCCTTCTTGATCAATCCGCCACGCCTCTTTGAAAAGGTCACTTGACGACTACTCTTGTTTTCGATTCGCTTCATCTGCACCTTTTTACGACCCATCTTCTGCTCAATTCCGACCTAATTGGAATCAAAATGGAGTTAATTTAATATTTTTGAATTAAAATTTAAATTCTAACATATTCATTCCATAACAATTCTGTTTCAGAAAAGGAAGCCATAATCGGGGCTGAGAAGCAGAGGAATTAGGTCACTGGTCGTCACAGGTATCTAAAGAGGGAGACCCCGATTCTAAAGTCGGGAGCGTCTTGAGTAGTCGACACGTGTCTTGTTGTGCTTCGTTGCGGGTGATGCGGGGGGGCTGATACTATTATTTTAAGTAATTTTCCGATTTTGGATGTTCTTAAATTAATAATTTATAGGATCCATCCTTTTTCAAGTAAATTACATTACTCCCTTTCTCAACCCTTTCTTAACGAATGAATTACTCCACTTGCGCGTGATTGGATGGGGCCTACATCAACTAGATGAAAAAATAATCACATTAAAATAAAATAATTTATTATTAATTATATTATACATATAAAAATTCAAAATAAAAGATTATTTTTTAACATAAAAAATATAATCTTAATATCATAATTAAAATATTAAATAAAATTTTAATATATTAAATTTAAAATTATCTTTAAAAAAATCAACTAAACTTATTTTTTAATTAAATATTTCTTTCGAGGAAAATGATACTTGCGCCAACCAAACAACAGCAGATAAATCTACTGGGCGAACGATAAAATGCAAAAAAGTTTTTGCAAAATTTCATTGACATTCGCACCCAACAGAAATGTTTTGTCTTTTACCGACATGATTACTGCCCACGCCAGAAATTGTTTATGCAGCCGCGACTACTACGTGGCATTGGCAGGTTACCGACATCATTTCCCTCTGCGCACACCAGGAGATGTTTTTGCAGCCACGACTACTACGTGGCACTGGCGGGCCAATTCTGCGTCTGCAAAAACAAATATGAAAGGCTACGGGCCAAACGTCACGTCGTTTCAACTGTGCATCTCATCATGAACCGGCCTCTAATTTTCCCCCGTGTGTATTTTTCCACCTCCTAAAGTCCGGGGGCATTTAGTCATGGAATTAACGCTGACGCGTGGAGACAAGTGGTTGGTAAAGCGAGAAAGATGAATTATAACGAGAGAGAGTTTTGGTACCCCTGGGACGGAATCATTCAATTAGATAAAAAGAACCTGCCTGCAGTAGTTACTGAACACATTTTCGCCTAGATTTGGGCTGACAACTGAAGCCCAAACGTGTCCATGTGTCCTGAGACTGATGAGCTGGGCGGCCACGCAGCAAAAATATACCAAGACACCCAACTTTGGAATCTAATGAATAATATTTAGTTGAAATGAATGAAAGAAGGAAACACCAATCTGCGTGTTTTATTCACATAGACAGAGACAGTAATTAATTGATATGCAGCCAACAATTATTTTCAAACAAGCCTTTAAAATCTAGTTCATGCGAAGGGAAGCGCCTCCCCCACATCGCACGCTTACACAACATCGTTTCCAGTATTGTCCTAACGTTCAGACTGCAGAGTCCAATTTATATATAAATCCATAACATCCATTCATTGAGTGTTTCAAATAAGGTGCTTACAAATTACAGGGATAAATTTACTGCTTCTTACGAATCTGATGCATACCAATACCATGCATAGCTGACATGACAATCCCAGCAGCTCAGCATGGTAACCATCCTGTCATGTAGTTATTCACACTCGGCCCTGCACTCGCCACTGATATTGGATCTGTAGCCTGATACCTGCAATCCAATATATAGTAAGGAAATCCGTACCTTAATACCATGAATGTAAAATCTTATATGAAGGCATACAATTCGTTTCACATATATTACTATTCTCTCTCTCTCTCTCTCTCTCTCTCTCTATGTTTATAAACATATATGCCCAGATCATCGGCCAGCTTTCTTTTATAATATGCACTTTATTTCAATGGGGACTTACCCAATTTGCAATGTGGGTTCACATTCCAAGGGATGAAAGAAGGTGTCACCCTGATGTGGTTGAGCTGGCCTGAGGACATACCCAACGTCTTCTGCACTAGGATTCAACTGATGTGTGCTTACTTGGTATCCTTCCATCAACTGCAAAATAGCATTAATCAGGAAGAATCAACTGCAAAGAAGTCTCTGTTCGTTATCTCATCCTGTAAATTCATTTATCATACTTACTAATTGATCTAATAATTTTTAAAATGAATATTTAAATAACAAAACTTTACTGAATTACTGTATAAATAAATTGGTACCTCGAAAGCATTCTAAACTTTTTCAATGACTAGGCATTATAACGAGACTGCCATAAGACCATTTCTATCTTAAGAATAAATCTTGCTGGAAAGGAAATTTTATTAAAGAAAAGAAATTAAACTTAGGATTAATACAGTTTAAAAAACAAAAAAAAGAACAAATAATCTAAAGGTCCTGAAGCAAAACTATGATAACCGACAACTATAACACTCAAACCTAAAGGATCTTTAGATAGTAAACTATCCCACCATGTTAAACGAGATCCATTCTCCAACGAACTTGACATTTTAAGTGCATAGCTAGCTTCTAGGGATATATAAATATTAGAATTACTAGTCATGTCACCACGTGGCTGAAAAGGCAATTCCTTTATTAATAATCAGTATTTAGGTGTATCAGTATGAGAGAAGATTTTCTCCTAATGTTAAAGAGTAGAAATGGCTGAATGAACTCAGGTATTCGGTTGTTTGTGCCATAACATATTTAAAGGCCTATGTAGGAGTTTAGGCAGCCACGTCAAAAATGTTAGAATTAAAAATCAGGTAGTTGACAGCATAACCTACCCTTTGTTTGAGGGTCTTATTTGCTTCGATTAGCAAGTGTTCCTGCATTTAAAAGGATTGAAAATGATGCGATGGAAAAAGAAACTGATAAGAAATAAATAACAAACTAGCTAGCAAGCTTAAGATTATACCTTATGTTGAAGATCAGTAAGCGTATCCAGCATGTACTGAGTCTGCAGTAGCATATATCATATGAATGTCAGATATATATTTCTGAATTGCGTTTATAATTAAGTACCTTTTACTCGAGTACATAGCCGCATGCTTTGCATTTATATATTTTCTAGTTGCACCATTATTTCCTCATCATATTTCTAGAATCCATTGTTTTCGTCTTCATCTTCCACATACATGCATTCAATCGAGAATGGCGAAATGACATAGATATCAAATGTGCGGACGGAAACATCTTCATGCAATTCCATGCTCACGATAAATCTGAGCAAACCCATGCATGCATCGTAACATTCCAATTAGACTTGAAAAGTCTCTGTCGAAATTCAGAATTCAAGCAAGGCAGAAACATTGCCAGTGCATAAAATTTGAATCTGATGGGATTGAATTAAGCACTTATTTAGTTATATAGTTACTACAACATGTATTTATAAGTCACGTGCTTCAGCAAACTTATCTCTGTGTAACTCCAAAATTGTAAAAGTTAATAATAAAGTGGCAATTGTTGAGACCAAATACCCTTGTTGATCTGATCTGCTTCAATGACATATCAAGCTGCCTTTCAAGAGATTCAAGCTCTTTGGTGCTTAAAGGGCCAAGTTCTTCTCCAAGGAGATTCCTATTAATACAAATTAAAATCAGTTTGTATTTGCTCATGCATGCACAATATCATACCGATTTTACATATTGATTAATTTGATTGTCCCAACTGATTTACCTTTGGGATCTTTGTAGGGCTTCATATCGTGCTTTAAGCTTCAGATATTCCTGCTGGCTATTTAGCTCCTACAAACAAAAAAAAAGAATAACACATTTCCAGCTTAAACAACTCACACTTTGCAACACAAACACACCATAGAACAGTGAGTCCTTGAAGGCTCTTGCAGCACAGATACATGAAAAATATCTGCCCAAAACAAAAGGGAGAAACTTTGTGGAGCAAGTACCTTGCAATTTCTTCTTAATTTTAATAAGTATTATAAACTTGATACATTCAAAATTTCCATAGTGTTGACAAAAATTAATCTCTCTCCTAACCTATTGTATTTTTAAATTAATAAAGTTAACCTAATTCCACCTCCTCCCTCAAATGCAAGCCTCAAACTCTATAGCATGGAATGAGATGATTTTGGGTTGTGAATGGACAACAATCCATATAATCTCTCTCTGGTTAATAATATCTTCAAAAATACAGAAATTTGTAAAATTCACAAAAGACTATGCAGGTTGTATATAAACTGTTGGTTTATACATTTGTGAGCCTAAGCAATTGACCTTCAAATACTATATAACAACTTTAACATGATAGATACACAATAATGATAATTGTTTGCTATGGAAGCAAACATATCATTCCAAGGAGTCTCTTGCCCCTAACTTCATAACAACCTGTATATGCCAATTAAAATAATAAACTATTTTATTTATAGGGTAGAGCATACATGAGCAAAATTGAGTCAGGAGCATTTGAGGTTAGGTTGGAACAAGTGAGCTTCTTCACACTTTCAAAATACAACAGTGGGAAGTGTTTGATAAGCTCTTATTTTTATTTTAAAAAAAATAAGAAGGAAAATAACATTTTTTAATCCCGGCCCTTATCTATCCCCAAGTTTCGAACACAGGTGGCCAACTAAATCAAGGATTGTTTAATCACCTGGATGGATTTCATTTATTTTTGCTTGATAACTAACATTTATCATTGACTCACACACCTGTACTTCATGCATAATAATCTTGTTTTGACATCGTTTATAGCTTCAGAGTCACAACATAGTTGCACCAAACATAGCCTTAATCATAAAAGAACAGTTTATACATACGAGTGTTGTTTGGATATTTGTCACCTATTTTAATGGTAAGTTCTGAAAACAGCCTTTTCTAGTGGCTTTCACACAAAACATATAACATCATGATCTATCAAAGTAGATTAACCTAAGATTACATCTCAAAACATTTCTTTATTTTAATGTAGCTCATCCATAACAATTGTTCTTTCTGTTTAGTTGATCAAACACTAATCCTTACGAAATATAACTTTGACCTTCACATAAATAGGGGGTTGCAAGTATAAAACATGCATGATTCGGAAAGTATTTTTCTGGTTGGCTTCATATACTTGTTTCAATTTGCAAATGTGTGTGTATATATATATATATATATGGATGTACATGCAAAAAGCATAGAAAACCATTATCTTTTAACGATGCTTGCAGAATCAATAAGTTTTGCCCAATATGCAGTCATGTTAATATAAAAAAAAACATCAGAATTATGACGTCATTGAGTTGGCTGTACTCCTATACAATTAATAAAATTTGATGTGCAGCAAATTCATGTAACAAAGTGAAAAAGGATACACGGATTTTGGCAAAGCAAGCAATCAGATTAATAGAAAAGTGGGCAATTTGCCAAAAAAATTCGCATTACCAGGGCCTCCCTTGTGGACACATTTGGTTCTGGTGCTCCATAGTTGCACTTTTGGTACCTCTCAAGCGTTTTGAGCATGCTAGACAGTTCACATATATCATATGAGAAGGAATAAATTAACACTCAAGAAACATAAATATTTGCCTGTATATGTAATCAACGATCAATTACAGAATACCCCTTTAATTTATTTCAATCATTTTATTTTCATACAACTCAAAAGATCATAACAATTAAAACCCAGATCATACTCTATTAAAACTCATAGGAGGTTAAATTTTAGTGCTGATTATACATGCAAGTGTTTGAAAATGAAGCCCTAATAATTACCAATGAATACACTAGGTTAAATTACTATTAATTAACCACAAAAAACACTTTCCTCTAAACATATATATATATATATATATATATATATATAGATAGATAGATAGATAGATAGATATATGTATGTAGGTATGTATGTATCTATTATATCATAAATTCAGATCTGTCTCTCGGTGAGTGAAAGAGAGAGAAAAGAGTAAATTAACTTTTAAGAATGGAAAGCTTTGGGAAGATCAAACCTTAAGCAGATAAGGAGATGTCTCCATAAGAAAGAGAACATTATGATCCACTGGAAAGAAGCAAAACTCTTATAGAAAAGATCGAGGACTAACCGGTTGAAGAAGAGAAACTGCTGCGTAAATCGCTAAAAATGTCTCATTTGGCTTTGATTTGATCAGACGCATGAAGCAGAAAAGCATCGAGCTAAGTACAAACAAGTTACTAGCTGCTGTCGATTATTTCATAAAGGGATTGAACAAAAAGTGACAAACTCAAGTTCACAGATTGAAATGAAGGACAAAGAAAGAGTTATTCAAACCCAGTTCGATGTTACAGCTAAGAAGGGTTTTATTTTCTTTTAAAGAACAAAAATGGGGATGGAGCTTCTTGAATTAAGTAGAAAGGTCCAAATTAGGTTTGAAAAAAACTTGTAAATGAATAGATCGGAGGCACTAACATTATTGGAAGAAAAAGGAAAAATAAAAGAGAGTCTTGGGAAATATAACAGTGAGCAATACATAAAAATATTTATGTATGTATCTTCTTTTGAAAAATTTTCTTGTTGCAGATCTAACAAGAATAAGAAGACCGAAACACTCAACCTGCTAAAAACGCCGAGACATTCATGAAAACGGCAAAAAACTCAACTCCAAAGAAACAACTTTCTCTCCTTTCAATTTCAGATCATATAAATCATCTATCATCACTGAAAACAGCAATCTCTCGCAAGCTTTCAAGATCCAAAGTCAGAATTCAAAGCAAGAAATCAAGAAAAACAATCTCTCTAGACTAGTGTATAGCCAGAAAGACAGACAAGAAAAGAAAGAGAAAAAACCAATAGCTTTTTTTCTTTTAATTGGGTTCAAAAGGGTTTAGTTAGTTTTGATGAAAATATACCTTGAACTACTGCAAAACTCGTACAGCTTTCCTCTATTAGAGAAGATGATGAGTGCAACCTCAGCATCACATAGAACAGAAAGCTCATAAGCTTTCTTCAATAGCCCATTTCTTCTCTTTGCAAAGGTCACTTGCCTGTTGATCTTATTTTCTATCCTCTTCAATTCAACCCTGCCCCTTCCCATTTTCTTTCTCTTTCTCTTTTTCTACCCTCACACACTCAACAACAACAACTACTACTACATCAATCCCAAACAGACCTAAAGGCTTTTTTTCATCTATAATACTGAAACCCCTTTTCCCTTTTCGCCCTATTTATAACCACAAATAGATATATATATATATATATATATATATATATATATATACACACACATATATATATATGAATATGATATACCTATGACTTCATTTGACTTTCAGTTCTGATTATTTTCTTCAATTACTTCAAACACCGTAAACAAAGCGAATAATATGGATGGTTATTATATCTTGAGTGCTGCAGTTCAATTCCTGTACCTTTTACGTGTTTTATGTGTGATCTTGATGAGACGGTGGAAAATCGATGGGAGAGGGGCACGTGTCGGGAGGAAAAGTGAACGATGCCTACCTGAACATTTCTTCGGGCTCGGCCAATCATGTGATCTAACCTTAATTAAGAAGGTGAACCTTCGTAGTTCGTAATGTTCCAAATACTAACGGATTTGCACCCTCTGGTTGTCTGAACAGTTGCTGATTTCGCCTTAAACCACTTCCTCCCCCCGGTCTCAAAAAGGTTACCTCGTGACGATGCAAGCAAAGCAAATGCAAGCCGAACACTCAGAGTTTGCCTAAGAGATGGCACCCTGAGTATTGTAATTCGGTTGTCAATTATTAATAATAAAATTAAATTAGTAATTCTAGATTTTCTCTTCATAATTAAGTTAATTTAAATTAGTATAACACCCACCCCCTCTCTCCCCCCATTTTTACCCCATGATTATACTGATGTAAATGCACCTTAATTTTGCCTACTCTATTCCTAATTTAATTATCATATCATTCCTTAAATTAGAATTGTTGGTGCTAGCACTCTTCGTCTCAAACACAACAACGTCGTAGTATATTCCCACCATATTCCATCTAACTTGCCAACCTGACACTAATTACATATCACAACTCCTCCCAAGTTTTTATTTAAAATTGATTAAAAATTTACAACTTCACAGTATATATGGCGTAAAAGTCCAACAATACTTCACGAATAAGACATATGTATGGGTTATACTGGATAGATTTGTCAGGTAATATAAAATTTTGATTGTTATCAGATAAAACATTGTGGTTTCCTCTAAGCCGATAGCTTACTATGATAGGATTGAGTTCAATAAAGTTAACATACACACCGGGTCAAATTAATTAGGTGATAATAGTAATGAAAAGAATTTTTGTTCAGGAACTAACAGCAATATATTAATACTAATGAAATGATTTTGTACAGGAACTAACAGCAATATATTAATATTCTTAGTTGTCAGTTGGGGTTTGCGTTAAAAATGGTAACTTTCCATTGGAACTTTCGGAAAAGCTCTTTCCTGAAACGTTTTAGGAATTTTGACGATTAGTGTCATTGGACACTAAGCACTTTTAAGTTATGAAGTGCTTATGTAACTGCTTTTGACTTAAAGAGGCTTCGATGAGCGGTGGAAAATGTGGGATAATGGGATTGTCTATGGTATATATTTCATTTACCTTAAACATTTATTTTTTAAAAAAAATTAATTTGTATTAAAGATTAATTGGTCTATCGGTGTGTAAAAATCTGAATAATAATAATAGATTTTAGTTCTTGTCATAATTAACAGGGAAATGGAATGTATTAAGTACTTGGGCATTTGCTATATGAAAGATGGAAGCCATTACCACTCATCAACTGATTAGATGTAACACATAAACCAAGATGCAGCCATCCCAGTTCTGTTAATTTAGAGAAAGGATTAATAAATCATCTGATTTTGATGGCACATGTTCAACGCTAGGTCATTCAAAATAATGATACTTGGAAGAACACTGTGTGTATGTGTATGTCTTTCGTTTCACGAGTTGGAAATTGAACCCCTAGTAATTATAAAGTTGCTGAGGCCACATCAAAGTTGCATACCGAGACAACAACAACAACAACAACAACAAAAAAACATGTGGGTTCAAATATTACGATCATAAGAAGAACAGGTTACAATGTTGCAAGTCAAGAAAAGAACCTTTTGTATTGGCCTTCCCGCCTGCTGTCAAACTGTGCGCATTTCAGCTTTATATATTATTATTGAAGAATGCATACAGTTACTCTCGTTTTCACATAGCATGCATGGTGCTTTTGACTTCAAAAAATTAAAAGCAATTACCCAATCCCTGCTTGCAGATTTAATTTTAGAGTTGGTACTGTAATAATAGTCTGAAAATTGAATGAGTGAAACTACTACTGCACTACTCACAATTCCCTGCCTATCTAATTGATTGCGACTCCTCCTTCAATCAACAGTATACAACAATGAGACCATTATTGCACAGTACAAAATGACTGCTTCTGGCTCATCAATTGCAGGTCATTCATGCTGTTAAACAAAATACAAAGAGAGCTGTGGTCCAAATTACTCCTCCCATTTCCCATTTCCTTTTACTAAGCCACTTCTCTAACCGAAGTTGTTTCTCTTCAAAGGTATAGACGACACAAATTTAAATCCTGTTCGTGTTCAGAGTTTTTCTCAACTGCGGTATGGTCATGCTTTTCCCTCGTCACCTGGACTTCAATAAGATACGTGAGCAGAAAGCAGTGGACGGGCAAGATAATGGGGACCGTCGGTAATGGAGAATCAAATCAAATCAAATGGTTGGAGTTGAATGAAGTGAGTCCCACACACACACACAACTTTATCAATGTCAGATTATTCATTCTATTTTAAGGCAGACAAATGTCAAAATCATAATAATGACGCGTGTACTACATACTAAAATTGGCTACTGGTCTTTGAGCAAGTCACGTCTGGTGGTGTTAACAAAGCACAAAGTCCTATCACCAGAGTGGGTGGCTGGCTGGCTGGTATTTCCTTTTCTTTACTTTTTCATTTTAACCCGAAGTGCACCGTTTTCACACTCCTCCTCCCTTGGTTTTGATTGTGTGGTGCCAAACCCACATTGGTAAAATGAAAACAACCATATCTGGACCGCCCATGATCTGATTGCTATTGATCATCATCAGTCATTTAATATGAAGTTGACTGATGACAGTAGCTTTATTCAACCACCCCACATGGGAAAAGCAGAAAGATAACAGCGACACATATTCTCAACCAAGTTCTAGCAGAGAAAGTGATTGTCTTTGACACGTTGGCTCTGTTTTTTCCCTAGAAAAGTAAAAAAGAAAAAATAAAATTAACAACGTTTTAAAAATGACTAATCAAATTCTTTGTCAATAATTTTATTAATAATCTAATCAATTTATTAAACAAATGATTTTTAATTAGATATTTATAAAATATTAAAGTAAAATTATTTTTTAAAAAAATTTTAAACTCATAATAATATACAAAAATAATTTTTTCTTTTTTAAAAAAAAATTATTGATTTAATTGACAAAGAGTAGTACAACATGGGTCCAGGTGCTGTTATTTTTTATTTTAAAATGAAACTAATTGTCCAATTCTCATTGTTCAATTGATAAAAGACCCATCACTTGTTATCTTTTATTAATAAAATATTTTAAACTATTAATTTTGTCCAATTGTAACAATGTATTAGTATTTTACATACACTAGTGGGATTGAACTTTTTCGATTATCAGTTGATTTAACTGATAAAAATATGTCAAAAATAATTAATTAATCGTAACTTTAAAAGTATATTAAGTAAAAATGATATACAAAATATTCCTAAATGCACATTTATTTAAGACCTAATCAAAAACTCAAAAGGTTGGTATACCAGAGTTTTTTAAAGTAAGGGCTAGTGAATAAACAATCATGTTTAAAAGTACTTCATAAACCAATTTTGGACAAAGAACTGTCACCTGTTTAAGGTTAAACAATTTGGTTGTAAATTGAAAAGCAAATACTCAAATGAGTGTTAGACCGACCGAATTGTCTGTGTCAATTTGCTGTGACCACAAAAGTTATGCAACAATCAAACAACTGGGTTTGATTTTGATAGCAGCCAGTGGACAAGAGACAGGCTCATCCCATCTTATCTTGTGCATGCCTTTTGCTTCTCCGCAACTAACTCCTAATTTCAACACCCTTTTTTGTTCCAATTTCTTAACATACCACTTCCAATTTAGCTTCATTTTATGTTATTATTTATATTTATTGACTATAATATATATTTATATAATCTTTTTAATTATTATGTTATGTAATTTTTTTTAAAAAAAATATATCATATTTTAAATTTATACGATTGAATTTTAAACATGTAATATTATATTATTAAAAAATAAATTATTAATTGTTTATCATCGAATATTAATGGGATAATTATTTATTTTTAAAAATTAAGTAAAAAATAATATAATTGTGTCAAAATAATAGTGAGTAGTAGATGGGCAGAGGTGAGTAGCCAATCACATGAAAGGCATATGGCAGTATGTGCATATTACAGTCAGCTTCTCTGTAAGTGGAAGAAACATGCAAGTCATATTACCATTTCCAATCATACATCAAATAATTGAGTGCTTCAGGTGCTGATGATATAATTAGGCTATGATACATCTCATATATATATATATATATATATATATATATATATATTACATCATTTAATATAATTTTTCAAATAAATTTAAAACAATAAATATAAAAATTTTGAAAAATAAAAAATTCACATATCTTTGGACAAAGATGTCTTTGAATTTTAAAGAGCAAAGAGTTGAGGTTATGCAAGTGTAGTTAGTGTTTCCATAATTTTAAAAGAATGGTTTCAAAAGAAGCTGCAAAGAATGAAGAATTGAGTGTGAAACTGATATGATCCATTTTTTAAAAATAAAAATATTCAATCATTCTTCTACTAGTCCCAATCTATAAGATTTTTGTTACTAAAAGGATATTTTATGTGAACATGGATGAAATTATTTTCTTTTATTTTTTTGAAAAGGCTGGTGGTTGATATATATATATATATATATATATATATATATGTTTGTGTCTATGCCCTTTTACTAACATACTTTAAACAAAGGGATAGTTATCTCATTAAATAACAATATTCTTTTTGTATTACATGGATAGGTCAGTTGAAGCCCAATGGGCCTTGGCTGTACTTTGGTATGCTCGGCCCATAACAAGTTGGTGGATGCTTGGAAAAAAGACTAGCAAAGATCTTGATTTCGTAAAACACACAAGAGTTGGACTGCAAGATTTGGTCTATCAAATTTGCAGCAACCCTTTAAAACTAAGGGCCCGTCCTCCACGAGATTTTATCGTAGTGTAATCAAACAGAATATTTAATTAATAATAATAAATTATTAATTAACCTTTTTTTTTAAAAAAAAATTAATCCGATCATTCAATTATTTTTTAATTTAATTTTTTTAAACAATGCATAATAATTTTTAATTTTTTAATTTTTGGGATTTCAGTCTGTAAATTATGCGGGATTGTCCTATGCATGTAATTGCAGAAGATAAAAGAGAGATTCATTTCTCGACGTGCATGACATGTAGAGAGAGGTGTAAAATTTCATATTGTGGTTTCCATTAACGAGCAAACACTTCAGATGACATCTGAAAGACTCAAGTTATTAGACGACGTTAAAGGATAGTATAAGTGGTACGTACGTACGAGTACGGCTAATTGTCAGCTATGTAAAATCGACTCTCTCCTGTTTGAAACGCTCTCGAACGTACAAAATATACTTGGCAGCCTTCACGTCTATGCTCTCGTCACAGCAACCGTAATCAGGAGAGCCATTGCTGTCCCAGATCGGCTTGTTGTAAGAACTTGTCGTTGTCGTCATACTCTGCAACGGTGAATTGTTTGGCAATTCCTGATGACGAGATAAACTATAAATTACAGAACCATTTCGAGCGGACGGCGTATGCTTAGGCGTAGGCCTAGGCGTCACCTTGTAGTTGCTAACGCCTTGCACTGGCGAAATTCGCTTGGTCACTCGTTGAAATGTCCTCGCTAGCTTATTTCTCACGGACCCTCTTGGCTTGTTCTGGCCTGAAGTCTCCATCATGTATGTATTTAAGCGAGACGATAATCTGCTTAACTAGCTGCTCATGTTTATGTCTCCCAAGTCTGGCCTCTATTTATAGAAAGTTAATGTATTTTTCACCCTGCCAAGAGTTAAGAAGATGATTTTCCTGGCTGGAAATTAACATCTGTTGAGGATAGAGATGAAGCTTGCGGTCGGGCCCTACTTTATAAAATTCCATCAGATATATATTATACATATTTCCACATTGTGTAGGGGTTGGGTGATATTCCCAGCTGTTTTTTGAATAATTTTTAAAGCTTGGAAATGTGGATTATGAAGAACTTGTTGAGGAAACCTCCACCACCGGCTGGCTAGAAAGAAAGGTATGTGCTTCTCTCTTTTTAGATGAGATATGATGTCTGGCTTCCATAACATATAATGCCAAAAAAAGAGATGTAGTAATCCATTAGTTAAGTACTGAAGGAAAGGGATCAGACTCACATGGCAATTTGCCATTACTTTTTCTTTGTGTGTAGCAAATTAGCACAAGAGTAGGTTGGTAATGACTCAAATTTCGTAATGTCTAAAGAGTGAAGAGAGAATCAAAACATAGCTAGTCTTTCTGTCTATCAATTTGACGCTTTATTCTTTATTAAAATAGTAATGGACAGAATGTGTTCTGGTGCTGTGTCTAAGGATGTTACGAGGCATAAAGTGTCTGACATCGGCACCATTGTGGTGGCGACGTACATCATGATGTGAGAGAATGTGCTAATGGCATCTGGACGTTACCGTTTTGCAGCGGCACCACCACCAACCACGATGTGAGAGAATATGCTTGTAGTTCTTGATCATGCCATTTTTCCCAAGCACTCTACTAAAGATGCAATGTCCTCATTTTCAACATTTCTTTGTTTTTAGTAATAAAATAATATAGATTAAGCCATTGGGATGATAAGTACCATCTTAATTTTTATTTTTTATAATGGAATAGATTATGAATCTTTAAGCTAACACGTGAAGTTTATTAAAGAGAGAATTGCAAGCAAGCCATTAATGGACTCAATATTGTTCATTCCTTCCAAGTAATTACATGTACCCTTGTTTTGTTGCGGACCAATCTTCTTAATGACTATTGAGAACAGAACTTTGGCAGGTTTACGGGATCTAACAATAAGAAGATCAACCCACTGTTTGTTGGAGTGAATATTCAAACGGTAGTAGCAGGTAAACAATATATCGCTGTTTATGAGGCTACATAATTAATGCAGCCATATCAGAAATCTTATTGCTTAGAATAATGGTTAATTTTAATTTCTACCTGGTTAACTGGTCAGAAGGAAATCTACAGATAGTAACTGCTACTCCCAAGAGAAAGAGAGTGTCTGGTTAGTTTCTGCTGCAGATGCCCCATCAGCACCGATCTCAAATGTATCCTGACCATGGCCATGGAGGTGGGCATGACTTCTGCTATCAGCAACCAAAGCAGATCCGAATGGCTCACTATCCATACCTACCCCACTGTAATTCAAGATTGGAATCAAGGACTGAGCTGCTGCTCGGATTGAGTCAGTCTGCACCATATGGCTCAAGCCAATCTCCCGAGTCTGAGACTGGGGAGATGACAGAAGAGAGAGAGCTAGACTAGACTCGACAACTCTGTTTAATCCATTGGAGAACATTTTCTGGCTGCTATTACCATTGCCTACTGAAGTGTTGGCTGTGAGAAGTGGTTGAAAGTCAGATGCTCCATGGAGTGTGAAATTCGTGCCACCTTCTAAGAATGGGAACTGCTTCCCTCCTTTGTAGTTGTAAGAGGAGGATCCATGAAACAAGTTCCCGTTACTGAAGTCTATATTGTTGTGAAGCATAACATCAGTCTTGGCATTGACAATTCCAGACCAAGCAGGTGTTACCGCACCTGAAGAAAATACTTGAGGGCTACCCAATGGTAAAAATTTAGTACCTGCACATGAAAGTTCTGTTAATGGAAACAAGATTAATCAGCTATGCTAATGCCTAGAAGGATCGACACCCCATTCAGTTCTGAAATCAATAACAATCTAGGGACTTGTTCTAAATGGGGATCCAAAATCTATTGATTCAAACTCAGAAACCAAAATAAAAATTTGACCTTGGTGTTCAGTAAAAAACCTCCCAGAATTTATGGACAGAGAATCTTGTTGAGCCTTCCTACGGCGCCGATTATGTCCATCAAGCCGTTTCCTGCAGCTTCTCTTTCCCTCGTCAAACTCCACCAACGAATGAAACCTGATAAAGTGTATTCAATAGAAATAGTGCAAATCTAAGTAATCCATCTATTATGCTGCTTGGTTATATTAGTAGTCCAATGCATTGAAAATCTGACAGAATCAAAGAGAGTTGACAGCTACTATTATTGCTTCAGAGAATCAGACAGTAAGAAAAGATAATGCCTCCTAGACTTGGGTGTTACCAACATTTTCTGCAAATATATTCAACTTCCTACACGTAATTTAACCCTGAAAATTTTTTTTTAAAAAAACTATAAATCGCCACTCTTTATGTGTTTGTTCACTCCATTTTACAAAGTACTTTATTCGGATCATTTGGTCTAAACAAACCAATTTCAAGGCCACTAGAGAAAGAAATGCTAAACAGCAAATGGAATTTACTCATAGAAGCTCAAGAGTAAGAAGTATTAGTAGTATGCAAATGTAATATGCTCTGGACAGTAGAAACTAGCAAATAATATAACCTGAATATGTTCGAGTCAACTCATGGGACCTAAATAAGCAATTGAACAAAAAATGGCAATAGTCATGAAGGGCCTGGCCAGCAGACTGAATCCCTATTAATTACTATATGCAGTAGAAAGAGATGGCAAGCACGATGAAAAATACAATACGCTGTACCAAAATTAAACTAAAAAGGAAATATCGTGTCTAGTTAAAACAATAGATTCTTCAACTCATACCTGCTGCACTGCTGGCAGAATCGTTGTTCCTGACCCTGAATAGTAACTTTTGGGGTCTTAGAGTGTAGCTCGCATACTTTATGGCGTCTATGATAGTCTCTGCGTTTAGATAGGTCTGCTATGCATCCATCAACCAAGCAAGAAGGGACTTGAGTGCCATTGCCAGGATTTCTCGCCCTCTTTGAAGAACCGGACGCTGATGATTCCATCTATGAGTCCCCAGAATACTTCAATTTCCCTTCTAGCTTGTCCCCCAATTCAACCTAACCTACAAGTTTTAATTCCAAAAAGCAATAACTACCAGCCTGGAACACTCTCAAGCTAAAGCATTCTAAAACAATTTGCCATGGAAGACTTCTTTATACATTTTTTTTACTCAAATTCAATTCCTAGTCATCATATTAAATATATATCAGTACTCTACAAATCAAGAATAAAAATCCAATACATAATGACTAAGCTTCTTCGTTTACTGTGAACGAATTATCAACACTATAGAAAGAGTTAGAAGAACAAAAGAGGGGTGACGCCATGAATATTCAAGGGAGATGACAAAACTTCAATACAAGTGAATTTCGTCCCCAAAATAGAAGGCTATTAGAAGTGAAAATTGCATAAATGAGCGAAATAATAGAATTAGGAAAAACAGGGCTTTGATAGTCATTGCACTTTTACAGTATGGTGAATTCTCTTTCGTGTATCCCAGTCACATCACAGGAGTCATCACAATAATCCCAGCCATACATAAACAACGGCCTTACAGCAGATTTTTTCTTTAAACAAAGCTACAACTACTCTCCTGTTTTCCTTATAAACAAAAATTATTTCATTGAGGTATATAAATAAAATAAATAATTTCAAATGGGCTGGGAGCCGAGACAGACAGAATTTATCCTTGAATAAATTAAACATCCAAACAAGCTAATAATAGGTATCTGTAATAACAGCTAAGACTTGGGAAGTTAGATTTCCCAAATTTCAACCCGAGCTATCCTAAAAAGGAGAATGATAATTTTTTCAAAGCCAAAGTTTGTACTCATGACTACTATCAAATTTCATTTTTCCTCGAGAAGGAAAGAGAAAAAGTTAAAAACTTTAGCAGGAACAAGAACAGCATGCGACAAAATAAAACAAATGACGAGAATTTAAATGCAACAAGCAGAGTGCAAAGAAACCCAAAAACAAATACGCCAAATTGTAAGAATTCATACAATGCTGTACTCAGAAAAGTTCAAGTAGAATACTTGTATTTCTTAAAAACAGAAGAAAAGAAAACTGAAGATAGTGAGAGAGAGAAGAGTTGGCATGGAGGTAAGCTAAGAGTCCCAGAAATCAACCAGAGACGACGCAAGATTTTTGTCTTGGGAATTTCCACTCTGCCGGGTTGCATGGACACCTGAAAAATGGAGGGAAGATTATTGTTAAATGTTGGGCAATGAAGCGAGAACTGGAAAATTAAAACGGTATTTAAGATGAGGAACAAGAAGAAGAAAAAGACAACATGAACAGATCAAAGTACTTATAGACAAAGTACTTTTAAGTTGAAAGAGAAAGAAGACAACGTTAACAGAACTCAACTTATTGGCAGCCATTAATTCACTTACCAAAGTCCCATCAAAACAGCCTGCAGGAAAAAAAAAGAAAGCTTGCTACTTGCTAGTAACAACAGAAGAAGAACAAGAACAGATGGGTCAATCTTGATGGGTGAATCTTGTCAACAGGGATGGATAATGTATTCAACTACAGATGCAGGTCTGAAAATGTAAGAGTGTGTGTGTGTGTGTGTGACAAGTTAGAAGATAAAAATGAAAGGCAAGGGAATAGTCGTTCCAAGTCTTCTCTCCTCCCTTTTCGGGCTTGCAGCCTTGTAAGAAAGGTAAGAAAAATAGGTAAAATAATGTTGAAAAAAACAAAAAGGCAAAGAAACGAGTGGCGGACGAAAGGGACAGCGTAGTTGCTCAATCTTTCGGGCGAGGAAAAAAGCAAAGTAGGAAAAGGAAACGATGTGTTGGACTTCTTGTGCTCCCTCCGCGTTGCATGGCGTCCTAAATTTGGGAGGGTCTGGCACTAAAGAGTTCTGTTAATATGGGAATTCCACCCCCACAAAATTGTCGTTGGACTCATTTTTTATCCACTGGATTTTTAACTGTACAATTTTCAAGTATCAAAATATGTCAGTAACTGGGTGAGATCAAGTCAATCCCCCATCCCCCAAGTCTCTGTCTAACGGATGACAACCTAACCAAAGCAAAACACCATTATTTTGTCCTGGAAAAATATTGCTGACTTTAAAGCATGACGACAGTCTTTTTTCACGGGGTAGAATTTTGGGTTAGCAAATTGACAGGAAATGGGCGAAAGAATCATCGCTGTCATACAAATCATATACAGTTCATTAGCTTTCGAATCTTTTCACTTGAGTCCATATTCCAATTCATTTTCAAAATAAATTTCATTTCATCGAACATTAGAAAAAAAATAAAAGAGGGATAGCATCGGATGAGGGCTTTTTTTTCATATGTTCAATTCAATATAGTTTACCAAGTACCCAATAAAAAAAAATTGCAATACTTGTTTACAATGACTCTCCAGCAATAATTAGTCTTCAGAATTAACTCTAGATCACATTTGTAACTGTGGCTGCAAGGCACTGAAGTTAATCCCTAGCGGCCGTTGGATGAGGGGCAGAGTTTCCAAGTTGAATTCAGCTATGGTTTTCAACAATAAACGCGGTCCTTTTTCGGACATCCCATTGTATTACCAACAAAACAAGCTACGAAAACATTGGCAATGGTCCAGGGTAGCAAATCTTTTTTTCTTTTTTTTATGCAGAACCCCAAAATCATAAACATACTCCCCTTATTTTTTCTAGGCTATCCGTTGCAAGTAGTCTTAGCTAATAGCTACCCTATAGACTATGGATATTGACAGTAAGATCAGTACATTATTTGTTACAATCTACTATGTAAAATATAGTCAATCAAAACCATGAAACTAAAATATAAAAATCTGAAATGCATGTGCATCCACAGTAGAATGATGTGATTGCATATTTGCTTAATAATGTGAAGAGAAAAAGGAAACATAAAATAAATTAGCACATGCCCCAACGTTCCTTCCAACTACATAGGTGTTGGCGCCCTCTACTTTAGTGGAAGAAAACAAGTGTTACCAAACTTTATGCCTTTCAACCAAAGCCTTAATATATTATAGTCACCAGCTCCATTGGTTTCTCAATGATCACTCGTATTCCATATAAAGTAATTGTAAAGTATTTTGTAAATTTTCTAATTCGATGCCAAGAATGGCAACAGCATCATCTCATAAATAGAAACATGAAATTTCTAATATGTACAAGTGTAGGAGAGCTTAGCAACATAATATAATAATAGATAACCAATTACCCCACAACATACTTTGGTATCTTGAGGGCAATGTGAATACTACTCCAAGTTTCTCGCCTGAAAAACAAGTTTAATAAATAATTTTAACAGTTGAACAGATCATTCTAATTTTACAGAAATTGTCCTTTTTTTTTCCGTGCAGATGGGTGAGGTGATTCTGTATTATACATAATGTAACACATTATGGCTACAAACCATCTACTTGTCATATATATGCAAGATCAACGCTGTCAGTCAGTAATTCACTCCAAATTTTAAAGCGAATCTGATCCATGGCTATATTTATTATTCACGGGCAATAAGATTAAAACATTAAAGCATGAAAGTACTTATCAATCTTCAATTTATTTCAAAATACTACTTGAATAAATGTGATATTGCCAGAGAGAAAACATGCTACTGTTTGGAATGTTTCAGACTATTTGGTTAAACCTACTTGCAACTAACCCACTGTTAACTAAACTAATCCAATACAAATCAATCTTGAAAAGAAAATAAACCAGCCGAAAACCTGGCAAAAACTAGTGAAATTTAAGAGCAGGTCCCAAACAGCAACAATTGTTGCCAGAATCCCTTTTTCCCATCCCATGAACACAGCAAAAGTCTTTGTTAGATGCTCACCAACTAACTACAACTAAAGAATCGACTGGTGAAACATTTACCATCAACCAACCAACCAAATACTTGTGGCAAAGAGGCTCAACCACTGATGCATCAGTTTAATCTCATTGGTAGTTTCTAAGATATAAACCGTGCTTTTCAAAGCCAAACAGAGCCCAACAGTTCCACATTTAAATTTAAATGCAGATGGGTCACCTCTTAAGTAGTGGTAGGGTAGACAACTGCTGTTATTAGTTCCACAATTGAATATGCCATTTTGCATCCCTAGGCTATCAAAACAACTTGCAGGGTTAGAGGTTACTTGAGTATTAATATCTGAATAATTAGGATAAAATATTAGCTCAGTTCAATTTATACCCATTTTAGTTAGAATACATTAATCCTTCAACTCACCTAACACATTTACTCATATAAATGAACAATTTTGAAAAAGCAAAAGGCTATTTAGGGACTTGGTCCACAAAATAAATATACAAACCTCAGAAGGACCACGGCATTTAAAGTTCCTAGATGCCCAAAACTTCAGCTTCTTTATGCCGTAGTATTGTTCTGAAAATTAAAAAGAAAAATATAAACACATAACTAAGGCATGCAGTTACTTTCACATAATCAAGGTTTTCATGTCTGCAGATATAAGCGTCTTAAAGAGACTTAGGCTTTGTTAAGGATTTTGATGCTTTTGGTACACTTTGAAAACATAGCAAGTATTTGGTAAACAGCAAGTTCTGATTGCGATCACTTACTTTTTTCACTTAAATTTGATATCAAGTGATTTAACAACACAACAACTGCAACTTCAAAACAACACTACTATACCCAACAAAACCTTTTACTGTGATCAACCAATAGTAAAGAACTAGTTCTGTTTACATAATAAAAATTGAATTCTGTAAGAAGGGGGGGGGTGGCTCAAATGTGTTTTGTGATAAAAATAAATAGCCAAGATCGTGAGAATTATATTATAGGTCTTAGACTGAAATTAAATTGCCTTGAAAGTTCATTGAGCTGAAGAAAATGAGAAGCGCAAGTTTGGAACTGATTTGGTACAAACTTTCTTGATCCAATATAGCCTCAGCCTGTCTTATACAAGTCCCTAACCCATGTTTGGGGCTAGTGACTATACATCCCAGAGCCCAATCATTCAAATGCATTCAGAATAAGTGAAAAAATCTAAAATTTTCCCCACTTCCTATTTACTCAAACCCAGAGGCTGCCACAAGCTAAAAGCCTAAGACCGTAGCAGAAAGGGACTATACATCCCAGAGCCAAATCAATCAAATGCATTCAGAATAAGTGAAAAAATCTAAAATTTTCGCAATTCCTATTTACTCAAACCCAGAGGCTGCCACAAGCTAAAAGCCTAAACCATAGCAGAAAGGGACTATACATCCCAGAGCAAAATCATTCAAATGCAAACAGAAGAAGTGAAAAAATCTAAAATTTTCCGCACTTCCTATTTACTCAAGCCCAGAGGCTGCCACAAGCTAAAAGCCTAAAACCATAGCAGAAAGGGAGAATCTTCAACAGGCCCAGTTTCACAAATAATGCAAGAGATGAAACAAAAGTGTAAAATTACACCTCTGTACTTATTTGGACCTTGAAGAGATATGACTTTTGGACCAAGGCCAGAGGTCATACATTTAATGCCAACAGACACATCATGTTAGATCTGGTATAGCCTAAACAACAATAATGTCCACATATAGGTAGCCTACTAAAACAAAGGGACATGCATCCTGTTCCCACAAATAAATCCCAACGCCATTATCCAAGTTCTTTAGCAAGTGTGGATACAAAAATATTTGGACTCTTTGTAAAAGGCCAGAGTCATCAAACATGCAGTTTTGCATACCCAAATAATCTTTTGACTCCAAAACAAGTTCACAATATGAGGAAAGAAGTGAATTGAATATTAATAGAAGCATCTACCTTTAATTTCAGGATCTTCTGGCTGTCATTGAAGTATTGGTTTGGATGATTAATCCCAGCATCACATGATGAGCTGTGAACAGCTTCAAATGTTAAGGTGCATGCCAACTGCACATATTTGACAAAATTGTTCACAGGTAGAGGTTAAGACATAAGTAGAGGCAGCTAGAAGCAAATTTATTAGATATCGAGTGATTAATGACCTGATAGTGTCTATTTCGCACTTTATCCATCACATCCTCCACTGCTCGATTACCAACCCCCATTCTACCAACCACAGCTCTTAAATTTTCCTCGCTGTTGGATAGATGTAACAAGCCATAAAGATTCATAGGAAATTTAAAAAATGCATTCCATAATTACTTGGTTACAAAAGTTATAGTATACCACAATTCAATTGTTGACAATGACAAATAAAATCAATAACTTGAATAAATAGGATAATTTAGAGTAAAAATTTTAAGCCATTAAAGGAAGCTACTTCAAGCAAGTTTTTCCAGAGAGTCAATTTTCCATTGTGCCTTGGAAGATTATTCATTGAAAATAAAACAAAATAATAATTGTACGTTACACAATTTACCTGAAATGACGATAGGGGCAACCATGATGATCTCCCACACCAGGGGTCAACGAAATGATCTTTTGACAAGAATAAGGTGTATAATCCTGCAATACAATAGCATGTACTTATTGTAAGATGTGGAAATAGACACGTGCAAGCACACATAAAGTGAGAAGTTTCAAAGAATAAAGAGAGAATAGAGGTCAGGGCATGTCAAAATAATATCAATTGGTATAATTCTAAGACCACTTTTGTTTCCAATACAATCACAAATAAAAATAATGATGTCAAGAAATTTTTATTGAAGTTACATGAACTTCCATTGCATCTGATCTAATCAATGATTCAATTCTAAACAAGGTCTACCAGAACGGTTTAATAAACATGGCATCTTCAAAGTCTTTTAAATTATGCTAACTTAGAGATCTTACCGTTCTCTTCCCCTCTGTTCCATAATTATGGCGTATGCTGTATGCATATTCTTTGTCAAACCTCTCTGCACCAACCTTTTACAGAAAAGATTAGATTTTAACTGTCCAAATTCTAGAAGCTCTAGCTTGCAGGCACCAACCACGGGATTGTATTTCAAACACAACAACCGCATGATATTCATGTGTGAACAGGAAGTGAAGAGAAGGGCAGAGAGAGAGAGAGAGAAGGTGCTTCTGATGCACTATTGTATATCAAATGAATCATACAGACTTGCTTTTCCAGTAACACTAGAAAGCAGAGATGAAAAAAAAACAATATAGTGCTTATGTGTTAGTATAACAAAAAAGACATGATACTTTTCAATAGTAGAAGGAAACCACAGTTACATTGGTAGAGAAAATACCAATGCCACCAATGACACTGTACTTACCTTTTGGGAGAACTCAGCTTTCCAAAATGCTAGGGCATCTTCTAGCTTCAACCCAACACCCTAAGTATAAAAATATAACCGCTAAAAGAGTTAAGAGGGCCAGAAAATAAAGAGTTTTCTGAAAACATATTACTTTATTGACAATCATAAATGAAGTCTCATCTCTCATAATTATATGTAATTCTTCTCTTTTTTTCTCTCACTGCCTTTTTATTGGAGTCGTGGGAGATGTGCAGGCCATTAAGCATGTATATTGAGGCTTAAACTTACCAAATTATTTGTCTTCAAGTTATATGTAGAAAAAACATTTGTGCATGACTGTGTAAGCATTTAAGTTGTTTGCATATAAAACACAAAAAATGCAATTACAGATGCTCATGATTGATGCGGAAAATTCAAACAAAATAAACTGAAACATAAGAATTAATTCCCAAACTGTTAATATGCATATGCAATGAACAAGTAATAACATTCCAAGATAAGAGTTCCATGCTTCATGCATCTAAATTTGCTAAGCTGACCGCAAAATAAAACAGAAATTCATATACATGTATCAAGTGAAATGCAACCTTAAGAAAGAGTCCTAATTGCATTCTCCCTCCATGCTTTAAATGATGATCTTCTCTCAGCTGCATGCAATTGGCATAAAACAATTTATTAGAAGAAACATTGAGGCCACATTGGAAAGCAATAGATCACAGGAGAGAAAAGAGAAAGGATAATAAAGACAGAAAATAACTTGGAGAACAGAAAGTAATGTTGAGTTTACAGCCATTTAACTTACTTTGTCAAATAAGTGGTGCATACATAGAGGAAACGAGCTCTTAGCTAATTGATCAAGGTCCTTGACTGATATATCACCAAACTCCTTTGGCTGCAGAGGCAGTTAACTTTTATAAGAATGAACTTGAACATCTGTGACCCAAGTGATAATATTTGATAAATCACCTGAGAATAGTCAGGACCCAAATAGCTGGTGCACAGGGCTTCCACAATCTAAACAGTAGCAGGAAATAAAAAAGTTTCATTATAAAAAAGCCCATATTGACATACAAGAGTCACAATCCAATACTCACAGGAGTCAACCGATCCTTCTCTTGTTCCCTGCTGGTAGATGCCCACTTTCTGCATTCAAAAGCTAAAACATCTTAGAGTTTGAATGAATAAGAGATGTAAACAGTGTATTAACAATACAGAAGAATGCATGTGTATAAATATCTATTGATAATAGCAGTAGCAGCGATGCTGCAGCTAATGACAAAATGATAGTGGTGGTGGTGGTGACAGAACGAATTATAGTCCTATAGCCAGTACATTAACCTCCCATTCTAATAATTTCTCTCACCACTTGCTTAACGACAATCATCAGGATAAAGTCATTTAATGTTTCCACAAAAGTAGAGATTTTCTTGCAGCTATAGATTATTTCTAAAACATCAGTTGTTCTTGCCAATGTAAGCAGCATACCATGAAGCATGTTTTGTTGCCTACCTTTTCTTACCACACTGGAGATGAAAAAGACTTTAAGGCAGATATTCCAAACATCATAAAATAAAAGGATTTTGAAACTAATCACCTGTTTGTTAAAATGAGTGCCTTTGATAGATTACTGCGGAACTGAGTAACTACAAGTGAAACCACCTACAACAGAGGAAAAAGACACGTGCCAATAATATTTGGTACATCCAACACTTAATAAAGTCCAAAATGCAATAAGCAATAACAATGCTCACCTGATGCATAGCAACATAAGCATGCCCTTTATGGATAAATACTCTACGACCAGCGACAAGCTCTGGAACTTCTTCAAAAGGTACCTTCATTTGGTGGGACAAGTAAATAGACATGAGTGAAATAAAACTAGAAACATCAGATGATATTTTTTCTTTCAAGGACTATAAAATACGGAAGATTCTCATTCTTAGACGCACCAAACTTCAAATTTCGAAGACAGACACTACTTCTGATGGAAATATTGAAGACTGTGCTAAATATTTTCTACCATCTATCCACAGGACAACACTATGCCCAGAGCAATTTAAGTATGTTAATATTGGTCAAAAAAATTACACAGGACAAAGGGATCTTTGCCCAATACACTTCATTGCTCATTACATACACATCATAGGAAACTGCTTCCTTTGATCCTTTCATGTGATACAATTCTCTTCAATCCACAATGTTTGCATTTACAAAACTGATAATAGGTAGTCAAGCAAAGGTGAACATACCTTGTAGAATATAGTATCAGCTGCAAAAGGGAGAGGGAAAAGGAGAAAAGAGATAAATGAAGAGCATTAGAAGATAAACATGACATTATGTACAAAGAATAATGTATGCTTATCAATGCTATGCTATTGCTGTTACCAAACCAAATGGACTTAATAATCAGGATGAGATTTTGATCAAGAATAAACATATAATTCTACTGCTTAGGAAAGCAAAACCAATGTTTGCATCACACAAAAAGAAATACTGAACCAAGCTTTACAGGGACATAATTTTTTATTATCTTCAAATCTAAGCGAACTCCATTTGAAGTTCTAGTTAATTTCTTCCAACATACTTGTTTTATTTTTGCCTAACTAGGCAGCAATTGATATGATTTATACACATGTAAATTTCACACAATAAATTACTCAAGTGTGATATTTCCAGCTTTATAATCAGAAAAACAGACAAATATGAAACCCCAGCCATAGAAAAGCAGCCAACAAAGCCAAGGCAAAATCTGCTCACTGGTAGGTAAAAGCTGAAGGATGGAACGTGCAACTTGCTCCAATTTGTCCTTTACATTCTGTAGAAGGAAAACATGTAACATAAGTCATTGTAACTTAGTCAAAACATATGAAAAGCTCATTCACTGTATGTTCCAGAAAGGAAAAGAGGTTAAGATTGTCTTATGAAGATGTGTATCCATCATATGGAAATTATTGCAAGTGTTTGCATAGATCCGGGGACATCTGTTGACACATGTTTACAATAAATCAATGGAAGATGATTACCTCAAACTCTGAATTGCTAATAGCCTTGCATGGAAGGTCAAATTCTGACATCAATGCTCTCTGCCAATTCAAAAATATAATATACATTCAGTATCTAACAAAATCAGGAATCCAATAACTAAGGGAAACAGAAACCCTACCTGAGCTTCAGATTTTTCAAGCCTAAAACGATATCGAAATAGGACAGTCTCAATGGAAAGAAACCATTTTCTCAAGTCCTCCCTAAACACATAGGGGAACAACAATAAGCCAGAAATTCAGGAGAAGCAACACGCATTATATATATTAAAAATTTTCATAAGCTTACGTTCTACAGTACACAAGACGCAGAACAAAGTGAGATATTATATCCTTGTTGACAAGTTCAGACGGATTTGGATGCCTCATATTAGCCTTCCACAAATCACTTACCTATGAAAAAGCCAACAGTCAACTTGAGAAACAGGAGTTCTGATATGAGAACAATAAAACCAAATCTATAGTTCTTTTACCAATTTTTCCATTTCTTCAGGTTTCTTTCCTCGTGACAACCCGTCAGAGATTCCCTTAAGAACTGCATCAAGGTCAAGCAATAACAGCCACCATAGGTAAACTTTAAACTCAAAGGAACTGATAAAAATTTAACAAATCTATTGAACTGATAAAAATGGATGTCGTCAGAAACCCATATACGAGAAACTAACTAAGTTTTGATCCATCTAAAGTTGATATTTCAGTATTCTTATGTCCCAAAAATTGAAATGCCAGTATATCATCTTCTCAAAGGAAGAAGTAAAAAAGTTGAATTCTTTTCAAATATTTTTACAGTACTTAAATTGAGCATCGGACTTAGTTCGTAAGATCGCCTCATTTTTTGTTAACTGTTAAAACCCTAAATGTCAATAATTCGACAAAGGTTGAAAGTCATGAAACATAATCCCTATTTCACGCGCTTCGTCTGTTTTTTCCTTTCATTTCTTCTCCAACATTTACTCAGGCCTAAACAGTAACTGAATCAACAGCCAAATTAACGAAAGAGAACACCAAATTGTCCCCTATGCATGTGAAAAATATTAAGACGGGAAGGAAGCTTCGAATCAAAATTAATTTAATTCATATTGAGAAATCAAGTACCTCGGAGGCGATCCATGGCGAAGAGCTCGAAATCTTCGAGTCTGACTTCAAGCTGAGGAGCAGAGCGGTAGAGAGGCAGGGTTGAAACGACATTGTTTAGGGGATTTGTTCTCGTTCTCTGAGTTCGAACTATTTCCATTGTTGTTCTCGCTCTGTATCTGACTGCAGTCTGAAGAGCTAATTGAATTAACCGCTAGATTCGAATGTCCTTTTTTACATTTTTTTTTATTTAACCCTTTCTCTTCATTTTTATAGGAGCGCGCCAAACAAGCAAAATGGCGGGAAATAAGAAGAGGCTGCCTGGGGCTGTCCGATGCGCCATGGCCCATTGGGTTGATCTCAGAGTCAGTTTAGTTAGCTTGGCATTTTCAAAAGGCGGAGCAAAAGCATTCAAATTTTAATAAATAATTATTTAACAATAATATATTTTTATTTAAACTATTTTATTTTTTTTAAAAAAAAACTTAATGTATTTTTAAATTTTCAGCAAAATTATAAAAAAAATAATTAATTAAATAATATTATTAACGATAGTATAGTTTTAAAATTTATAAATTTATTAAGAGAATTTTAAAAATTATAATAATTTCATTAAAATTATTATGTACATGAATGACAAGTTGATAAATAAGTATTTCTCATAACTTCTCATTTATGAGTATAAAAAATCCATATCAACAACGAGATTCATTGATACATTTATCTAAATGATAGATTATACATAATAAAACGAAACACTTGCATACATATTTTATAATAATCATCAACCATAATTTTATCCATACTCAATGCTTGTGAATCCTTATTTGAATGAGTGGATTCCATAGCTGGTTTTCTACTTTTGTATGATTCAGTTCTTTCTGTAAAGTATGCACATGTGATTCCTTATGTTGGATAAGGTTGATTTGTTGGGTTATTGAGCTTTGTTGAAGCATGTGGACTTCTTTTTTACTGATGGCAAACAAAAAGTTAGAAAGACACTTTAGTACCTAGTACTTCATTGTGGATTTTTTTGTCATCTATTTGGAATGAATAGATTTGAGTTAGGAATAGGTCCCTAAAATAATATTTTGAGAAAGATTTTTTACCAAAATAAAACTATTAGTGAAGCAATAGTTTTGGTTACAAACTTAAGCATTAGAGAGCTTGTACCAAACATTTAGGTTTAAACCATTGGCACTATTGAGATATTCAAAAGTTTTATTATAGTATTGAGTAGACATTATTCCTTTCCGAATACAATTTTGATATGCACCAAAATCAACTAATGCAATAGTATTGATAGAGAAACTATTTCCTATATGTAAGGAAATATTGACATACTATTTTTGAAAATTAATCCTATTGATCAAAAGGATAAAACCATTTTTATCTAATAGTTGATCTAACAAAGGTGAAGGCCAGATTGATTGATCATTACTACTTTCAACTTGTTGATTTGTAGTTTAAACAACATTTTTAGAGTTTTCTAGTAACTTTATTTTAACATTGGTTTAGAGTTGTTGAAGTTGTTGGTCATTGACTTGTTTTTTCAAGTCTTTGATTTGGGCTTTTAAGTTTAACTTTTTCTTGAAGTTCTCCTACGGTGACTTATTCGACCAAATTTTGAGAAGGGTACTTTTTAACAATTCTGTGTTCCAAAATTAATATCAATATTAATTTTCAACATTCAATTCTCAACCCTTTCTTCCAAGGGTTTGTCCGTTCGTTTGGTATTAGAGCCAAGAAGTTTTATAGTGAGGTAACAGTAGAAGAAATTACTATTGTTCAGTAATTTTAAAAAATAGTTTGGATTATTGTTGTGCAAGTATCTTAAGATAAAAGTACCAAAGAGTCAAAAGGAGTAGCAATGAGAATTGTTTATACATCGGTAAGCTTAGGTATTCCCGATAGTAAGACCCGAGGGAGGCAGTGAGACCATTGGCAAGCCGTGTGTTCCCCTAGCTACTCTGATGTTAGGTATTTGTGTTTTTAGTTATTTGTTCAATAGTAGTCTCATATATTAATCTAGAATTATTGTTTCAATATTAGTTTCAATCATGTCTTCTTCATGTAGAAAACATTTTAGCTCAAAGTCCCATAAAGATCCCAAAATAGTTAGGACTCAAGAACTCATGACCAAAGTCACAAATTTTTCTCAAAAAATCAGTGGAGAATCTTTGTCCAATATCCTTTATAGTATCATCTATAAGACTAATGACTTCTTGTTCAATAAATCTAGTAAGTCCATCAAAGAACATGAACAAACTCTTTCTTTACAGAACGAGTACGAGGAAATTAAATTGCTCAACCCTCTTTCCATCCAAATGTACAAGGATGAAGGATTCAACTACAATCATTATGGATTAATTCAAATAGTTTTTAAACTGCTTTCTAGGATAAGAATAGATACGCCAATCTTACTTATGCTTAAAGACAAAACTTTGCTTAACTTTGAAGATTCCATTTTAAGAATAGTTCAAACAAACATATGTAATGACTCCATTTACTTCAATTGTGCTCCAAACTTTACTATCAATCTTTCTGATCCAACCATTTTAGACACTTTAGTGCTCAATCCAAATTCGTAGAATACAGTCAAGATTCTATGCTCTTATATAAGATCTATTTTCGCCAATTCACAACTTAATTTGATCATAGCCGTCTCCTTCAGTGATGACAAAAGAGAAACCACCATGATCATTGTTCACACTCAAAGACAAGATAGCCCCTAAATCAACCTTTACACCAAAACTACTCCAATGGGATCAAATCAGTATCCCAGAAACTTGGAAATTTAGGAATCCACAGGTTCCTAGAAACATCAAAAAACATGATCTCAAAGAAATAGAACATACCAATGATGGCCATATTCTACTTAAGTTCAATTCTTTTAGACAACCAAAATGTTTTGCTTCAATAACAGATTTCCAAGCCGTTAAACAATCTTTCTCAAACCCTTCTTTGTCAAAACCATACAAAGTAAATGATGTAAAAACTCAACGTGCTCATAGTGCTCAAAGTTATGTAAATTACTTAAATCCAGTAGCTAAACTAATTACACAAGTGTCAACCCCAAGACTCTTTAACCCTTTCTAACTTTAAATCCGTCAATATGATTATCCAAGAGAATTTTCAGAATGACAAAGACTTTCTACGTCAAAATTTCAAAGCTCCCATTAATCGAATCAAGGTTAAATTGTTCTTTGAAATTTTTTCTATCCCCAAACGTGATCAAATTAAGAAAATTTGGCACCAGGAAATGAATAAACTCAAGGTCAATATTCCTTTCTTTACATGGTTTGAAATGTATCTTGCTAACAACAAGATTCATTACCCTTTTTATAGCAATCCAGGTTCAATCTAGTCAAACTAGGAAATGGGAGACAAAATCCCATGGTCTTTTCGTCCAATTGGTTCATCCACCACTGGAATCAATCAATCTCAAATTAGGAGAAAACAACCATCCCAGCTTCTCCTTTCAAAATTGCTAATAGTAGATCAAATTCAGAGTCATTAACTTAGGTGATGTCAAAAAAGTTTATGAGCAAAACAAGTTCCAAAGTTATTTCCTTCATACAATAGCCAATTAGATCAACCATATAAAAGATAAATTGGACAATCTTTAGCACAAACAATAGGCCCAATTTCCATCAAACATACCTCCATCTTTATTCAAACCTTACGATCTACCTTCAACATTCAAAAAATCCCTTACTCTTTGAAAAGTAGAACTTTTAGATTAAATTAACCAATAATTAGTCCAATTTCTAAGTTTATCCAAGTCCAATATCAATACAATAGATGAAAGCCAAGCCTAAGCCCAAGCCCAGTCTAATGACGATGAACCCATCTAACTTAACAAAGCCTAACGTCAACTTATGGTCAACTTATGGAAAGAAAAATTTATAACAGGATTACCTAAATTCTTTAATGACCGAGCTCTCAAAAAGTTGAATTCACGAAAGGTGCTTCAATCCCATGAAATTCAATAACTTATGGTCAATTTTTTGCATTTGTCAAAAAAAAAGACTTAGCTCTCTATCAAAAACAAAAAAAAAGAAAACTGACAAGTTTTCTTTTCATTAAGTTGTAAAAAATTTTTGTGTTCAATATGGATACAACCATATTCACGCCCCATCCGTAGTAAGAAATTTAGGATTAAACAAATTTCTTACTATACCAAACTTAGAAAACGAAAAGCCCAAAAGTAAGATCAATATTATTCAAGGCCCAAGAAGCATAAGAAAACTTATAAGCCCAAAAAAAATAATATTGTTTGTTAGATTTGTAAGAAACCAGGCCATATCTCAACCAATTATAGGACCAAATCCAAGATCAATGAAATCTTTAAGGATCAAAAGGACCTTAGATCCAAATTCATTCAACTTCTTCCTAGTGAAAAATCCAGTGACTGATCATCTAAGTCTTCACATAAACCCATCCAATAAATAAATCAAACCATTAGTGATACTAAGTCAGCTTAAAGTTACAATGCCATACCTCAACTAATTATAGGACCAAATACAAGATCAACGAAATCTTTAAGGATCAAGAGGACCTCATATCCAAATTCATTCATCTTCTTCTTAGTGAAGAATCCAGTGACTGATCATCTAAGTCTTCACATGAACCCATCCAATAAATAGATCAAACCACTAGTGATAATAAGTCAACTTAAAGTTACAATTGTTCAGAGAACATTTGTAACAGTCCACATCTCAAAATGATCAGTAAAAACAAAGTTGATAAACAATTTCTACTTGATATTATCAATAAAATAAATGATCCAGAGCTCAAAAGAAAATATTTGCTAGACTTCAGGAAAAGAATTACCAGTGAACAGCAGGCTAGTACTCCTGAGCCTTTCAATCTCAGCAAAATCTTTAAAAGGTACCCTTCTCAAAATATATTCAAACAAGTCACCACAGGAGAATTTCAAAAAGAAGTTAAAACTCCTAAAAGCTCAAATCAAAAACTTGAAAAAACAAGTCAATGACCAATAGCTTCAACAACGTCAAACCAATGTTAAAATAGAGTTGTTAGAAAACTTTAAAAATATTGTTCAAACTACAAATCAAAAAGCTAAAAGTAGTAATAATCAACCGATTTAGCTTTCACCTTTACCAAATCAACCATTAAATAAAGATGACTTTATCAATTTGATCAATAGGATTAATTTTTAAAAATAGTATGTCAACATTTCCTTACATATAGAATCTAGTTTCTCTATCAATACTACTGTATTAGTTAATTCTGATGTAAATCAAAATTGTATTCGAAAAGGAATAATTCCTACCCAATACTATGAAAAAACTTTTAAACGTCTCAATTGTACCAATAGTTCAAACCCAAATGTTATATACAAGCTCTCCAATATTTAAGTTTGTAATCAAAACTATTGTTTCATAATAGTTTTATTTTGGTCATAAATCTTTCTCAAAATATCATTTTAGGGATCCTGTTTCTAACTCAATCTATCAATTCCAAACAGATGACAAAGAAATCCACACTAAAACACTAGGTACTAAAGTGTCTATCAACTTTTTGTCTGCCATCAATCAAAAAGAAGTCCACATGCTCCAACAAAGCTCAATAACTCAATAGATCAACCTTATTCAACATAAGGAATTGCATGTGCATGTTTTACAAAAAGAATTTAGTCATACCAAAATAGAAAATCAGTTAGAAAATCCACTCATTCAGACAAGAATTCACGAACTTCAATCACTTTTTTAAAAAGAAATATGCCCGAACCTTACCAATACTTTTTGAAAAAGAAAAAAAGCATATAATCTAACTCCCTTATGAAAAAAAATTTCATGAGAGAGATATCTCAACCAAAACACGACCAATTCAAATGAATCATTACCTCCTTGAACATTGTAAAAAAGAGATCAATGATTTATTATCAAAAAATCTTATCTGTCCATCTAAGTCATCCTGGAGTTACTTAGCCTTTTATGTCAACAAAAATTCAAAAATAGAGCATGTTATCCCACGCTTAGTAATTCAGAAATAGAGCATGTTGTCTCACGTTTAGTTATCAATTACAAACTCCTAAACAAAGTGCTTCAATGAATTAATTATCCTATTCCAAACCAAAAAGACTTACTCAATAAATTATATGATCCCGTCATATTTTTCAAATTTGACCTGAAATCAAAATTTTGGCAAATCCAGATTAATACCCAAGACCAATATAACCCTTTGGACATTACAAATGAAATGTAATGCACTTTAGACTCAAAAATACTCCATCTGAATTCCAAAATATTATGAATGATATTCTCAATTTAAAATAGTTTACATAGATGATTTCCTTATTTTTTCAAATTCCATTGATCAACACTTCAAACATTTACGAATTTTCTTTAAAGTAATCAAACAAAATGATTTAGTAGTGTCTGCTACTAAAATAAAATTATTTCAAACTAAAGTTATGTTTCTAGGTTATGAAATCTACAAAAGTATGATTCAACCTATAAATAGATCAAAAGAATTTGCTTCAAAATTTTCAGATGAAATCAAGAATAGAACCCAATTATAGAGATTTTTAGGATCTCTTAATTATGTAACTAATTTATTTTCGAATCTTAGAATTGTCTATCAACCATTGTTCAATAAACTTAAGAAAAATCCATCTGTATGATCTGATCAATATACTCATATAGTCAAGATGATAAAAAACGAAGTTAAAATTATCCCTTACTTAGCCCTATCAAACCCTACTGCTAGTCTTATTGTGGAGACAGATATTCGACATAGGATATAAGGATACTTAAACAGATATTAGATAGTTCAATCAAAAACTCAATAATCAGATATCATTCAATTATTTTGCTCTATGCTTTAAAAGTTATTCAACAATTAAAAAAAATTATCGATAGTTTTACGTGTCGTGAAATTTCAAGATGAT
Organism: Xylocarpus granatum; assembly: GCA_019650275.1. NCBI lineage: Eukaryota > Viridiplantae > Streptophyta > Magnoliopsida > Sapindales > Meliaceae > Xylocarpus > Xylocarpus granatum. The sequence goes on along the minus strand of BNST01000064.1, from coordinate 100,042 downwards.
TTGTTCAATAAAACTTTTCTTTTACAAATTGATTACAAGTCTACAAAAAAAGTTTTGAAAAAAGATGTAAAAAATTTTGTGTCAAAGTAAATTTTCACTAAATAATAAGAAATTTTATCAAATTTTAATTTTCAATCACCTATATAAATAAATTAAAATAAAAATTGAACAATCAATCTGCAAACTATGCCCTTTAATAACTGAGCAGTCATATGACACTCAAAATAAGTTTCACCAACCCACATCACATAAATAAATCTAGATGTTAGGTAACATTTAGTAAGCAACATATACTATACATGTGTATATGAACCTGGGGGATTGACATATTTAAAAATTGTACAACTAACACTTTATATCTAAACAAAAAAACTAGACATAAAGAAGGCCATGTTCCCATATCATTCATTACCTTCCACCAAACGTAGCCATATCAGCCACCACGATAACAATAATCACACCTTATTTTTAAGCACCTGGACATGATAATACAAGCCAGAGAATGCTAGAAAGTGATGTATTACAAAAACTTTAGAAAGCTAATTCCAGTTCAAGAGTGTCACCACATGTCATGCATAAAACTAAAAACTCAAGGACAAAAGATTTCGCAAGATGTCATAACCTAATGATTTAGCAAAAACAAGGAAATTCCATGCACAAAGGAGACAGAAGTTGATGATTAAGAGAAGCAATCAAAGCCAGTCATAAGCTATTGAGCAACCACATGCTGACCATCTTTTATAATAAAGAAGGTTAACAGAACTCAGCAAATATGGAACCCACATCATATCAACACTCTTTTAAATGTTCATTCATTTTGGTCTCTAATCAGTGTTAGACATAGCAAATGCAAAAAATGACCCCAAAAAAATGTTAATCAGCAAAAGTGCAATCTCAAAAATCTAGGCAGCACATATGCAGGGTAGAATAAGTGGTAAATTGCAAATCTCTCCTTCATATGAAAGACAGGGTCTACAAGTAGAGCCAGTTCCACTTGCAGTTACAATTGTAATTGGTCTGCTTGAGAACAACAGTGACATCTCTTCTCGGAGACTGTTAACCTGCAAAAGTGAAAAGTTTGGTAACAACCACATATTCAACTCTCATAAAATGACAAGCTCATTTGATGAACAAATAGACTGAGGTGAGCATTATAGACACTTAAATAATCAAAACTCAAAAGTAGATATAGGGTTCAAAAATAGACAAACAAGAGTCTCAAAGATGGTACCGGAGGGGTTTTGAGCTCTAACATCATTTCATACGGAAATGCATACATGAAAAGAATGACTTTGTAACAATTACTGGGCTAAGGAATTGTTGCTTAATTAAAATTTTGAGATTCAAGTTAAGAAATTTTAAAGTTTAATAGGTGTTTACAAACATTGAATGCAGTAGCCAAATAATAAAATACATTTGCAAGAAAATGAAGGAAATTAGAATAAAAGAGCACAAGAAGAAGGAAAACTTAACCCTTCATTGCCAACCACAAACCTTATCATTCAACTCTAAGAGTCTCTCAAGCAAACAATATTATTTTCATGGTTCATTGATGCTTCCCTATCCTAGTAAAACTGCAAAAATGGGAACTACATCATTTTGGGAATGTCACTAGGTCTACTAGATAGGCCTTATTTCTAAGTTACAAATTATAAGCATGATACTACAGTAAAAATTAATATTTTCAAAAATTCCAAGTAAAAAATCATAAATTATAGGGCAAAATTTACCCCTCCTCCCTCCATGAAAAGAAAAAGGTAGGATATGTATTTTCATCACCTGCCAAGTTCGTGGCAGATCTCACTCATTTGAAACTGGAAAAGTCAAAGACCACTCATTCTCCTAGCCCTCGCTAGATAAACATCTAGGAATGAGCAATTCAAAAGACAAATCAAATAAGAACCTCAGCTAACAAGTTGTAAGAGCTGGGCTTCCTGTCCAATGGACTGGTATCATCTTGTTTAATCATCTTTGAGACAATCTGTAGTACAAGGAAATCACAATATTACAGTAAATGAGAAAATTGGAAATGAATTTACAAGTCTGAAATTTTGAGGTTTCATTCAATGAATAAATTGAACCAACAACCAGAAACAGAATATAATGCCCTAAATGCAACGCATCATAATAATGATTTTCACTACAGGCAATTGAGTTTTTAAAGTCATTCATCTCAAACAATATCTGGTCCTCTTGACCAAACGAAAACAAAATTACGAAAGAAAGCATATCTGACAGATTAACATTGTTAATGACTAGCAAAAAAAATCTTCATAAAATGATATAAATCAATGCACAAATATATGCAAATAACATTAAATATGTTTTTAGGCTAGCATAACTAGGTTTGGCTTTTGGTCAAAAAAAAACCTTCCAAGCATCTCCAACAACATCTGAAACAGTTGAGAGGCGCTCTTCCTTCACAAGTACCGTGGCTACAATACCTAAGAGATGCACCATAACAAATTTAGTGAGCATGAATGCTCTTTTTGTCCACAAATATCTCATCAAAAAAGAAACTGACTTCTATAGAAGAAGGATAAAATGAAAGAAACACTAGAAAGAAAAGATAGAAGATAAAAAATAAAAATGACCACAATATAATTAATATCCAAATTACACATTAGTTTGGCATTCAAACATGTAAAACCAAGCAAAGAATGTAGGACTCAGGATATGTCATCAACACATAATCTACAAGAAGCCTTTTGATTAGGCCAAGAAGTTGCAATGGTAATGGGAGTAGAGCAAGGGAAAGATGACATGAAGATGCATACAACACTATGCTCACACAAGATAATTCATTTCCAAAACAAACATCCAGACAGAGGAATAAATCATTGTTGTTAATCATAGATATGCCACTATCATGTTAAAACTAATATTACAACAACATAACTCTATGAGTAGTATTCGTCAGGAAGGTTGTGCACTTGTTTCGTAAAGTATTTCACCTAGTCTGGCCACAGCAACCCAAAATCTGTAGTTCACAAATCTTTTTAAAATCCTTTCTTTTTGCCACTCTATATTTAAAAAAAAATGTATCATACCAGGTTACAACACTGCGAACTTATAAAATTGCACTTGTAACTTGCAGCCCACACAATTTATATCAATCCCCTTTGATTCTATCAATTCCAGTACATAAGTTCTCTTCCACCAAAAATAGCATTTAATTTCATTCCCTTCACTGTAAAAGACATAACCACACACTTAAATTTTACGCTAAGAAGTCAGCCACATACCCGAGAAATATTCTCAATTTCTGCGACAAACTAAACCACATATCTGGTGAATCGCACCGCTTAAAACGCCGAGCCAGTGCATTTGATCATTATCACTACCTAATTAAACTCAGGATCGAGGATTTATCATAAAGCCTAACTTCAAATTCGACTATCAACACGACAGTCAAATCGGTACGAGACACAGCTAACCAATCAAAACAAAAAAGTAAGTGGAGAGCTAAGCAATTGGGGAAACAAATAAAGGAGAATCGGAGAAAATTGTACCACCTGCACCGACGAGGAAGGTTAACTTGCCGAAAGGAAGAGCCATGACCGGGAATTATTCAGTTGTTTATTTATTTACATGCGTATGTTCACGTAGAAAAGCCGATAACATCGCTCGGTCAAGTCCTGGCCTGGGTCGGTTTCTCGAGCAAAGCAGTAGGCCAACGGCTCTATTATTGAACTGATTGGATAAAAGACCCCGCTTTTGTAAATAATTACAGGAAGAACCCCGGTGATAAATCGAATATTCGTTTTCTAGTTTCTGTCTCTCTTTGTAATTACATAACATTACGGGGGCCACAAGCTCTTATTATAATCTACTTAAAGAATCGTACGACCGTCATCACGTTGGTAAGTAAGCCCGTATAATAAAAAACAGAGAGAGATAATGCAGCAAAATTATTCTACTTAATACTTATCCTTTTAAATCATTATTTAATATTTATTCTGAATTTTTTTAAAAAAAATTATTACAAAATAAAGATAATAATTCAAATTATTATGTTATATTAAATAAAGATCATTGAACTCAATTTGTTTAATAATTTTATCAAAAATTAAAAATTATATCCTAACACAATTAATAAATAATTAAACAAATTATTTATTTAGCGTATATTTTTTTTTATCTATTATAATATATTTCTACAATATTTATGATATTATAAATACAAATATTAATTTAATTATATATAATTAAATACTTTTTAAAAATATGGTAAAATATAATTAAATTATTTCAAAAGATAAATTTATTAAATTGTAAATAATTGAATATATTATAATTATTTAAATAATTAATTATGTCATAAATAAATTTATATGTCAATAATTTTAAATTCGAACATGACAAAATCATTGATCATATCATCTTTATTCATTTAATAATTATATTATTTTTTGTAAATTCGAACCCACAAAATTCGTGTTGATTTAGCATATCAGATCAAAAATTACTACCCTTCCTCCAATATTTCAAATAAAAATATTATGTTTCTGATCATTCTCGCACCCTTTAAAAAAAATAGTAGATTATATCATTAAACAGTAAAATAATTTTTTACTTTTAATCCAAACTATGTATTTAGAGTATGATAAAAGCAATCAAAAGAATTAATCCTAAGTTGAGTGGTAAAGTCTCTCTCTTGATTGAGAAGTCCCACCAAAGTTTGAACTATAATGCTCGTGTACTTTTCCTTAATTATTTATAAGAGTAAAAATTGTTTAATACGAATCCAAACACACCAAAACAATGACATTATGTTGCAATATGAACTTCTATTAGACCTATGACCGTGTCATGATATTGCATTAACTTATATTAAACCTCTAACTATACTCAAATTATAGAAGTAAACACTTTTAATCAATTTAAATAAATTAATTAAAAAAAATTTAATTCATTTTTTTTGTGTGAACTTTATTGATATTGATAAAATTGAATCGTCTAATTTTTTTTAAAATTTATATTTTATATTTATTTTAATCAATAAATAATCATTTATTTAAATTGAATATATATAAATATTTTTAAAATTTTGTAACTTATAAAATTAAAAAATAATTTTTATTTTTGATTTAAATCAAACTGATAAACCTAATAAAATTGAACCAAATTTTATTTGAAGACTTTCAATATCAAATATCAAATATCAAATTTAAACTTTACAATCAAATTAATATTTTCGGTTTGAAGCCCAAACCGAAAAATCAGTAAAAAGTTGTACGGACATTGCAATTAATGGGCTTGTGCTTTGTTTTAATGGGAGCAAATACGACAGTTTCCTCAGCCCTGAGGAAATATCGTTCCCTCTCTCTGGGCCACTAAAGTTGATTTGTTAAAAATAATTTCATGCATATAATATTTTTAATTATTTTTTATTTTACGACATATTTTGGGAGTAAAGAAATGAAAAGATAATTTTTTTATTAAAAATATTTCTATAATTATTTCAACATAAATTATATTAATCAATAGAGACAAGACTAAAAATTTATTTTTGAATCGGCTAAAAATAAATTAAATATAATTTCAAAAGTTTTTAATTTTATAGAAAAATTTAATTATAAAAAAATAAAAAATAGACTTTACGAAGACGATATTATGAATTTTTCTATATTAAAAATTATAATAAATTCTTAAAGTTATTCCCTATCATTGTTTTTAAAAGTATATAATTCATCTAACAGGACCAGTACTGATTTGAATCAATATTTCGGGAAAAGCTCTCTTTCAATAAAAATAATTATATAATTCACAAGAGATTTATTGTTTATTTGATTATGAAGTGTAATTGTTATAAATTACGTAACTAAAAAATGTCTATTATGTCGCCGTTATATGTGTAATAAGTTTCAACACAATACAAATTTAATTTATTAATCAATAAGGAATTTTTTGACTTTTTAAGGTTTTATGTAAATTTCAACAAAATTAAAAAATAAAAATATCAAATATAAATCAATTTTTTATTCAGTCAACAATCCTTAGTATTCTTAATAATTGATGTGAATGATTGTAAACTTGATGGTTTTAATATCAGTTCCCAATAAGAGTTCATCATCAAGAATTGAAAGAATCGATACCAAGAGCAGTAATATTATTTCCAGACAAGGAAATTTTATTTGGAGATTCAAAATTCTTCAATAGTAGGTAATATTAATTTACAACAATGTATTGATAATTAATCTAGGGTGTCTGGCCTTTCTGTGATATGCATTCGAAGACTTAATATGAAGAAGTGTAGATTTGCATATGGTTCAAGATATGCTCGAAGTTATCTGTCGACTTCTGGATCGGATGTGAATGCATTCCTTCATAGGTTGTCACCACAACTCCTTCGTCTTTAGTTAATCGTTGAACTTGCTTCTTCACATTGCAGTCTTGGTGTGTACACCGATAGTAGCTTCTGCAGATAGTAATTAAATACAGAAACAATGTTACTATATACATTTCTGGTCAATTTGGTTGTTATATAGGCGTATTAAAATAACGTGGAAAGTCGTATTCGACCTAATCTACAAGAGGGACATGAGGGTTTTAAATACATTTATCTGACTCCAAGTTCTTCGATCTCGAGTTCTGTTTGAGATAACAATAGCGTTAGTGTAGTTTTAACTTTTCAACATGTGTTGGCTGCTTCAGCTTTATTAGAATATTGAAGGACTTGTTTTGTTTATTAATGCCATATATCATCATTCATTGTCTTTCTGGATATGACGATTGACCATGAAAATAACAAAATGAGATCACAGCAGACTATGAATTTTCTTCTGCATTTTAAGATATATCAATGACTCTCTCGCTAGTTCTTTCCATATTTCAGTGAGAAAATTTAACTTAAGACGCTGGCAAGCAACGAAAAGGAGCAAAATAGAAAGTGACAACACAGTTTGGGTGCGCGTTAGCCTTACAGACATCGCAGTTGCAGTCATATATGCATGCAAATGTTTAGGGTTGCCTTATTCTCCACACTGCAGGAAGCAGAAAACTAACAGTGGCTTAACTTCGTTCATTATGTTCCTGCTGCGATCACCCTATTAATAACTTAAACATGGAACAAATAGACCAGTATAATTTCATATATACTGACGATCAAATTCAGTAAATATGAACACCGCATGGTTTTAATCAGTAGCTGTGTACAAATTAATTAAACTCCCCGTCATGTAGGAACTTTCAGAAGAAACTAGACAAATAGTAAATATTCGGATATCAGGTTTGGTTAAAGCTTTATCGGATATCAAAAGCAGAAAAAAAAAGAGGAAAAACTCTACAACAAGAGCAGAGTAGGAATACTGACCTTGGAAATTTGTTGTTTTTCACTGCTTTCTGGCCATACTTTCTCCATCTATACCCATCATCGAGTATATCAACTTGACTTCTTGTCTGAAAAGCATACCTAGGCTTTCTTACCTTCTTCTCTCCCTTTTTCTTACCTATTTTCTCTCCATTTCCAGACCCTAGGATGCTTTTGTCCTGAGAACTGTTGTCGTTGCTGTCGTTGTTCACAGTTAAACTACCCGGCACTTCCATCTCTGTCATTAATCTCAAGAACCCGCCTGACTTATTACCTTGAAATTCAGTATAAGCTTGAGAATTCACCATATCCAATGAAGCCGCAGACGATGTTGAAGACGAAGCATTACCAGCTGCTGCCGGAAAATACGTTTGGTAGTTCTCCATTTGAAACAGCAAGATAGCGAACAAAGAGAGAATGTGAATAACAGAATCGAAGTGGGTTATAAAGGTAATATTCAGTTCAAATTTTGGAATACAAAGGCGGCTGGATATTTGACTGCTTCTAGGTCCGGGGGTACCAGTTTCTTTATTGTACTTGGTGTCGTAAACGGCACGTAAAATACATAGCCAAAATAGTTTCATTTTAAAAGAAAATTAAATTAATTTCGTACAAGCGTACTTGTGTCCCAAGCATGGTTCTTGTCAGAAACTTGTGAAGAATAAACCATACATACGTGTTCCCATTTCTTTTACAATTAATTAAAGCAGCCCCTGTTGCCAGGACTCCGGTCAAATTTTATTTCTTGGTCAGAACGTGCGTTCTCAAAATTATTACCGCACTTCAATTTCCTCTCAGGTTGTCAGATCAAAGAAATTTCTAGCTATCTTTTGTTCTAAGTAAAAAATGAAAATTATATAATTTATTCAAATTAATGACGTCAAAAAAATTCATAAATATTCTATTTAACTGATACCCAATTCTTTTTTCTTTTAAAAAAATTAATTTACAAATTTTAAATCTATTTGTATACTCAATTTTTTTTTGTAAAATTTACTTTATTATTTTTATTAATATTACATGTTACATCTTAATATCAAATAAAGCATAGGTTTCTTGTCATTTAGTGTCATACTTCAACTGAATACATATTTTACATGATAATTTAAAAATAAAATATTAAACAATTGAAATAATATTAAGGTACATTTGAGAATAAATATCAAAAATAAAATTATTTGATAATGTATACCTTTTGTATATTTAAAAATAATTTTATTCTCTCTTTATGTATATATATATTTTTTTTAAGATGCAAAATTTATTATAAAAAATAGATAAATAATTATATAAAATATGTAATAAGAAATCAAAGGAAGTATGTTCTTCCTTGCTAGGGATTAGGGATTGCTTGTAGCTATTGATTTGCAGTAGTGATGTAGACAAATCCTAGGCAGCTTATTTTCTTGTTTCCATCAATCAAGTGATATGGGATTGTGGAATCCACGTAATTAGAGGCTAAAAACCATGTAATAAAGAGAACTTAGGAGGGATTCAATGTTTGTGGAAAAGCTTAGTTTGCAACCATTGCGAGTCCATACAAGTTGACTATGTGTTAAAACAGGGAAAAAGAAAATAGACAAGGGTTTGAGTTTGAAATTGAAATTGAAATTGAAATCGAATTAGCAGTAGCAGTAGCCACCAATTCCCGCATTTGTCCAGTAGAATGGTAAAAGTTGCTACTTGCCTACTTTTATCTCTTCTTTTTCTCGTATCTTCAAATGAAAACCACCGTGGCAAAGTGATGTTATAAAATCTAGTCGACTCGTCTATTAGCTATTGCTACTTGGATCAGTTTGGGGTTCCCTTATTAATAATACATTTGTAGACAGGGCCATGCACTGCTGGCACGGTGCCAAATCTGGCATTTATTTACCTTAAATACAATTGTTAGGGCATTTCCCTTGTACTTTACTTCCTAAGTGAAGTGATAAATTTACCGGAACTAATTTAATATAATAATTTATTATTTAAATTTTTATAAATATTAAAAATTAAAACTAATAATATTTATTAAATAAAATTAAACTTACACATTAAAGAAAATGTTAAATCAATCTTTATTTTTAAATTTATATTTTTAGTTAAAATGATAAATTTAATAATTAACGTCCTTATTATAATTTTTAAAAGTTTAAATTTTTAGATAAAATAACAAGTTAAACAAATTTATACTTTATATATAACATACTTTAAAAAATTAAGTAAAATATAATTGTAATAAATACACAAAAAAATATAAAATTTTTCACTTTGACTATTTATGAATTTAGCGGTCATAATATAATAATTGTATTATTAAAATTATACCGTATACGACGAAATTTTATATTGAATAAGAGGTGGGTATTTTTGAATTTTATAAGAACGAGTTTCTGCACACTTTATTGGACATGTTTTTTTTAAAAAAAATAATATTTTTTAAATCCGTAACATGTTACTTTTTACATAATAAAATAATTAAAATATAGTTACTATAATACAATTATTTAATATTATCACGAACATTGTGAATTGTTTATATAATTAACAGTTTTTAAATAAGAAATATGTGCGATATTGATAGATAACATTTAATTGAATATATATTATTTTTAACCATGATCACGAGTGAAGCCAAATTTGGCAGCCAATTCTAGCTGGCATGAATTATAGTCTAATTAATTAGTTCTCTTGGTGTTTTTTTTAAAAATAAAATTAGGATTTTATTATGATATAAATATTTATTAAATTAAAAATAAAAATTTTAATTCACAATTAATAAAATTAAACTAATAAAATAAATTTTAATTATATATAATTAAGTAAATTTAAATTTAAAAACTTACATGTTTCAATATTTATTTATTATGTAAAATGGTAGGTTTTTAGGACATTCATATAAATTGTTGTGTATATTTATAATATACATAGTATAAATTTAATTAAATTTTTAGGACATTAATAATGTTACTATTTTGAACATAGTATCACATTATTTGTATAATAATTAAATTAAATTATGTAAGGTATATATATTATTTTAAAATTATTATATAAATTAATAATTATAATAAATTAATATATAGATATGTTATAATATTATTAAATATATAATTAAATTATTATAAAAATTTTTATTCTTTTTTAAGGTGACGTGTTGTATTAACTCCTATGATATTATTAGACTTTTTTTAAATGAAGTGACTTGTTGCTTATCATGGATGGTAAAATGTTATAATAAATTATAAATATTTATCATACAGTCAAAGACAATAACATCATATAATATAATATAAATTTTAAATAATACATTAAAAAAGAGTATTACTTAAGCTCGAAGGGATTGGAGTCGCTAGGGCCGATTTAAGGTTATCCCCAGAAGGAGCCGTCGACGATGGAGATCGAAGAGAACCTTATTCCCATGACGAGTCATTTTCTTTTCTTTAAACTTTTATTGTAAATTAAATTATATTAAAATTAATATAAATCTAATTACTCGAGTTAATATGAATTTTATAAATTTAATTATTTTAAGTAAAAATATTTATTTTCTTAATTAACTATATTTTTAAAAAAATATTTTACTTTTGGCTTATTATTATTATTATTATTTTTGTCTTTATAAGATAAATTTGAACAATTTTATTAATTAATTAACAAATATGGTAAAGGCCATGTTACATTCTTCGGGTGAGGTGGAAAGGAATATTATGAGATGTGGTCTTTGAAGCAAATTCGTTCATGCATCTTGGCATTGTGTCTAAACCAGGCGAGTCTTGGGAAAGAAGGCGCTATGAAAATGACACTTGATGACCGCGAGGTTTATCGAGAATTCCATTATTCAAATTTAAGGTGCTGACAAAGGGGAACAATCTGATTCAATGACACGAGATTGCAAGTGAAAGCAATTCCAAAAATTTTGTTTTAAATGACTAAATTATGATAATTCAATTAATTTATTGGTTGTTTTTGTCTCACACAAAAAAATTCAAACTGCAGTCGTGTAAGAATGAATATTTGATACTGCATTGTTTCTAGGTCTTGCTTAACCATGGCCTAATTGGGTGACATAATTGCCGAGAAAATCGATTACATGAGCTGGATGGATTATCCTGGGCCCTCTTCCAACAGTAAACCGAGTAATCAGACGGACTCTGGTTCTAGGAAGTTGGAAATGTCAAATCAAATCTCTTGGAATAATTGTCCTAGGCCTCCGAAGTCAAATGTAATAGTGCAAACACAACACGTTAGGCTTTATACAAATTGAAGATAATTGTGGTCGTTGGTCAAAATTTTTGAAAAATTGTATGGCTTGCTGTTGTCCTATCATAACTTGAAATCACTCAGGAAGTTTCCACGTGAAGTAAGCGAGTTCATCAGGTTTTTGGTAGTCACTGGACTCACAGTTTTTCAGACAAAATTTCAAACATCGTTATTTAATGAATGGAAAAGACTGCAATCTGAAAGCTGGAAGAAGAAGTCGATTGTTAAGACTTGGTTATGGTAATTACATGTACTTTACGTTTTTTAGTATTAAAAAATTAAATATATAAAATAAATAACAAATAATATTTAAATATAAAATAAAAAATTTAAAATGTATAATAATTAATATTTAAAATTTAAAAGAATAAATTTTGTCAAAAAAGGAGTGAAGATAGATGTGTCCCAGTCTAAACCCGCTTGGCTAACATGGGGTTTTGCTTGTTTGACTGCGTGCATTGTTTCAAAGGTCTATTGAGTGTGTGAATGAAAAAACAAGGATTAGAACACAAGCGAAGAGCTTACAGCATCCAGTGGAATTAATTGCAGAATGTATGGGAAACACTGGATGGCAACATCAACTAGCTGTAGCTGTAGCTGCAGCAGATGTTGGCTGATTTAATCAACCTCTCTCTTGACCATTTGTTTTTCCAATTTCAAGTTATGCAAGTGTAAAATCACCCATTCTTTTCACTGACTCTGAGCTTATATATCTAGTTACCTTAAAACACACGGAGGCAGGGATATGGATTTTCCAGCCAGTTGACTGAGTATTAGTTATGTTTAGATTAAATTTCTACCCTCCATTAATTATGAACCTTGGCTTTGTTTATTTTTGCTTGAGAAATTTTTCTTCCGAGTGTAAAAAGTGTTTTCTAACCACCAATTTGACGTAGAAAGCTTCAGTTTTGTTTGATGTTCAAGCTCAGAAGTAAAGCTACTTAGGGACACAAAATAAAACCACCGGCCCAACAAGACCCAAACCTCCCCGCTTCTTCTTGTTCGTATTTCTATTTCTGGCCCGGCCTACAATCATCATCATCACCGTCATTATTCTTATTCGTATTTCTATTAAATCGTTAATTTAAAGTAACCATGCATGACACTCCGTTGTCATCTGCTGCCTGGAAAACAGAAAAACACATAAAACCACAGCAAAATCAATCAGAACAATGAAAATCCAGACAGACTCGGACAGTAATTTGGAGCTTCCATTAAACAGATGAGTGAAAATGCCTCAACGAAAACAGCAACTCTACCAACCAAAATCGATTTTTTAAGCACATACACTAAAAAAACCACAGTATCCACAAAGCAAAACCAATCAAAACAAGCAGAAACAAGAAAATCACACAAAAACCACTGCGAATTGAATCAAAACAATAAATTCAAACATACCCAGATAGTATTTTCGCAACTTACAACGAAAAGAGAATTGAAAATTTGGGCCTTGCGTGAGAGAGATAAGGAGGAGTGAATCAACGGGTGACCCACGAGTGTTCTAGCAGCGACAAGGACAGATGCCGTCTACTCAAAAGGACCATCTGTTCAGAGAAACAAGTTTTCTTTGTGTCAGATTCTGAGTTAAGGAGGCCAAAAATCGACCCAATTGTCTGTAATTTTGAGTGATTATTGTTGGATTGTTGAAGATGGATAATCACTCACCACTGCCACCGCAGATGAAGCGAGAGAAAGGGGTAGTCAGCCGAAGGACACTGCTGTAATTTCCTAAATTGCATTTGATAAACCATATAATCATAAGAAGTTTTTAATTAATTTTATTTTTTTGGATTTTTAGAATAGAATTTGTAAATTTTTAAAAACTTTTATGAATATTATATTTTAATGCATAAAATTTTATGAATATCAAATTTAAATAGGGCCGGCCCAACATCCAAACCTCCCCACTGGCCTTTTTCTTTTTCTCTCGTGCTCGTCACGTCTTCCACGACACACAAAGAGATTTGAATGGGAAAGGGGGAGAAAATTAAAAAAAAATCATAAACATATATTTTCATTAATTTAATATATTCAATCACTATTTTACCCTTCATCAGTCAAGTGCATGCGGGGGGGCGGCGCTGATGACTTGCAGTAAATTATAAATAATTCTGAATACTATGAATACATAAAGGGGGTGAACTGAAATTAACCTCCAAAAATGGGAACACAAATTATTTAAAGGTGTCCTATCTCCGATGCAAACGCAACCCCGCCAAAATAATACCAAATCGACGTATCTTGCACGCGATAATCACAAAACAAAATAGAAAAACGAAAATTGAATTGACTCTTTTCTTTAAACCCTTATCTCTCCCTTTTCCATTGATTATTGGAGTTGGATTCAGACTTGTTATTTGTTGCTACTGCAAAGCATTGCAATCATAACAATGGATTTTTCCTTCGCCAGGTCCTTTTTGATTAGCTCTAGAGCTTCTGCCAATTCGTTCTTGTCACACTACGAGCCTCTCACCTTGCTTGTCGCTCCTCTATTCACGCTTCTCCTCGCGCGTCTACTGCAATCGAGTTTTCGTGCTGTTTACGAGAAAGGACTCAAGCTGACTCTCATAGGGTTTTTCGTCTCCTCAATCAAGTAATTCATTTTGATTTTTTCTATTTTTATTACATGCTTATCTTTTGTGGATTTATATGGCTTTTACCTTTTTTTTTCCTGTTTAAATTAAATTTGTGCATATGATAGGTTGGTTCCTGGAGTTAACAGTTACATTGATGCTGAGAAACAGAAGGTTAGATGTGTCGTCGATTTGATTTTAGTTTTTTTAGATAAGCTGTTGTGGTGATATTTGTTTATGTAAATGTAACATTTTATTATCGTATTTATGATTTGTGGGGTCGTTTCTGTTCTGCTACTGATGTGAATACGAGTAAAGTATTTTGTCTGGTAATAATTGAAATGGGTTTGTAATTGTAATGCATTTAATTGGGGGAGGGGTTTATGAGTTGAAGTGAAACTCTTTTCTGTTTAAGGCTTTTAATTGGTAGAAATGTACAGTTTGTAAACGGCCTGCTTTATGATTTTGTCATGGTTGTTGTAGCTCTTAAATTGCGGCCAATTGTGAAGACCCGTTCTAATTTGATATTTGTTTGAATTGGGTGAAACCTGCACCTGCAGAAATTATAGTGGATTGGTGTCTGAGCAAAAACTGATTTTTGAATTGATTAGTAAAAAATGGGTCAGCAACGTGCATAGGTGGGTTTTGATCCTGTGAGATTAATGAACTTGGTTGAGCAGGTAATGTTGACTTAGGGTTTTCAATCCATTGGTCCCATCACTGGTGGTGTTATTTTAGAATGTCATATTGTCAAGCTGGGAAGTGACAGTGCTCTTTTGCATATTGTCCTAGATGAACAAGATCTATGTATAACATGGGGGAGGAGTTTTTGGTTTACTCATTAAACTCAACCATGCAGACCTTAATTGTATTTATTACTCAAGACAAATGCCCGAATTATTTGATACTATTCATCTCTATTTGGAGGAAATTTACCATTCTCCACTACAGTTCGAACAACTCTTTCAAAATTGGTGTACATGCTGTTACGTAGGATGAGGCTGCATAACTTGATTTTGAAAATATCTTGCTACTGTCAGACGAGGGATGTTTTTGCTATGTTCTGGAGTAATAGGGAGTCTCCTGTATATGACTTAGGATCTGTAACTTTATTGGGTTCTAGGGCAAATGGCTTATCTTAGTC
Source organism: Xylocarpus granatum (assembly GCA_019650275.1). Lineage (NCBI taxonomy): Eukaryota > Viridiplantae > Streptophyta > Magnoliopsida > Sapindales > Meliaceae > Xylocarpus > Xylocarpus granatum. The sequence continues at coordinate 84,768 of BNST01000064.1, read as the reverse complement.
TATAGATGCCTATATCCAGACAAAGCTTTGTTGTTTTATGGCCATATTTTATTTACCATGAATGTTGGCACAAGTCAACGTAGGTTTATGCATGTGTTTTTATACCCTTGTCCATGGTGCACAATTAATGCTTCCTTTTGTGTTTCCTTTGGAGGTTAGTACTTATTTTTGATCTGTAATGTTTTCATCTTTACTTTTTATTTGTGAATTTAGTATTTTGAAGGGTAGATTCATTTAAGTGTTTGGTACTTTTTATTCATTGGATAAAATTTCCGAAACTAGCATTTTCATTTGTAAATGTGTTCACCAGGTTGTGGATAAGATGCAGTCTAGTATGAAATCTAAAAGAAGGGATTGGATTACAGAGTTGCCTAGGGAAGGCTTAGGAGCAGGAGTCATTGAGAAAATGAAAGACGAAAAGAGAAAGGATGTTGTCTGGCAAGGGAAATGTTCTGGCACAGTGTATGTTTGTAATTATTAGCGTGGTAACTATTTATGTGTGTTATTGTTTTGTAAATAATGAAATATTAGATTCTGTTTCAAGTGTGCTTGCTTGATATGCTCTGTTTTATTTTCTTGTTGCAGGTATATTGGAGGAAGTGAATCTGAAGGACATTTTTCCTTGATTAATGAGGCATGTTCGATGTTAGTAAGCTGATAGATATATTTATATATATCTTACTTTTTAAACTTTTTGTTATAAGCAACATAAAACAAAGATATAAGTAAGATATGGTATATTTATGATTTGCATTTAGCATTCCCTTTAGCACCCTCTTGACCTTGCTTTATTTAGGCTTTTAAAGATATCTTCTGAACATGTAATCAGTGAAAGTTGTTTATGCTGGGGATAGTAAGAATATAACTTGTTTGTTCACTGATTAATGCTTTCCCCCGGTGTGTGCTGTTTGTGTTGGCACCTACATCCTGTGGTATGGCTTAGTCTAATTATATTTCATACTTTGCCCAAGAAGGAAATGGTTGTTGTTTCAATTAATAATTGCATATCAGGCGTTGATAAGCTTACAGATGGTCATATGAGTGTGACAGTAGTGTGATATCTGAAGCTTGTTTCCCAACCTCCAAAAGCTCAGTCTAATGTCTAAATCTTCTAAGCTTTGCGTAGAAGCTTGCACATTAAAATCTCATTCTGGTGTTAATGTACAAAGTTTGCACAAATTCAGAAAAATGTTCAAAAGCTTTTCTTATGAATTAAAAATTTCAATTTGTTGAGAATTGCAAACATAGAACATTGCCTGGTATAGTGTCTGTTTCCCTTTTTTGTCATCCTGCTAGGTAGGATAATGTCTGGTCATCCCACCCATACCTGGTTTGAAATGCTCATGTTATTCTTCATATAACTTCTTTTAAATCCCTTTTCAGGTTTGCCCATACCAATCCTTTGCATTTAGATGTATTCCAGAGTGTAGCCCGATTTGAAGCAGAAGTCATTGCCATGACAGCTGCTCTGCTTGGCAATAAAGAAAAGGCTTCTGGAGGACAAGTATGTGGAAACATGACATCAGGAGGAACTGAAAGTATCTTATTAGCCATGAAATCATCCCGTGACTATATGAGGCATAAGAAGGGAATTACAAATCCTGAAATGTATGGGATTTCCACTATTTTACTTTCACCTTTTTGCTAGTGTTTTTCTGATTAGAGATATATAAATGTTGCTTCTTTCCCCAAGCTCAGGATCATACCTGAATCCGCACATTCAGCATATGATAAAGCAGCACAGTATTTTAATATCAAGTTGTGGCGTGTTCCTGTCAATAAAGAATTCTGTGCTGATGTCAAAGCAATAAGGAAATGCATTAATGGAAACACCATTTTGGTATATACTTCTACATCATGCTTTGTAACAAATTTTCATTCATTTTTCTTTTTCCTTTTAGTTAATCTGTGATGGTTTAATCCAAATTAGCTTTCTTGTTTCAAACATTTAGCTGAGATGAAAAACTAGCCTCTTTTGTGTTTATATTTCCATGTTAAAGTTGCAATTTAAAGCTTGTGCTTTGTGTCATCTTGTAGACCTGACCAAATTTTCATGATACTGCAGATTGTTGGATCTGCACCTGGATATCCTCATGGAATCATTGATCCTATTGAGGTGTGTGACTAGCTGCATGTTTTCTGGCAATTATAATAAACCAATAGTAAATTTGAATTGTGTGTGCAGTTGTTTTTATCTTTTAATTTGCAACTTATTTTGTAGGAGCTTGGTGAACTGGCTTTTAGACATGGAATATGTCTCCATGTTGACCTTTGTCTTGGTGGCTTTGTGTTGCCTTTTGCTAAAAAACTTGGGTATGTCTGGCTGAGCTTGTTATTATCAGAACATCTCATAATTAGTTGTTAGTAAAGGTTGTGCTGTGTCTTGCAATAACTGTTTTCACAATGCCTTGTTTCTCTGTTTTAATATTGTTACTTGATCTCAACAACTAAAAAGTTTTTATAGGTTAATAGAGTGTGATTTGGATAAGGTCAGAACTTCTTGTTCATTGCTGGCTACATAAGTCTTGTTTCTATATTTGCGGATTTGGAGAAATGTGCATGGTGTTGTGTCCTAAAAATAGGTTCAAAAGATATACTTGGTCGTTTTTGTGATTATTAATTAGGGGAAATGTATGACCTTTGAGCTATATGTCTCTCCTTCGAATTCACACTCATTTGCATGTGTACCTTTTCTTTTTTGAATTAGACAATGCTGCTTGGAGAACAAGCTTTTAACAACATTCTTCAGTCTGTATGGCTTCTTGATTTGCTGGCTATACTGGTTTGGCTAATATTGAACTTCTTTTTCTTCTCAGGTATCCAATTCCACCATTTGACTTTTCTGTCCAAGGGGTAACCTCAATGTCAGTGGATGTGCATAAATATGGATTGGCTCCAAAAGGAACAAGTGTAGTTTTGTACAGGAATCATGAAATTAGAAAGGTAAACGTTCAATTTTTTGAAACCTCTGTTTGGATCTCTAATTGGAGGCTGGTGTGAGTATTAGCCTCTTTTATGTAATATCAAGTATATTTATGTGGGTGGGCACATTTTAAAAGATTGAACATATTATTAGAGTGCTTTTTGAAGGGAAACTTCTTTGTGGAATTGATGTACACTGTGGCTCTGTAAATTTGAATCAATTCATGGAGTCAGGTTAAGAATTCGAGCTGAATTCTTATCATATTAGAATTATATGCAATCATTGGCTGGATACAGATAGGAATTGTTTCAAACTTTTTCATGTTGCCTGTGCCTTGCAATGGCTGGTTGTTCATGTATTTAATTGGACTTGAGCACAGTTCTGTGGTTTTGCTCTCTCATAAAATGAAATTATACAGTGTATTTTGTATGTATTGCCAGATTGATCTTGCCATGTTGCTTTTCCTTGCTATTAAAAATATGGGAAAACTAAGGTCCTAGAAAAATTCTAGATGTGCCTTTTGATTTACTGTTTATTCAGAGTTTGCAGATGCATCGTAGGGTTTCAGCATTTCTATTGATCTGACTGGTTAATTATATGATGTCATGCATGCTACTTGGTACTTTGAAGATTTTTCTTTTCCATTTAATTAAAAGTTTGGAGATGGGCTGGTTGTCAGCATCAAGGTCTGATAGCAAATATGTTCCTCCATTCGTAGGTTGTTTATACCAATTATTTAGTGCAGTTACTCATTCCTGCTTCTTATTAAATTTTGCTTTTTAATTTTGTTATTGGATTATGTGTCACTCAACTGTTACAAAATCATGCAGCTAAGGTTATCATATATATTTGTTCCTAATGAGATATAGGTTGTTTATCTATTTATTGATGATTCTCCTTAAATTCATTCTGATATGCTTTTCCTGTCTTGGCGTCTTGCTCGTTGGGATACTAATGATGCATATCCTGGTTCCTGGCTTCATTTTCCAACAGCATCAATTTGTTGCTGGTAAGGTACCCCACCCTGAAAAGAAAAACATGCAAACACACGGAGAGAGAGTACAAATCATTAAAACAATCATAGTGAAATCTCTATCTTTTTGGCTTTGATCAATGCTTTTTACATGGACACACAGACTGGTAGAAGAAGTAGAAACTTTTCATATTGTTTTATTTGGCATGGTAGCATGGAAGCAATACATGAATACACAGAACCCCGCAGCCTTTGTCATCATTGTTTCAACTTTTATATATTGGTTGGATGTGCTAATTGTGACTGATGATCTTGTTATGGTTAGTCATACTGATCATAATTTATAAAACTTCCACAAAGAGACCAATGTAAATCAGCCTAAAAGATCATCCAAAATCAGCCTCACCACTTCTAGTTGTAATTCTATGCCCACTCCAAAGAGCCTCTCTGATCCTTCACCCTCCCTGCAGTACTTTCATCATATCACTTGCTGGTTTGGATAAATAGCTAGGTGTAAATCTGGTGCTGGACGAAAGTCTTTATCAGCCTTACCATGGTTTTGAAACTTGTCTTTTGGCTTGTGTTAATGCTGCAGTTACTGAGTGGTCAGGTGGACTATATGTGTCTCCAACGATAGCTGGAAGCAGGCCTGGGGGTTTGATTGCTGGGGCTTGGGCCTCAATGATGTCTCTGGGCCAAGAAGGTGACATGATATACTTATCTGTCTGTATTGATGTAGCAGCCTGGTGATTGCTTTGTATCAGTGCTGTTCCAGATAATTTCTTATGTTGATTATTGTTTTCTATCATTAACTGTAGGATACTTGGAGAACACAAAAGCTATCATGGAAGTGTCAAAGAGCATACAGAAGGGGTTAGTGCTGTTTTCAATTTCTCACCCTCGTCTTTTTTAAAATTTTGAACGACCAACAAGTGCTACTGTATGTGCAGAGTAAAGGAGATTCCTGAGTTATTTATCATTGGAAGACCAGACATGACAATTGTAGCAGTTGGATCTGATGTTGTCGATATATTTGAGGTCAACGATCTCATGTCTTCCAAGGGTTGGCATTTGAACGCGTTGCAGAGACCCAACAGGTGACCCAATGGGGAAATATAGTATTGTCATAATTTTATCTATTTCTTTTTTTTTCACCTTTAATCCTGGCATGATGGCCGCCTTAAATTGCAAGTAAATGGTTAACATTGATATTGACCGTTCAAATGTTTATTTTTTCAGTTTAAATTGACTATTTGATTATTCTAGTACATTGATTTTATATTTAGTGTCCAGAATGAATGCGCTTGGCATTGGGTTTAATTGAAGTACAGTTTCATTTTGCTCTGACTTAACTCGTGTCAAATGATGAATCTAATGTGCATTTTTTTTTCTTTTTTGGTGGTGTTCTGTTCCTGTGCTTTAATCAGTGTTCATATTTGTATTACCCTTCAACATGTATCAGTAGCTGGTGAGTTCATCAGGGATTTGAGGGAATCTGTGCAAACTGTAAGTTGTGTCTATCACGAAGCAAAACAACAAATAAAAATCTCTGCTATGAGCTAATGTGTTTCCACCTTGTTGATTTATTATTATGCTTCAGGTGAAAGAAAATCCAGGTCCAATAAATGGTGGCCTAGCTCCTTTATACGGTGCTGCGGGGAGGATGCCGGACAGAGGCATGGTTCGGGAATTGTTGGTAGATTACATGGATAGCACTTGCTAATCGCATTCTCCATGATCATCACATCGTGTGCTTAAAATTGGAATTGCAATAAAAATTCGGTTTGATTTGATTGGCGTTCTTCGTTCATTCCTCCCACAATTTACCCTTGGATGAATTTTGGTCGCTCCTGATTACTGTGTGAGAACTGCATGCATTTTTTTGTTACTTCAACCGTGGTTCTGGGAGCAGGATGTTGCTACTGTTATCTAAAACCCATGCTTGCAAAGCAAAAGCTGAAAATCATCTTCTGCAAGAATTATTTAAATATTTGACCTAAAATAATAACATTAATTTTTAGATCATTAATCTCATCGTCTATAAAGTCAACAAATAACATTAAATGTCCATTATTTAGCAATTAAATCAACGGTCGATGGTATGGATCAATATTTTTAAATTAATATTTTAATTTAAGGTTTCCTTACAAAAAAAAAGTTCAGTGGCTCTTCCTTTGATTATTATACAATGATTGTGAATGAAATTGAAACTTGGATTTAAAGAATAAAGAGCAATACGTTCCAATAATTAATGTAGATTTTGTGTATAATATCAAATTAGGAGGTTGATCATGCAAACCAATAACATGTTGTGAGTTATGTGTTATACACACCATGCCCATACACCCCCCCTTCCCCATCCCCCATTCTTCTCTTTTAGGAAAAGCAATTAATATTTTTGAGGATTAATGTATGTACAAAAATGATCATCATAATAAATTTTCGATAGAATTATTTTATTATATTAATATAATTGATACAGTATAATTATTTAATTAATAAAATATAAAAAAAATTTATTATTTAAAAAATATAAGAGAAAATTTTAAAATTATTTATTTATTATTAATAAATAATTTTTTATTTTATTAATTGAATGATTTTACGTGATAGCAATTTAATTAAACTATTCCACCTAAATTTTTTTGCTTTATATAATACTCTAAAAGTGCCCAAGCATAGAGATATCCAAATAGAAGGTAAGAGAACAACTGATCTTGGATAATCCACAGGTTGTGTTTCCTACTTGTTAACATAATTGAGGTTGATATACATGCACGCACGCCTACAGGCCAGAGTCATAACATTGCTCGCTCTGAACTAATGATATACGTGCATGTCTAGTGCGTAAACGTGCCATATTATTGGCCATACAACTGTAAGGCATGAAATTACTATCACTTGTTATCCACAAGCAATGCAAAGAAACATGCAGATGATCGATCATTTACCGTACAAAGTTTTAAATTGATCAGTCATTGGCGTTGTAGAATCAACATCAGCGATCGCTTTGTTGAATAATCCATCATTCTGATGCAAGGCATGGTTTGCGTGTATCTGTATGCCTCCATTGCTGTTAGGTCTCGACTCTGGAGAATCCATCGACAAACAAAGGGAAAAAAACCAGCAGGACCCCACTTTGATTGAAGTTGCATAAACAACGAGAGTTAATTGACAATTAGACAAACGGGACCATAACGATGACTGGAACTTACATATCACTGTACTGCGTAGACATTTGATCAGGTCAAGTGGGGATGAATTTGCCTTTAAAATATTTCCTGAAGAGTGTGTTCCCCTCATGTCTGTGGTGGGAAACTTGTCCAGCACTTCGTATTCTAGTTTCATGTTCTCTACCAAAAAGAAAGTTTGCTCGAAAATTCACCTGACCCTACATTATATGGTACAAGCGTCAATTTTTACACATGGTTTGCTTTGGTTTTCTGTCAGACTGCATTCTTTTTCATTAATTTCCAGACAATTTAATTGGTTTCGTCGGCACCATGCGGTTGTTTTTGTTCATCGCCATTATTTTAAATACATCCGAGCGATAATTATGCTCGGAAAGACGATCATCAAAGGAAGTAATATTATTATATTTCTTCATAGATCCTTCAACAATATTACTATAATGGCCCCCCAGTGCATAGCGTAATCTATCATAGGCTTGAATGGAGGGATATTTGTTCACTTCACTCATGGCTCTAATCACCTTATTTGTCTTCAAGTTGTGAACCAGTTTCTGCAATTTTCAACGTACTGTTATTTATTACAATAGATGAAGTGTTAGTGGAGTAGACACCGAGTTTTTCAAGCCCAACAGCCCTGGCCCAGATAGGCTCCTGTAAGAGAGAACCTATCTCTGGCTAAAATGGTTCAACATGATGGGAAGAAAAAAAAGAAGAAGAACATGACAGGCTAACAATGACGAAAAAAGCTCTCTTTCGGACTTGAAAGTAGTGGGGTCGTGAACTGAAACCTTTTTATTGTTTAATTATCAGAATAGTACTGTATATAAATATATCCCACATAATCAATTACTATATTGTAAGATTTGGGTTTAAGACATATATATATATATATATATATATATATATATGTCAAGTGCATGCAGTTGCATGGCTCCAAATTAACAGCAATACAAAGCAAGTTTAACATCATAATAGTAATAATACATTGAATAAGAAGATATTTATGATCAGACGACAATGAGATGAAGAAAAGAGATTCTTGTTGTTTGTCTATCAGATTTCATCAGTTGAAAAAATACCCTACCAGATGAGTGGATCGAGCAAAAATAACCGGTTATCCTAACTTTTTGTATCCCAATTGAGAATAGGATCTTCTTCTTTGTCGAATTGTCTTTGAACCACTGGCAAAGAGCAAATGTAATGCAATTGTCTATACTTTAGAACCGCAGCTCGATGTGAGATACTACAGCGAAATTCGTCCTGAAAATGAACTGCGCTCCAGAAATTGCTTGTGCATTTACATGTAAACTTGGATATATAGGGCCGTCGAGTTTACATTTCTTTCTAGTTCTGAACATACACAATTTATACATATGATCATAATGAACTTCCTTAAATATTGCATCTAGATCTAACAATAGATAATCTAGCAGTTGTGGGCATGTGATAAATCCGATGTATACGTATGATAGTGTGTATTAAAGGATTGTTTAGAATCCTTTATAATCCAACTATGCGCATGAATTAGAGAATAATAGATATTTTTAGTTTTTTTTTATAAAATTTAATTAGCATCCTGCCGGTGATGGGTTCCGCTTGAGGACCCACACTCCATTTGGCCACATGATTTGATATTGACAGTGAGTAGCTAGCTAGCCAACCTGAATCTTGTAACTATCTCTGTGTTTGTCTCCTCTCATCTCTATCCTCAGACCAGACCATTGGAGGCTTGAAGGAAAGCTATTTTATTTCTCGCTCATAAACAGGATCCTAACGTTTAGTTTTGAGAAGTTGCCTCTCTCCCACCATTTCAGCATAACCAAAGCTAAAGTTATCGAAGTTGAGGCTTCCTGAAGAGAGAACTAAGTATGAAGGTACGTAATACTATATTGCCAGCATGGCTATTCACAAGAGACATCGAAAGTATTATCTTCTTCAATGCTCCATTTGTTGATCCTTGCTGCTTCTCTTTGTTGCAGTTACTAGGTTGGATGCACCGCAAGTTTCGGCAAAATAGCTGTGAACCTTTCAAGGATTTTGCAATCGGTGAGTCTTGTTCTGCCATTAAGATATTAATTGTTAATACACAACAACGAGGGTGTATCATGGAACTGATGACGCAAATTTTAGATGAAGAATCAAATATGGTGTTGCAGATATACAAAAAGGCTGGCTCATGTGAATCTGCTAGCATAAATAAACTATCAGAGACATGATGTTCTATGTTAGTAACTAGGGAAGACAAGCATGCAATTGAGACATTACAATTACATTAAAGACCTCAACTATCGGCATACACGGCCTACAATGAACTAGAGTGAATGCTTTACTGTGGAATCGGAGAAACACAGGAATTGTTTCAAACTAACATAACATCAGCATAAGATAAGAACAATCACTTGGTATTCCTGCAGGAATTGTATCTCTCTTTCTCTCTTGTTTTTGTTGTTGTTGTTTTTTTTTAATATTATTTTTTTAAATATTAACTTAACATATTCTGTGTCAGGGAATGCCTGTAGTTGTCTTACGGGGCAGCCATCACTGGATGACCAGCAATGCTACCCAAAGCCAAACTGTGGAAACAAACCATTCAGGCAAGGTCAGAGAGACCACTTTCGAAAATCTTTAGCCGGTTTGGAAGCAGCCAGGGTAGAAGAAGAAGATTATGAAGAAGAATCGTCGGCTGCAATATCTGAGCTTTTTCATGGCTTTCTTGCTATTGGTACCCTTGGTGCGGAAACTAACATCCCCAACCCATCAACTCCAACATTTGGCATTTCCGTCGAGAATATCTCTGAAAAGGAAACTGAAGTAACTGAGAATGAATTAAAGCTCATTAACGATGAGTTAGAGAAGGTTCTGGGAGCTGAAGCCAAAGAAGATGGCTGCAATGACTCATCTGGACGAAACAGCTATGTGAGCATTGGGAGAAGCAGTCACGGTAGCAATATTACTCTTAGTGGAAGACCAATGGAAGGTCCAGAGACAGATGGAAATGGCTTCACAGTCTGTCCACTGCAAGGATATCTTTTTGGTTCAGCAATTGAATTGTCTGAAACAACAGCAGTGGCGAAGAAGGAACACAGGACATCGCTTGGAGAGCTGTTCCAGAGGACTAAACTAGCGGATCAGGAGAACTCTGGCAGTAAATGGGAGAGAGAGGAGAAGCGAACAGACAAAGGAACTGATAAATCTTCCGTGCATGTTATGAAAAAGATGCTGAAGAAAAAAATGCTCCAGGCTTCTAGGAGTTCCAATGCATCTGCCGGTGTTGATTCTGCATCAGCCGAAACAAAACTGCACAAGGTATATACTGTATACTGTGAAATTCTATGTTAAATTATTGTTACTATAAGTTTTACTACAGTTGTGGTAAACATTTTGTTCTTGTGGTTTGTGTTGAGTAGCCTCATTATTAGTTCTAGAAATTGTTTGGTATGTAGATCCTGCAAATGTTCCACAGAAAAGTTCACCCAGAAAGCTCAACGGCAACAAAAAAGCAGGATAAGCCCCTGAAAAAGGAGAACAAGAAAATCATATGCTATGAAGCCGGGGGTCACGACAATGGAGGTCAGATGGTCCCAGCTGCAGATGAGGACATCCTTATATTTCCACAGAGAAACCTTTCAAAAGAGAAAATAAGGCGCTACAAGAGCCAATCGAACCCGCCTCAATTCACAATTAGCGCCAGCGATTCAAATGACAACAGAGAGTTCTGGATCAAAACCGATGCAGACTGTAAGTACTCCCATTCTCAGCAAGTTTCACTCCGGAATACCATTGTCGATCAGAGCTTTACAGTTTCACATTTTTTGTTGTCTACTCTTGGCTGTTATATATAAAGTCGAATTCCCTATTTGAGATATCAATAATAATACCATTCAGTACCTAAAATAAATTAAACCCATAAATTAAATCAAGGACTTGATCTCCTGGCGATGATACGAATTCACTCGGAAAAATCTATTAGTTATCCTCAATTCTGAGTAGTTAAAGATTGTACTTCTTATTTACATTATTTTTATTATATGTGTTTGCCTGTTTTAGATTATACTAAATAATTTCTGAGGGGTTATCCCGATTGAATTATTATTTTATATGGTTTTGCATTGTAGACCTGGTGTTGGAGCTTTAAGTGGCAGAAGCAGAAGCAGAAGTCCAGTATTGTATTAAACTACCATGGATCTCTGAATCATAGAGAAGGAAGAAGCGTCATTGTGTTTGTAAGAATCTGCTTATTATGTACAAGTGCTTAACTGCTAGTAATTAATATGCTAGTGATATTATTTTATATGAAGAGTCTGATGAATTGATGCAATAAATTGAGGCAGCAGCCTCCTAGAGAAACTCCCTGGGAGCCAGCCATACATATGTGATTAAAGGTTTATCATCCTATTACTTGGTAAACACACACACACATATATATATATATTATTGCAACTCATATTCATGATACTAATATTCAGCAGACAAACGAGAAGCGTACAAATATATGACTCAAATGCCAAACCTTTCCCTGTTGGCTGCATGAATTATCAGACAAAGTAGCCTATCAAAGACAGTGGTGGAAATTGTGCAGTTATTTTAGGCTAAGCATCATCTTCCTTTTTTGCTTTTACTATTTTCCATTATCATTCTTCAACTGGCAATCCATACAGCTTGGGATTCCCCATGTTGTCTTGACCCCAAATTCTACAAAACAGTCTTTTACAGTATAATCATTCAAATGATATAATATTATGTCTATACTTGTTTATTTATTGTAACCACCAACATACCTGCTTAATGTTCAATACAAATACATACAAGATTTCTTTCTTTTTTGTTTTTTTGGCCACTTTAATAGTGTACGTGCACACGCGCGCGCGTGTATATATATATATATATATATTATATATATATATTATACTAATCATCATAAATATTTCTAAAATGAACGAATATTAGTCCCTTCAATGAATTTATGTTATGTAAAACAAGTGATAACAATAATAATAATAATAATAATAATTTAATGCATTTTGACGCGTCCTATGTTATTTGATATAAAAACTAAATTTTATATAATTTTTTTAGAGGTTATTTAAGTAAAAAAAAGTTTAAAATTTTTTCTTATGTATGATTAATTGTGTTAAAAAATAAAAAAAAATTAAAAAAATTTTATGTAAAATTAGTTGTGTGCTATAGTGGCACAAGTGGCAATTATACTTATAAATTGTAGTTTTTTTTAAAATTAAAAATTTTTATCTAAACCCTAAATTTTGAAATTCATAAATTAAAAAAAAATTATTTTTATTTTATTAATTAAGTATGATTAATTGTATTAGAAAATTTTAAAATAATTTTATTTAAAATTGATTTTTATATTTTTAAAAAATTAAAATTATAAAATATGAAAAATTATACTAAAATTAACAAATTAAAAATTAATTTTAATTTATTAATTAAGAATGATTAATTATATTATAAAAATTAAAAATTAAGATAATTTATTTAAAATCAATTGAAAGTTAATTTAAAGTTGTGGTACTGTTTATATAGTATCATTGTGTATTTTTAGTGTAGGTGCTTATGTAAATAATATTTAAAATAAGGTCATTTTAAAAATTTTTCTAATACACTTTGATCCATTACATAATGGGAAAGAATGATAACCCCTTAAGATTATACAATTTTTATACTTATTACCAATCATTACATCAAAAACTTATTAAGGGTGATGATTGATTGCAATAAATGTAGAAATCCTATATAATTAATTATAAGTGTTCTTTATTATTATTATTATTATTATAGTTATGTTTTTTTTTAACATAAATCATCTCTCTTCCTAATTTTTTTATTATTTTTCTTTTTCTTTATCTCAAAAGCCAGAGACTATGTGAAGAAAAAAAAAGGATTTATAAATGAAAAGGAAGATAAACAAAAAAAGGGAAAATTAAATAAGGAAAGACGAAAATTAGGAAGAGAGATAGTAAAATTTAATGCAATAAAAATTATATTATTATGCCATAAAGGACATTTGTAATTAAGTAAATAAAATTTTTATATTTATTTCAATCGATTTTCATCTTTAATAATAATCTTGATCTAATGATTAATAATAAGTATAAAAAATTATGTAATTTTAAGAGTTGCCGATCCTTTCTTTTAAATAATTTACATAAACAAATTTAAAAATAAAGAAGAAGTGATAAGTAATTATTTATGATAGTTGCGTAAAAAAAGACAATTTTTATAAAAGAGTAAGTACTAATTTATAGTTAAATTTAACATCGGCCATCCCTCTTCTGTTAATGGATACATTGGAGTTAAGTGGACTCCATTATTTTTTTCCACCCAAAATACTCAATGGATACCATACATTATTAAGCAAAAAAGTATCTTAGTTTATTTTGACATGACCGACAATGGAACTTGGAGCCAACCGGATTAAGTTGATAAACATAGTTGTATCATTTGGTTTTCGGACAAGTCATATATTGGGCCACTTGATTTAAAGGCAAATGATCAGATTGACTAATACATGTTTGCTGTGATGCTGCTGCTGTTGGATCTTCAACTCGTGTGCTTCACTTCACTGGTGATCGTTTCTTGAAGTCAAGCTCATGGGTGCTGCTTCCAATTTCATGACCATTTTCAGTAGTGCTGATTAGAACCCATCTGATTGTCAATCACGACAGGCCCAACCATGATCATGTCTTTTCAGATTAAGGTGAGCCCCTCACATTTGTCCATCTCTTTGATCCGATAACTGTAACTATCACCAGCCCATCAATTTCTTGACAAATGGAAGTGGTAGCGGCTGACATAACTGATGGGAGGTTGTATTTTTGCTCAAATTAGTGGGCCAAAGTTTTTGTCAGTCACAAATCAAACAAAACGAAAAGATACAACCTAAATCCCCAGCAATTTTAATTTGTTTGCCTTCGTTTCCCACATTTTGCCATAAGATCCAAACATTCCTCGGTCACATGCAACTAGATAAGGCAACTGCACTGCCTGCCTGACTGCCTCGTGACTCTGAGATTATGGCAATTCCCAATTTGTTATTCGCTTGTTTGTTAGCCATCCTCCATATTGCACGGAGGATAAGAGATGCTTGTGGTTGCAAACATATTGAAAGCACACGTAACATCAATAATTATGTAACCACTCAGGGTTTACATACACGTACATATATATTATTAATTACAATGCTTCACTTGAGTAGCACGTAATCATATTGGATAGATAGAACCTTCCCACGCTATTCAATAATAGCCCATTAATTTTAGGTCACATGAGAAGTGACCTACACATAAAACATCCATATAAGAGCTACAAATAGATAGATGGCTCGATAAGGGAACGATGCCAACTTGCACTGTGACCAATTGTTATATCGATAATTATAGTATCTACTGATAATTCAAACTATAATCCATTTTTGTATCAAAATAATCTTGGGAAACATAGGGCCGGGGGTTGCCCAATTATGCTATTGACAGCAAATGACAATGTTATCCTCGTAGAAAACGCAGCAGGATGCCGCGCGGAGAGGAGGACGGCTCTGGCAATTGAGCCTTTGCTCTTGGTAGCCTTAGGCGCCCTAGAAGACAGACACGTAGGGCGCCTAACCCGGATTAAAGACGAAAAGAAACATAAAAATCGCATCCATTGACATTTAATAACCAATAACATCATCCTCCACTAACAATGCAGGGAGCTCGTACTCCATTGGCCCAACTCACAAACTGTCTCCACCTAATCACAGTTGCATTTTCATTTCAATTTTATGATTATCCACCCAATAATTAATAGAAGCAAGCAGGAGTAGGAGCAGGACCTGTGTATATTCTGGAGTGCCGAATATGATTAACTAATTTTTTTTAAAACATAAATTATGGTAATTGCAATTTTTTTTTCGCTTGGCATTAAACATTCGGACTCCAAAGAGACCACAAACGAGAATTGAATAAACCTAACACGTCCGGCAGCACTTTTCTGGCCAATCCCTTGTGGTTGTCATTGCTGCAACTCGCCGCAGTTGAAGAAGTCCGTATAACCGCAGATGTCTCGTCTTCTAACGCAGCAGACTCACCGGAGTCCTCCACGATCCCATTCTCTTCAAGCTGACTGGCGTCTTTCTCATGAGAACTCACCGGTACGGGCAGGACATCGTTTTCCTGCGCCAAAGTTTCGGAGACAACAACAGAAGTTAATGACTCCTGGATTCCTGCTTCAACTTGTTTTCCAAGGACGGGAGTTTCAAGTTGAGTCGGAACATCCACATCCACTACATAATGTTGTTTGTTGTTATCAGCAGCACCAAAACGGCGTGCCGTTTTGTCTCTCCTCTTGCCCTTCCCATTTTTCTTGCATTTCTCACTCTCGCCGTTGGTCAAATGATCCTCAAAGGCTTCAATGGCTTGGTGAATGAGCTCGCGGTTGGGAGAAGAGTCCCATCGGAACCAGTAGCTGGTATAGCAATCAAAACAGTCGCAATCAAAAACAGGAGGCCTATGAGTAGAATTATTACCATTTGCAGTAGTCTTCTTGGACGATTTCTTCTGGATGATCGAAGACGAGGGATTCAGCGTCGTTGTGGTTGTAGCCTTGATGGACCTGGTGATGAGATAAGCTACAACTTCACGGTCCTCGAGAGAGAGCACCGAAGCAAGAGCGAGAAAGGCAGCCGGCAATAGCTTCAAGACAGAAAGGTAGTCTCCCTCCGAAGAAGAAGAAGACGGAGAAGGAGAAGGATAGACTTTACCTTTGTTCTTTACCTTCATATTCATGAGAAAGATACCAAGAGAGGCGGAAGAGAGGAAAGAACAGTGGGTAGGGTTTTGTTATTGGGAAATATTTTTTACTTCAAAAAGGAGGAAAGGAAGGATGGCAGTCGAACTGAGATAAGAGGGTTTGGTCAGGTCACCGTTTCCTTTAGTTTTCAGGTTAATAATGCTTTACGTTCTGTTGTGGGCGCGTGCGGCCCACATCATCTGCATAATTGCCAACTTGTACAGCCATTATTAATTAGGAAAATAAATTACATGCGCATTACAAGAACAGCACAAGAGCATCTGTGTTTTCTTTGTTTCTGTAAAATCATTTTTATTGTATTTATTATCATTCAATAATTATTATAATAATTATAATTCTAATTTCTTAATTATTGTGAACTAAAATTTCCAACAAATCAAATTCAAATATACGCCAAATCAACTAAAAATCAAAAAAGAATATTTATTTGTTAATATATATTTTTTAAAATTATATTATAAAAATAATATAATATATCCTTTTTGTGAAAGTCCTTGTATTTGAGAATAAATTTAAATTATTAAATCATTCTTGAAAAATCATAATAAAAACTGTCATAATAGATGTTCGATTCTTTTACTTAATAATTTGTACAATTGTTTATTTATAAATTTACATTGTACTCATGTTTCTTTAATTAAAATAAAATCAAAGAAATACTTTCTCTCTTTTTTATTATTTTTTATTAATTTTATTTTATTTTAAATACTTTTATATATTTTTACTTAATAATTGTTAAAAAATAAATTAAGCTCTAATCTTTACACAGAATTTTAAATAAATTAAATCTTAAATATGTTTTAATTATTATTTTATGTATTTTAAATTATACATGAATTATTTTTAATTTAATTTTCTAACTTTTATTATGTAATATTACTAATCTCGCTAATTAGTCCTCGTAGGTAGGCATGCCTGTTTTGCGAGCGGGGGGTTACAACTGTTCAGGCGGTAATAAAAAATTGCGACCGGTCTTACCCCTGTACGCCATTTTGTCCGCACCGCACAGACGTAACAGCTTATACAGACACAGAAGCCGTACTTCATCAAAGAAGAAAACATTATTCCCTAAGGTTACACTTGTCTTTTCCAGAAAATATGGATAAGGACAACCGACCAAAACCAAATGCACCGAAGCCGGGGTGCGAGCAAAAAAGGACGTGAAGTCTCCAAGACATGTAAGCAGGCTATTGGTCAAAACAACAAGAATGTGGTTACCTTGCGGATTGACCTTTTGCTTTTACCCGCAGAACAAAGCTCTTGTTTCCTCTTTTATGTTTGTTTCTAATCAAAGGAAATGACTTAATTAATAATACTAATTAAATATTAATTAAGGACTCAATGCATAATTCTTTTAGCTACAAAAGGCAACTGATTTGCCGACTGATGATGAGCTATCATAAAGCCCTCAAAGTTTGTTTGACTCGAATATTCTCGGCATATGAATAAGCCATTCTGATTAATCTCTAATTGATATCAAAAGAATGCTCTGCTTAATTGTAATTGGACATGTCAAAACCTAATGTCGTTTCAGACATGTTCCACGTTGAAGTTGATGCATGCCTACGCTATTCTTAAATTACCTGCCACCCAAAACAAAATGGAATTCCGATGCCTTTGATTTCACCCCTACCGGCAATCAAAGAACTTTTTGAGACTTCTTTTTTATGTTACAGGAAATAGGAAATTGGAAAATTAACCTTGTGATGAAAGCACATGATACAATATTAACCATCATTGTAATCATGCATGCTGATGAAGGGAATGCTCATGATTCATGCTTAAAACAGAGATGCCTTTTGTAAATTAAACACTGTTTTCTAACTTTAATCCATGCATAATAATTAATGAGAACGTGAACTTTTATGATTAATCAAACTTTGTAATAGCAAAAGTAAAACATATCAATGCTTTCAGAGAACGAGATCATTACACACAAACCGAAACTATCTTTATGTAAAGTTTGCGGAAAATCAGGACATTTGAAAGTAAAGAGAAATAAATTAACAGTGTTTACTACATAACAAGAAGATTTAGATGCACTGTACAAGAAGTTCTAACAACAACAGAGGGGTCAAAATTTATGTGACAGAGAAGCGTAGAGTTAGTTAATCAGCTTCCTTATCTGCTGCTATGGTTTCCGATTTGCTTGCAGCCGCAGAACGTTTATCCTCTGCCATCTTCCCCTGAATTTCATCCCTCTCCCTGAACTATTCTCAAAAGCCCGAGGAAGGAACTGAACGACAAAACAAATTGACTGAGATGTACACTAGATTGGCAACTGCAAGAATCCTTCCAAACCAATACCATACCATGTCCTGCACCACAAAGAACTTAGATTGGTTGTAAAGAGGTCAAAAAGCAAAATGTTAAACCACACATCAATATTCCAATCAATGATAAGGAAGATCCTTCTCACTGTATAAAGCAATGGTACCAATGCCCTCAGTGGCGGTGAATACAACGATTACCACATTCTCGGTTAGTATTTGAAATGAAAGCAAGAACAAATGGGGTGTTGCTGAGCGAACAGCGTGCTCATCACCCCTGGCAAACCCTCTCAACGCATATGCTAGTGGCAAGAATAGCCCGATTGTGGTACCTACAACTACAAAGAGCCTAAAGAATTTTCTTGCTTGGAAAAGCCCCAGTGAAGTAGAGGAAGAATTTCCATGGGCAGGGAAGGCGAAGCAAGAGAGAGCTAGAAGATAAGCTGAGGAAAAGGCGGGTAAGACTAAATCCAGGAGTGGGACAAGGCCGCTAGCTGAGAAAACTGTAATGAATGCCATCAATTGTAGTTCTATCACACGTAGCGATCCCATTACAACGCCCCCAACTGTCTGTTGCTGCCGTCGATTGAGAAGGGACTTCTGCTCGGTTTTTTGATCCGGGGTTGTGATTTTGTCCTGCTCATCATGAGGACTCACAGCAAGAGATACACCAGACATCTCTCCTTTCACTTGAGAGTAAATTTTGGTGTAATGGATTTAGTTAACCTTCTGAAATAGAAACCAGTTTTTGGCGACGGTGTCATTGAAACCTGAAGAGAAACATTAGCAGAGTTTTAAATCTACTGGAAATGGCCCAAAGATTAAGAGTAGTCTGCCTAGTCACTACACTACAGAAGCTGAAATCAGAGTTTAATTATTCCATTAATAAAACCAGATTGCACTCAACACTCAGTAACATATCACCATCAAGAGTTGCATTTACTGTCAAATCAGCTCGAAACTGTCACTAAGTAAGAAGTTTGTAAGCCTATATACGACCTTGCCAATAATAAACTTAGCTAAACGATTTTTAATTTGTAACTACAGTGGAATACTGAAGAACAAGCTGAGAAAAATTCATAATCACCGGCACGGCACAGAGGAAATTAACAGTCGTTAAAGACTAATTGCAAGCGTGGACGAATATAGAGTAGAATTAATGAGAGAGAAATAAAGAGAGGAAGAACAGATCTTACCGATAAAAATAATTGCAGAGCAAAAATAGCTGCTCATGAAGACGAGGGTCGTGGGGCATTAAAAATAACACGGAGCCTTTGTGCACATGCTGCCGCGAAAACAACGTTGTTGTTGTTCTTCTTCGAAGGTGTAGGGATTTCTGCAGCAACACGTGGTTTTAATTCCAGGTACCGATGTCATGTGTCGTTACACGTGGCAGGGATCTGTCTTCTCTCTGTTGTGTTATGTGCCGCTTTGAATTTCAGGCTCGAGCTTATCGTTTGCCCCTCCCCCCAAATAAACAGCCATTGTTTAAATTACAACGTCGAGAAAAATAAATGCTGGAAAGATACTGTCCGTGGTGGTTAATTAAGCTACCACAAATGAGATTCAATGCCATAATCAATTGTGCACTAACTCCCCGGCACGCCTTTCTTCTCCTGCATGCACTGCCCTGCATACTTCTGTATACATAAAACAGAAATCAAGGACGAACAACTGAATCAGTCAGAAAACAATGGCCAAAATTTGGAAGAAGCTTCGGACGTCGTCCTCAAAAAATGCGGAGATCGAAGAACCGGTTTGTTAGCTTTAACTTGTATAATATTGAATGTAGTTTATAAAACTTAAATTGAATCTACTTGCAGGTTTCCGAGGAAACCATTGTGGTGATGAAGTTCAATGTGCATTGTGACGCCTGCTGTAAGGATATCACCAAGTGCATCCGGAAAGCCCCAGGTGAGTGTGTGTATTTTATTCATTAATCGGAAAGATCAGACTGAGATTTGATTTGGGGTTTGTGTGTGCGTGTGTAAGGAGTTGGAAGCGTAGTCATGGATGAGGAAAACGAAGCGGCGACAGTGAAGGGTGCATTTGATGCAGAAAAGCTTAAAGAACACATCTTTAAGAAGCTTAAAAAGCGTGGGCAGATTCTGAGTCAACAGTTTCCTACCCGTCAAGGTGAAGGTGAAGCCTCCAATAACAAGCAGAAGGATGAAGATTTATGATACAATTTATTTACAAAGATATCTAATGACAAATAAGAGGGGGCAGAAGAATAATGTTGGTTTGTTGTCTGCACCTAAAATTAATTATTTTTTACTGCAAATTATATGAAATACATTTATTTACAAAGATTTGACAATATTTTTTTTTAAAAAAAATTTGTATAATTAAAGTATTTTCGTCTATTATTTTATAAAATTAATATTCATTAGTTGTTTACGAGTTTGTGCTTAATCAGTAATTGTTAATTTTATTTTATGATAATAAAAGGATAAATCTTAATTATTATTTTATAAATTAATTTCATAAATATTAAAATAATTTTAATTTAATTAAGGTTTATAATTTTTTTATTTATTTTTCATATTTGCTAAGTTCAAAATTGCTTAAAATATGTATATTTTTAGTGATCGTGGACCAACATTTTCAAACGTTTCAATCACATATAAATATTGTCAACGAAGTTATTTAATACAAAATTAACATTTTATTTTATTTTTTAAATTATTTTATTTTATATTTTATTTTTTTTTATTTTTTTATATTTTATGTATATTAATAATTATTTTTAATTTAAAAAAATTTAATACGTGTAAAAAAATAAAATTAATGCGGTACATTGACCCGTGCGTGTATTATTATAATTTAATAAATTTAATATGTCTTGCCTTACTACTAAATTGAGGAAAGTATAACTTTTATTTTATGTTTGAAAGAAGCTTCATTCGTTCATCACCACCTCCAAACAAATTTTGTCCGTCCAACCATCCATCCATTCCTTTTCTCTCTTACATTAAGTAAAGGATCTTTTTCACAAAGAGATTCTTAAGGATTCCTCCCGTTTTTACCAGAACGCAACATACCCATTCACTGAGCCTTCATTTTCGACGACTACCCATTAACACTTTTCATCTCACTAGCCTTTCTTCTATGTCTAGCTTTCCTTTGCATTATTGATGAAATTTGTGTCATTTCTATGTGGGGTTTTGCCCAAGTGATCAACAAACGTGCTATACCTACCCCTTCAATAATGAGATTCAGTGAAGCGATATATTGCTTTCTGGTAACTTTGGCAATGCCAATTGGCACATTTTCATCAAAACTACCAGTTTCTTCCGTTGTGCGCCCCACTGGAAGCAAGCATACTCTTTGATACATAGTATACTCATCACACACTTGAAGTTCTAAGCTAATTGAAATATATAATTGGTACTAATTCTATTCAAAACCGTCAGTATTGAACAGCGGCTCTGGAAAGCAGAGGGAGACTAATTAAACAAAAGCACCTAAGCACGTTTCTGAACCGGCCATGGCTTTTAATAAAGTGATAGAGCAACACAAAATGTCCTAAACAACTTTTCCTCCCACTATATAAATCATTCTTTGCTTCCTCTGCTGTGTTCAGTGAGATGTGTGAATCCTCCGCAGCATCGGCAGTAAGCATTTTTAACCAATTCCTCTCTCAAATTTTATCCTGGATTCATTTTTCTTTTCCAAAAGTTTCCCTGGAAAAGCAATTACTTCAACAATGGATTTAGGAAAGAGTATTGAGAAGTTTCAAGCCAAGAAGAATCGGTAGAAGGGTGGTGGTTTTCTTAACAATCTGATGCTGACAGCACTGGCATGCAGTTTATTTTGTCCTCATTGGTTTTCTTCTGTCAGTTGTTACTCGAACCAGTTTTTGTTTATCTATTTCCCGTATATTTGTTAATCTTTCTATATCCCCAAGTACTCGTTGGTTTTCTTCTGTCAGTTGTTACTCGAATATGTTTTGGTTCATCTATTTCCCGTATATTTGTCAATCTTTCTGTATCCCCAAGTACTCGTTTATAAAAGCCAATGTCAACATCGTCTTCTTGGTGAGTCAAATTTTCTGTTCTCATCTGCAGCTGGTGATTTTTATGATGAGTACGTTGAGAGATGCAGAATGATTAGAGGAACTGCAGGCCCAACTTTCCCAGGGTTAAACTCGTGTTCAGCTGACATTGATTGAACAGCAGAGCCTGAATTCTGTGGTCCTTGATGTTAAAGATATAACCAGAATTGAAACAGAAGAAGATGACGAAGAAGAGGAGGAAGGAGGAAGGAGAAGGAGAAGAAGAGGGAGCATTGCCAGCCGAGGAACTGAACAAAAGAGTAGAAAATTCATAGCAAGAGTTAACGGGCGAAGGGCATGAAAATATAATTGGTCACGCAGTAAATTCCTTGTAAAAAAAAAGAAAACAAACAACCATGGATTTTCATTTGTTGCAGAGAATTGTTGTAAGCTGAACTGATGATGATCATTGTACTACTGGGTATTAGAGAAGGCGGTGCAATCTGGTAATTATTGATTAATTATTAGAATAAATTATGTACCTTAACATTCAAATGACTACTTGGTTTTTTCTCATATCAAGTTCAACTAATTTCAAAGCTTAGTTATAATTCTGTTATAATATTATTATTATTAACATATAATTAACAATAAACAAAAAAAGAATCAAACTCCGCGTCTGATGTGTCCTCCTGTTATTTTTGGCAGGGACAAAAAGGCAGCCTTTCGGAGATCTCAAAAGAGTCGATCCCCTCGATGATTCCCAAGTGTTTCGTAACCTCTCTCTCTTCAAAAACGACTGTAACGCATCTTCCTTCAGTAAACTTACTTGCATCTCTTTCTTTGTTTATTGAAGAATTTTCAACAAGGCACTTCTTGAATTCAGTGATAGATAGGACGAGATGGCAACTTTGTCTTCCTCAACTCATAGTCCTTCGTTTGCTTATTCTCGCTGTGCTTTGTTTTCATCTGTAAATGGGCGACCTCAACGTGTTGGCTTCTCTTCTTCTTCTTTGCTGCCACAAGGGTTTCTCCCAGCTAAGGTTTCTCTTCAATGTCGCAAAAATTCCCATCAAAATATGGTTCTTTTGCAAGATGGTTAGTTTTATTTTTAGTTGGGTTTGTTTCTGTGTCTATTTTTAGTTGTTTACATTAAGTTAGTGACGTAATGAATCAGATGGAACGATTAGTTGGGTGGCTTGGATTGGAATGTTACATGCAGTTGTTTTGGAATTTGTAAATCTATCGAAAGTTTTCATTTTTGATTTAATATGAACTGGCAATTATTTATAGGCGCTGTGGCTACAACAGCAACGAAAACTGAAAACGAAACTCCTCTCAACGAATTGAAAAAGGGAATGTCTTCTGGTACATCTTTAGAGGAATTCAAAGATACGGCCGGTTTTGAAATCAATGAGAATGAGCCCACTGTCAGTATTACTGTTGTTGGAGCATCTGGGGACCTTGCCAAGAAGAAGATATTCCCCGCACTTTTTGCTCTTTATTATGAGGGCTTTCTCCCTGAGGTTTATGACTATTTCTTGTTCATTAAACCCAAGAAAGTGTCATTTCTTGATTGACATCAGCTAAAAAGTGTTGTAACCCTTTATGTTATCTTTAATTTTGTGTAATCCGTGGGCATTTAATTGCAGCATTTTACTATTTATGGTTATGCTCGGAGTAAAATGACTGATGCAGAACTTAGAAACATGGTTAGCAGGACCCTTACCTGCAGAATTGATAAGAGGTGAGGTTGGCAGCACTTTGTTTGTAATTTGAAGTTTACATAGGATATCTGGTTGCCATTTCTTTGGAGGAAATAGGCAACATCTTTAGTGTTGTATATGCTGCATCCTGCAAGTTGTCAAAATGTATTCTCTTGCAACTTTTTTTGTAGGCCCAAGTTCATTTAGATATGAGGTATGTTCTTTCCTTTGGGTTTCAGGGAGAACTGTGATGAAAAGATGGACCAATTTCTTAAAAGATGTTTCTACCATTCTGGTCAGTATGATTCCCAGGAAAATTTTGCAGCTATTGACAAGAAGCTGAAACAACATGAGGTAATTGGGATGCTGCCAGCTTAGTGACAGCACTAACATCTTAGTTTATGAGTGGTTTATTTGTTGGTAATTCTTACCACTTTGGTCTTAAGTTGAAGCCAATACTCGGTTCCTATTTGGTTCTTCCCTCAATAGGATTGTGTATCGGTTCTTTATTAATACCATTGATAAGTCGTCATTGACGCTTTAACTCCGTTGACAAGAAAATGAAGACTTTAACTTGAATTAAAGTCGGAATACCTGAATCGTTACTTTTCTATACCTCTTAATCAACATCTGTGGTTGATTATAAATTCTGATAACCGCATCTCAATCAGTAAGTTTTGTTTGACTAATATCATTATCTATTGGTAATAAGTATCTGATTGTAAGTTCTATGGAGTTTGAACAAAGTACGTAGTCCTGACACATTAGTCTTAGAAATTGGGTGTACATATCTTAATTTGTCTTCTAAATTCCAGAATTTCTGTTTACCTGCTTCATATCCTAATATGGTCTTATATTTTGTTGGCTGATTACTAGAGTGACAGGTACAATGTCTGGTAGTGGTAATGAGTATTTGGGGCGTTTGGTGGTAATCTCAAAATATAATATTAGTTCACTTTCAAATTATTGCCCAAGGCAACAATATGCAGTTAATTTCTTTTAAGCTTTGTGGGTTCTGGTTATAGTAGTAATTTTTTTTTGCCAGGATGTTTATTCTCAATTTTGAATTGTTTCAGCTATTCTTACTATAAGTCAAGATTCAATTTTGTTTGATGATGAAAAGTGACTATTGCAGGGTGGGAGGGTTTCTAATCGCCTCTTTTATCTGTCCATCCCACCAAATATTTTTATAGATGCAGTAAAATGTGCAAGCGCGTCAGCATCGTCCGGTAATGGCTGGACAAGGGTTATTGTTGAGAAGCCCTTTGGTCGAGATTCAGAATCCTCAGCTGCTTTGACAAATGCCCTCAAGCAATACCTAGACGAGGATCAAATATTTAGGTGGAGTCTTTATAACCATGGTTGGTTCTTTTTATGGAAAAGAAAATAGATCTTAATCTGATTGGAGTTGATATATTTTTCTACAGGATTGATCACTACCTGGGGAAGGAGCTTGTGGAAAACCTCTCAGTTCTCCGGTTCTCCAACCTCATTTTTGAACCGATATGGTCAAGGAAGTATATTAAAAATGTCCAGTTAATATTCTCTGAAGATTTTGGCACTGAAGGACGTGGGGGGTAATTTTTCAATCTTTTATTGACATATTTGTTTCAAACATGCATTAAGAGCTCTTAGTTTTTTTTCTTTGGTTGGTCTGATAGGTATTTTGACCATTATGGGATAATAAGAGATATAATGCAAATCATCTTCTTCAAATTCTTGCCTTATTTGCCATGGAAACCCCTGTCAGTTTGGATGCAGAAGATATCAGAAATGAAAAGGTTTTTACTGAAAAACTAAAGTGGGTATTGACATGTTAGTGCCAGTTATAGTGTATAATTGCTTTCTGGGTGCCAGGTCAAAGTCTTGCGATCTATGAGGCCTTTACAACTTGAAGATGTGGTTGTAGGGCAGTACAAAAGCCACAAAAAAGGAGGAGTGACTTACCCAGGCTACACTGATGACAAGACTGTACCAAAAGACAGCTTGACTCCAACTTTTGCTGCAGCTGCCCTCTTCATAGACAATGCAAGATGGGATGGGGTACCTTTACTAATGAAAGCTGGCAAAGCATTGCACACTAGGAGGTATATGGTGTTGAGAATAATATCTGAAATCATAAGTCTTGTGTCTTAGAACAAATTAATCAATCAGTATCTACACTTTATTGACTTAATTTTCCTTCCTTTATCAATTTCCAGGGCAGAAATAAGGGTGCAGTTCAGGCATGTGCCTGGCAATTTGTATAACAAAAATTTTGGAACAGATCTTGATCGAGCTACAAATGAGCTTGTTATAAGAGTGCAGCCTGATGAAGCTATTTATTTGAAAATCAACAACATGGTCCCTGGCTTGGGAATGAGATTGGACCATAGTAATCTAAACCTTCACTATGCTGCAAGGTAAAGATTTAACCATTGCTTGTAAATTTTTCCTTTAAGACAACTTCATGGTTTGTGTGGGGATCATTTTGAAGTGATACTGTAATCTAAATGGAGAACATACTGTGCTTAGTTTACTTTTGCTACTTAAACACGTTGACTATGTAACTGTTAGTTGATTTTGAAGTGCTTAGTCATCTGTGGTTACTGGTTGGTTTCTTCTTGGAGACATTCCAAATACTCGCGTTTGCATCTGATTCATATTTTGCTCCAGTTAAATTCTACTTAAACGAACTCATTCACACCAAGCTTGTTGCGATGCCTTTTGTAGATATTCAAAGGAAATTCCAGATGCGTATGAGAGGCTTCTGCTGGATGCCATGGGAGGGGAAAGAAGATTATTTATCCGGAGTGATGAACTAGATGCTGCTTGGTCGCTATTCACTCCTTTTTTGAAGGAGCTGGAAGAGTAAAAGATTGTCCCTGAACACTATCCTTACGGAAGTCGTGGCCCTGTTGGGGCTCACTACCTTGCTGCCAGGTACAATGTCCGATGGGGTGACCTCAGTCTAGAGCAATAACTGCTACCAGAGTCGGATTAGGAGAGCCAAGAAGCTTCCCAATAAATATATATTTCTTGGGCTGCGTTAATTTTTTCAAGGCAATTCCGTGGTTAACTAGAGAGCTGGAAGGTGTATAAGGCAAATAGAGGCCTTGAAGGACAGGTCATTGTTATTTCGTTTACGTGAGATTTATTCATTCTGCTTCAGGTCTGCTTCTGTAATATTTTCTTCCTGCCATTCTCTCTTCCTTTCTTTTCGCTTTAAAGTTGAAAGGCAAATAGATGGAGTTTTCTGACGTTGTCACTCGTAAACATCGTATTTCATGAGTTTAAGCTATTGATCTCAGGCATTTTCCACAAGTCAGAAACCCTACAAAACAATCTAGCCAAACTAATGCCAAGATTTCAGCAGGAATGGAAGAACTAGCAATTTAAGACAAGTTCACAAGTGCGACCGTGGGATTAATTGTATATGCTCTGGATGAAGCTAAAAAAGCCTCAATTTGTAATCATAAAATCTTAATGATCGTTGGACTTTCTATTTTCTAATTCTACAGTGGCTTTTTCATCATCAGGCAACTATTGTTCACATTTTCTTCATCTACAACAATATAAGCAGATAGATAACAACTCCACTGCTCCATTTATTTGCTTTGTGACTGTACCCTGGAAAACAGCTGATTTTTGGTTTCTTTTGTTGGGTTTTTGGGTTTACACAAGTCTTAATAAATTGAAACAGTATTGATGCTCTTTCCCATTAACGCGTATAGTCTCCTGTGGCTGAGCTTTAGTCTATTTTTGGAAGCCAGTAGGCACCTCAAAATTCGTGAGTAATAAACAGCAAACATGCTCAGGACAAAGAGCTTTCATATGCAAATCTGGTATATGATTTATGCGTTTTTGTCTCTGATCCTGCGTGCGTCTGCTTTTTCGTCCAACTCCACAACCGTAGAAGAGAGATTTATAGCAGTTACAATCAATAATTGGCCAGCCACTTGCCATCAAGGCTGAGTCAATGTTGTATTCTTGTGCCAGAGAAACAAAGTTTGTTTGTTTGATAGGCAGGAAAATGGAGAAAGCCAAGCCCAAAAACTTAAGAATCTTGAAAAATGTTGGGGGAGAAAATTCTCTTTACATTGGATTAATTTGAAATTAAAGTCTTAAAATTTTGAAAATAAATGAATTGTATTATTATCTTTTAAAAAATTTTTAGGTGAAATATTCATGCATTATCGTTCAATCTCATAATATTTATATATATATATATATATTATAAAAATTACAATTATAATAAATATCTTTATGTATACAATTAAGCTGATTATTTTATTCATAATTTTAACTAAGAATAATACTAAAAATTGATAATCGATCGTAACTGAATTAAAATCATATAATTTTGTATTTTTAATTTTATTTAACTTGTGGGTGAATGCATTATTTTTAAAAAAATAAAAATTTAAAATAACTTAGTAAATGAGTATGAAAAATATTCCCTTATGCCCATCTCACGTAGTCAAATATAAATATAGAAAATTGTTCATAATAAGCGCGTGTTGTTATATTAATTTATTTTAAAATTTTTGTTTATATATTTTAAATATTATTTATTATACGTTTTATTTTTTTATTTATATTTAAAGTATTATTAATATTATTTATTTATTTTAATATTTTTTTATTGTTATAGATTTTATAAAGATTATTGTAAGTTATAAAATAAATAATTTTTTTTGAAGTGTAAGAATAAACTGCTTGTATCATACAAGTGTTCACCATGAATGAATGGGAAAACAATTGTAACAACTCCGAGCCCTACCATTACCATCTCTGGGACTTTCTCCTTTCAGTATTTGTTTGTTTTGGGGTTCGTTGAGGTCAATGAGAAAGACAAAAAGTTTCTATGGTGATTGATTTGTGCAGAAAAGTTGGATTAGCTATTAATTACAGCAAACAAATGTTGACTAAAGAAACAACTAAAAGTACAAGCAATGATTTGATGCCAAACAAATGGCTGCAATTTTCGCCATGATGAAAGGCGTGAGAAACAGAGGATGCGGTGGTTGCATTGCATAGAATTTGATCACGCCATTACTCAAAGCTAGTAATAGAGACTCAGATTGAGAGACATTAGGTCTAATTAGATCTACTAAAAAGTGATTACCTCTTTGATTAATAATTTTTTTTTGAAAATATAAATAACTAAATAAAAGAAGCTTCAAATTCAAGTGATGTTGGGTGATATGTCAATGGCCAAACTTTTCAAGGGACCCAATATTGTCTCCGTGAATGGCAACACCTTTGAAAATAAGTACGGGGACCAGACAAATTGATCTCACCAACCCATCTGTGATAAGTCATTCCAACTAGTGTATTGCAGCTCACATGCACATCCCGAAGTTGCTTGCCGAGCAAAACACACAGATTTTACGGAGATGGACATAAGATAAATGACAGCAGTTAAAATATCATCAAGTAGAGTAGAGGTCAAGGCTGAGGGAAAAAAATCTATTGTTTTTTTTTGGTTTTCCCCACTCCGTCATACCTACATTACAAACACGTAATCATATTTGCCCATCAAGAAGATGGGACTGTCTGAGTGACCCATGTTTCATGATTGGCTCCAAAATATAAAAGAACTGTATGTTATGTGATGTAATTCCTACGGTCAAGGACCCACTTGCTCTCTGGAACAAACCCATGGTCATTAGATGCATTATCCTTATCATCTTTCTGGTACAAAATAGTGAACCCAGATGCTTCATTCATGCAGACAAGCATGAAAATCTATCAGCTGAAACTAATTTGAGGCACAATAGACGCCTGATTGGCATAAGTTTAGATTTCTGTTTATGAGAAGAAAGAAGCTGGGGAATATTTTAGATTTACTACATGCCATTTATTATTATCTGAAACTAGGAGATGGATAACTTGACAATTAAAAAAATTATGAATTTTCCCATTTGGTTTTCCTATTATTTAATTATTTTGCTCTAGCCAACTAAAAATTTAGATTTGAATTGAAGGATGTTTTCTTTTTCTCTGAGCAATGGTGAATTGCTAGCAGCTATAAATATTAAATTAAGTTAAATCATTGCGTAGTAACTTTGAATTGAAACTTTGAGGTTCCAAACTTTGAAATGTTGACGCTACTTTGAAAGGACAAGAAAGCATGTCCTTTTGAGGTGACCTTTACCAATCAAATCCAGGCCCTAATTTTCCCGTGTTCCCATGGAATCCAAAGCTTATATCACCATCTAGAAGAGGGAATTTCCCATTCTTGAGTCTTCCCTAGAAAGAAATCATGGCTGAGAACAACAAGCAGCATGGTGAGATCAAAGATTTACAAATCATGATTGCAAACAAAGATGATAGCGCGAAGAAACTAGCACCAAAAAGAAGCTCTAACAAGGATAGACACAAAAAAGTTGATGGCAGAGGAAGGAGAATCAGGATGCCAGCTTTATGCGCAGCCAGGATTTTTCAATTGACCAGAGAATTGGGCCATAAATCTGATGGGGAGACAATTCAATGGCTGTTGCAGCAAGCTGAACCATCTATCGTCGCTGCTACTGGAACTGGAACTATTCCAGCCTCTATGCTTGCAGCAGCAGGCGCCTCTGTTTCCCAACAGGGGAACTCTGTTTCAGCAGGTTTGCATGCAAAAATAGAAGGGCTGGGACCAGGTGTTGGGTCCATGAATAGGGCCAGTTTGACAATGATGAGTGCAAATTTAGGAAGATCTCATTTAGCAGGTGGGGTTTGGCCGACTTTAAACGGAACTGGGTCAGGGTTCATTCAAAATTCTGGTCAGTTGGCATCGAATTTTGCAAGCGAAAATTTGAATAACATTTCAAAATTTGGGTTACATGGAATTGAATTTCCGTATATGAATATGGGATTGATGAGCTTCTCCTCGATGTTGAGTGGTGGTAACCACCAGCAAATTCCAGGTTTGGAGCTCGGTCTTTCTCAGGATGGGCACGTTGGGGGGTTGAATTCTCAAGCTTTTAGTCAGTTATATCAACAGATGGGGCACCACAGAAGCGCACCTGGATCTTTGAATCAGCATCAACAGCCTTCTTCTGATAAGGATGATTCTCATGGATCGGGATCGGGACAGTAGATGGATCAAAATAGAAGAATTGGTAACCTAAATTTTGGTCAGACATGAGTAGCATAGTTCACAAGCTGATTAGTTTCTCATATTTTCTGGCTGTTGACATGCAATTTGGAATTAGAAGACATTTGAAGACAGTCAGATTTTTTTTTATTTCTCATGAATTAGATTATAAGGCAAAGACTTGATCTTATTCTTGTAAGAAAGTTTGTGTTATGCAGGAGGATCTATCTATCGAGAGAAGAGAGGCTTGGCGCTGGAGATTGGGTCTGATTTTGTTTGCAAAAATATTTTTGAGGTGTGCTATTATTATCATTAATATCAACAGTGATGTGCGTGATTCACCCACTTAGGCATATTTGAATACACTGGTGATTCGTTCCTCATAGTGAACTTGGGGAGTTCTACGTACATGCCTAATGTTATATGTGTGCAAAATGAAGTATCAATGTTGAAAACAAACACAATTTCCCCATCAAAGCAAACTAACAGAAATACTTGGCATACACATTATACGTGATTTGACATTTAACATTTGATTAGTTTTGCTTGCCCTGCATGAGGATTCCTTCTTTCCTAGCAGACAATCAGTGAAGAAACTCTCTCTGGACCAATTGTTGTTGTACTGTTTGTAATCTCAAATCTGAACTTGCATATTTTACAAAATTCTGACTTGTGTATGACTTGTAGCAATTTGGCTCTGAAGTAGTATGAGTGATGTACAGTTTTGCATACAGACATCCGGATTATGGAATCTTTGTATGTATAAATTTAGTAAATATGACAACATTAATCATATGGGTTATTGCCGGTTGTGAAAAGCGCCACAATTTTAGATGTTTGAGAGACGTCAGGTAAGAAGATTTCCTGTTGTTGATGCTCTTTTCAGACTATGTTATTGGAGTGAAAATACAATCAAAGTGGGAAATAGAGGAGTTAGCACAAAGAATCTAAAAGAGTTTGAAAGGTACAAATGCTTCTCACTTATTGGTCAATGGCTATAAATCTTCAAAAAGGATAGGTGGATTTGGGTGTGTGAATAGTGCTTCAGCAAATCCCTTATCCCTTCAAGAGCAAGCATATGCCCAACAAAGTCTAAAACCAACAACAGCTTGTTGGAATTTATGAATCAGAAAATAGAATCCTTTGCATTCTTTTTTCCCACCCCCGGTTTTATGCCCGGATATGCTCCATACAAGTCAAACCTTTCACATTAAACTCGTATTAAGTTTTTTACATTGTTCTTGCGGCAAACTCTCAAATGGTCGGTTATGGATGCCACCTGTAACCCCTCAAATGCAGCAATCCACTGTTTATATCATGTTCGATTTCAACGGTTACTGCAACATCCAGTTATTGCCAGTTAACGATTGCTTAAAACTAGTACTACCTATTCACTACTTCCCTCCTTATAGTTTATCAAATTATCTCCATCATCTTAAAAAGAATTCAACCAAAAACAGGAGAAAAAAACAATTCATTTTTGATTTTCGTCATGCAATGTGCAGAGAAACTCTCGATATAACAATAAAGCAAGGCGTGTAAACAGATTGATTCATCAAATTCTCATTAAAATGAGAGTCGGGTAGAAAGAAGTTATTGCCCTACTTTTATTATCAAGCACAACATTTTCGAATCAAGATATTAACTAGTTAAGATTCTGCAAGCTGATAGGGCGAGCTCATGTCGGGCCAACTGACTTCAAAACCAAGCAAAGCTGTGCAAGCCCAGTAAGCTCATGAAGATCTCCAGCCCCGACAACAACCCCCAAGACTCGTCTCTCACCTTCAGCTGCGTGCTTGCTGGAATTATGAAAGTTGGTGATTTACAGAACGTTGATCAATACGCTGATGAATTACTCATTTTCTCTTTTTATTGTTATTTGTCCTTACTTGTTGAAGGGCTGTGTATATTCTCGTTTGTCTTTTTCGCTGAATGCAACAAAAGCAAACTCTAAAATAAAAATCTCATGAAGTTGATCCTCAACTCTTTGTAACTTTTTTTTGTTGTTAGAAGCAAGTATCTCTCAACATCCTGGATTAGCATTGTCATGTTTGATACTTTCTGAAACAAAAATAAATATCATACTTGAATAAACAAATGTAATGTCGGGATAATATGTTACGTTGTTCTCGCTACAACTCCAAAACTTTCTCACAGCTTCAGCCATTATGGAATTTTCGGATCTACTAGTATCACAGAATTATCACAATGCCGTACGAATTCTGCCCGGAATTTCCACTTTGGACTTGCCAATATCTGGCAATTTCGCCCATACCCATCATTGAACCAAGCCTGCTAATTTTGCCACCTCGGTCTCGGTCATGCCATCACCGAACCTCTGTATATACCGGTTGTAACAGAATGACTCACAAGTCTTGAACCAAAATATATCATCCCATGCTTTGAAAAAAGCAAACTTGAAGTGAATTCATGCATGCTAGAATAGAATCCAATCATCCGAAATATTTGGTAGGTTGGAAACCTTCAAACCAAGAATCAATTTGGGGATGGCAATTACTCAAGTGGGGGGATTTCTTATCTTTACAAGTGGGCATAACATTGTTGGTAAGTGGACCGTGCCCATGCCTTGTGAATTTTGG
The DNA here is from genome assembly GCA_019650275.1 of Xylocarpus granatum. Taxonomy (NCBI): domain Eukaryota; kingdom Viridiplantae; phylum Streptophyta; class Magnoliopsida; order Sapindales; family Meliaceae; genus Xylocarpus; species Xylocarpus granatum. The sequence goes on along the minus strand of BNST01000064.1, from coordinate 51,237 downwards.
GCGGGCTGAGTTGGGTTGCCCTTCACCCTAGAACCCATTTGTTCGTGGTAAACGCGGCATCGGTATTAAATCTCATCTTGTTGTCGTCTCCTGTTGCTGTTGCACGTGCCAAATACAGGCTTTAAACCCAAACAGTCTGCATGTGCGTATAGCATATGAAGCACACAAAGTTATGACAAGTGGAATTATTTGCCTGCTTCCCACTGTGTAGAGCCTGTGACTACCACCAACCCAATTTATACTGTGTTCTGACAAGCGGTTAATATCGTTTCAATCAACTCCCAGGCATTGATCCGACGGTTTGAGAAGGAAAACACTGTTGTAAAGTGAAAAATGAAAAAGGCACGTGGATGTAAAGAAAGAAGTGATTGTGATTGTGATTGTGATTGAGATAAACGAAACAGAGACGCTGATTGATAAGAGGCTCAGACAGTATCTCCTTCCAGCTTAGAAGAATCCTTCTAGATTGGGAAGCTCATGATCTACTGACTGTAGGTCTGTTCCTTCAACCCGAGGGTTAGTTAAAGGGGTTACTTGCCCGCCTAGACCTAAAGCAAACCACGCCCCCTGAAAACAACAAAATCCAACTAGATTTCATTTGATTTTGAAACCCCTCAAGCACAGCACTGTGTCCTGCTATATTTTAGACAAAAAGAAAAGCTCTTTTTCTTTCTTTATTCCGTATGGCCATGGGCGCGGGGGACTTCCAACTTTAAGGCATCTTGGACTCTTCTTGCTAATGCTTGCTTCCTCAGTCACCAGTGCCAAGCAAGACTCCGCGCTCTAGTTTCTTACGGACGTTTGTTTTTATTGTTTAAAAATATTGACAAATATTTTATCCCAACAAAAAAGGTTAAATAAATCAATCGAAGCATCCTGGAAGTGGTCACAGGCGATAATAGGATTCGTAGACCCTGTCACGGAAACTAGGGCTATAAATGGTAGCCTAAAACTGTACGATTGAATTGAATCCAAGTGAACACGAACAGCAAAGCAATGAGCCGCTACGTTAACAACATCCGGACCAAAAGCGCAAGTGCCACGGCACTACTACCAGCCCCTAACAGGTGAGAACCAAGTGGTAGGAAGCCAAACGGGGTGGACCCCACTCTAGCAGCAACAATGGGCCCCACGTCTCTCACTTCCTCTCTTCTTCCTTTTTTATATTTGTTAATACGTAATTGAATTTTGCACTAGCTGGATCATGTGTGTGTGTTAGTGCTGTGGGTTTACCATGGTATAATAGTTGTCATATGTTACATCTCTCCATAACTCTTCGTCCAACCCAAGATACAGCCACCACCACCACCATCCAACAAGCACGGACCACGGAGGAATTTAGAATCCATAGCTACAAAGAAAGTGCCTGAACAAACTCAGAGAAAGAAGAACACAAACACGACGCAGCCCAGATTAGATTACCCTCAGTTCTCCCACTCTAACCCAAACTCTGAATCTTTCTTTTTGTTTTTATTAACAATATGGAATGCTGGTCTTCCCCTCATACCGTCGATGATGAGTTTGAGAAACTTGTGCTTCGTATGAACCCTCCAAGGTTTTTCATTTAATCTTCTTTGATATTAATTGGGTTCCATTTATTTATATTAATGTGGGTTCTTTGTTTTTCTTTAAAGTTTTCGTTTTCTTCAGCTAAGATGGTGGACCTTGAATGGTTTTTGGTCTGTGATATCTGATTTTCTTTCTCGTTGATGTGGGATTTTCAGGGTTACTGTTGATAATTCCTCAAGCAGGAAAACCACTTTGATTAAGGTGTTTGATTGAATTATGCCGAATTTTCACGTTTTTTAGCGAGCAATTCTACTGGATAAGTTACAAAGTTCCTTTCTTCATATATTTTCAGGTTGATAGTGCGAATAAGCGTGGAAGTTTGTTAGAGGTGGTTCAGGTTTTGAATGATTTGGATCTTATAATTCGACGAGCTTACATTTCTTCGGATGGGGAATGGTTCATGGATGGTTAGCTTTTGATTCTGAAATGCCTACCTTTATAAATTATGCCCCTTATTTACATGAGTTGTGATTGATCTTCTTATTCTCCTGTTGTTCTTTGCAGTGTTTCATGTGACAGATCGGAATGGAAATAAGCTGTCCGAGGACGTTGTGGCTGAACGTATTCAACAGGTAGATCTGCAACACCACTCCCCATTTTCTCTAGAACTCTCTTTATAAAGTTTGAAAACAATTACGTTGAGATCCATAGTAGAGTTGGAATTCATATTGGAGTTTGTATTGGATTTTGATCTACAGACTTCCGAAGTGACCATTTTCTGCAAAACTATTATGGATTCGTTTATTGCTATCTTCTCCTGCAAGATTCTCAAATTTCTAGTGAAATTATTCTTGATTATCGATTATTTCATGCTAGATGGTAGACTGCATATTTTTCCAAGCTGATGATAGAATCCTCTGAGGAAGATAAAAGAACGAAAAGGAAATTTGTTAAAAGGGGAGAAAACTCTATTAATAACCTATGGGATGCTTAAATGCCCTGGGAGGAACATGGTTTGTCCAATTCTAGATAGGCAAATAGAAGGCAAGAAAAGAAGTCACTGTACACTTATTTGGTAGTGGCTCCAATATCTAGCAAACAATGCATTCAACTTTAATCACATTCCTCAAAGTAAATACCAGAATGAGTAGATAATAAGAGGACTATACTAAGGAGAAGCAGTGGTTGCTGTTTGATTGCTCTATGGTAGGTTAGCTACATTTTATGCAGAGCCATGCAAATTCCTAGTTGTGTTAATGATTAAATTTACATTTGTACAGTCACTGGGACCAAGGGGACGCAGCTTTCGGTCCTTGAGAAGATCTGTGGGTGTCCAAGCTGCTCTGGAGCACACAACTATTGAATTGACTGGAAGAGACCGGCCAGGTTTGCTTTCAGAGGTTTTTGCGGTTCTTGCTGACCTCAAATGTAATGTAATAGGCGCAGAAGTCTGGACCCATAATTCAAGAATGGCATCAGTTGTTTATATTACGAGTGAGACTACTGGATTGCCCATTGATGATCCTGATACACTTGCTAAGATAAAACAGCTTCTTTTGTATGTTCTAAAAGGGGATAGAGATAAGCAGAGCGCAAATACTGCTGTTTCTGTGGGCTCCACCCATAAGGAAAGGAGGCTGCATCAAATGATGTATGCTGATCGTGATTATGATATGAATGACACAGAAAGTGGGTCAATAAGTGATAGGTGCAAACCCTTGGTTTCTGTAGAAAACTGTTCAGATAAGGGATACACTGTTGTGAATTTGAGGTGCCCAGACAGGCCTAAGCTATTGTTTGATACAGTATGCACATTGACAGATATGCAATACGTGGTGTACCATGCAACTGTCATAGCTGAAAGCCCAGAGGCTTATCAGGTTAGTCCTTAAAAGTCTCAAGTTGCTTTTTTTCAATTTCTGGTTGACCAAGTTTATGTTGATTTGAGTTGCAACTTTGGTTTTGCTTCTCATGGTACTTCAGTAGTGGACGGAATTGTTCAAAATCTTCATATGGTATCAATTTCTAGTGTCTCATATTTACATTTTACTTACTCTATTTTCACAGGAGTACTACATCAGGCATGTAGATGGGAACTCTATTAGTTCTGAAGCTGAGAGACAAAGGGTAATTAATTGCTTGGAGGCTGCTATTAAGAGGCGAACTTCTAAGGTGCAGGCACTGGAAACCTCAATGTAGATCTTCCCTTCTGTTTCTTTTCTATCTGATTTATGTTTAATGACATTGCAACAGGGTATAAGACTAGAACTTTGTTGTGAAGACAGAGCTGGCCTTTTGTCAGATGTGACCCGCATATTTCGAGAAAATGGTCTTTCAGTTGCCCGAGCTGAGGTTGCTACCAGGGGTTCCCAAGCTGTGAATGTTTTCTACGTGATTGATGCTTCAGGGAATCAAGTAAAGAGTGAAACAATTGAATCAGTTCGTAAAGAGATTGGCCTGACTATACTTCGAGTGAAGGATGAAACTTACTCGAAATCTCCTCCCCAGGAGAGTGGGAGATTCTCTCTGGGTGATCTCTTCAGAACTAGATCAGAGAAGTTCCTTTACAACTTGGGTCTGATAAAGTCATGTTCTTGAAGAGTTCACTAGGTAAACTGGATCTTGCCAGAGCCTGTATATTTTGGTTTAGTTTGCCTTAGTTGTAGGATTTGCCTCAGAAGCACACTGCACAGCTTTTAGGTCAATCCCTTGTTGATCCAGCGGGTGGCCTCAAACTTACTTCAACTTGTAAAGCTTCATGTGAATACAACTACAACTTGTATCTGCCTTAAAGGACTGTAAATACATACATTACTCTTTCTATTGGTGTAGAATCTTGATTTCAAATTTTTTCGTTGTAGCTTTTTGGGTGCTTACAGATAACAAACAAGAAGATAAAACAAATGTGGTCATGAGAGAATTACTGGTGCGGATCATTTGTATGGTTATCAAAGTTGCTGAATTTGGATTAAGATTCCCTCAAGCTGTGCGAGTATGATATAAGCGGTGTGCAAGGGGCACAAAAGCCTTCTCAAAAGTGAAAATGATGTGAAGAGAGTTGAAGGTCTTTTTCTAACTATTGTCATTGATAATCCTTAACAACGATACCATTTGTCAGGATTTCAAATCTGGGAGAGTTTGTATACAAGAGTGTTACGGCAAAGGCTTATATTATTCGATTCTATTTTCCCTGTGACTGATGTGTCTTCACGAATAGGAATTTTGCTTTATGATTCCACTCTGATTCTTTTTTGTCCATCCAGCACTTTGGGATCATGTTATGTGATGGTTCGCTGGCTGGGGCAATTTCAAAAAATGACAGCGTCAGCATAGTATAATGGGCAACAATGGTTTTCCAGACAGGAATCAACTTGCCCCAATTTGATTTGCTTTGCATAAACAACACAATTGACATTTTAGCTTTTTGCCAGCCTACCAGTACCAGACCCTCTTCTTTGTCGCAAAGTAGCAAAATCGCTCATCAAGATTCCTTTACGATTTATTCTTCCTAGTTCGGATGATTGGTGATAAATTAAGCACGAGAATGCTGAGGGTGTGTCTTGCATAGGCTTATTAGAAACTTTTTTTTGACAAGATGGCTACCAAATTCTGACTAAGATTCTATCCAAAATCCTAAACACCCGCAGTAAACTATCAAGCCATCGAGGTTGACTTGGCTGCAAGGTGTTTCATTAAAAGAAGTGATCTGTGCATTGCGACAGAACCCGGGTTTGGTTGGAAATGTATTGTGAATTTTGATCCATTTGCTTTGTACACGCCCGCTCTCGCGCGTCCTTTAGTGCTCTGAGTTAGGTAAGCTCACTCCTTACGCACTAACAGTAATAAAGCTCGTGTCTCTTTCTCCTATTGCATTAAAAAGATTGTAAAGCAACAGCAATGGTGAAAAAGCAAAGAATACAAGACAAAATCATGGCAAGTAATTAGGGGAGAATTAATAGCAATGATGCCGACAAATAATATAATTAATTGATTAATTAGTTTAGTAATGATAATGCAATGACGACTTTGTCTTTGATTATGTATTTAATATTTGGAAGACGGGAGATGAATCTGAAAAGGTTCGCCGACAGGATCTCAACGGGGTTTAACAAATTGTCCAGGTGGGGGCCGGGGGAGAGAAAAGAGGGTCCGTCACTCAACTCCACGCTCGCAGATGACCCGTCGTTTTCCACTGTCCTTCGTCGTTTTCTTGTCCTGGTTGTGAGGACAGCTATACATCTGTGCACGTGGCAACGCAGGGATCGCACAATAGAAAGAGCCCCGGTACACGCGGGGACCACCGTCGGCTCAGTCTGGCGATTTCCTTGACCTACGGTTTGTTGGTCCACCACAAGGGACAGAAGGGATCCAATCACGTGCTTAGAGCCGAATCGAAATCGAACCCACCCCGATGCACGTGCCAAGTAGAATTTTTTCGGACAAAAGTTTCAATACCGGTTTTATTGTGTAGCATTAAACAACATTACATGGTCAAGGAGTGTCCGTACGAAACAGTAAAAAAAGAAACGAAAAGGGCTCGTGCTGTAAAGGCCATTGCAATATATTTTCAATATTACCATTCTTGTTGGACAGAGAAATACTGGAGAAAAGCCGGCCGAGCTTCCAAAATCGAAGACTCAATATTACAATTATTCTGAAAGAAATAGTCAAAGAAAGTCATGATGTTTGAACAAACTGAAAGGGCTGGAATAGATTTGAGTGTGCGGAAGTGAATGTGAAAGGTCTCAATCCAAACCCTACCATGGTTAAATGAGAAGAGGAAGCAAATGTTTAGTTTCTTTCATGGGCAGATACATGTATGTGTGCAAGGACCACACATTGTTGCCGTCTGTAATGGCACAGTAAAGAATATTACGTCTTCTTTTGAGAAAAAATGAAAAGGGCAGAGACCATTCCGTAGTGATGTGATATGAATGAGCAAAGCAATTAGGAAGGCAACTTTTTGGGACCAAACGGTGAACAACGTGGTTGGTAAAACTTAAGCTGCAGAAACAAGTGGATGCAGTAGAGAGGGAATGCTAAATAGCACCCTTCTTTTTATTTATTTATTCAGTAATGGAAATTTAATATGAAAAGGTTGTTTCAATCGACCTTCATCATTCACAGATTGATGGGGTTGTTAGTTCACACTTTTCGGAAAGCCTTCTCCTGAGCCAAATCCCAGCTGTCCCTGTTTAGATTCGAAATTCATGACTAAATAAATGGATAAATAGAACGAGGGATTTTTTTATTTGATTTGAAATCTGTTTTCATGGATTCAATGCTCAATTTGGAGTTTGAAAAGGATATCTCAATCATCTACTTGGACGTGCAAGTGGAAAAATGCATCATATAACATTAACATCCACTTGGCTTCCAGAAAATTTCGCTTAATGTGGATTGTGATGATACTCGACTTCATCCCCACATCAGCCCTTTGCTTTTGATTTTCTGTTTGAGAGTGGAAAGTGATTCCGCTTTCATGACTTCCTAATGTCACATTACTGAATCTTCATGAATTCGGGCCCACTAGCCTGCAGTACAAGGTTCAATTTTTTAGGCCTTTTTCAATCTATTTCCTAACCAGCAATTCTACCCCGAATAAGAAACAAGGGGCAAACAAAAGGGAATTTCCACCACTCAAACTACATTTTTCATTTTTACTGCAAACAGTCTGAGTTTCTCACAACACAAATTTGAGGTCAAAGTGGGCAACTAGGATTGTATGCCATTACCCATATGCATAATATCAACAATATGACCGGTAATGAACTAACTCCGATTATTTAGTTTCTCTGATGAACACAAGGGAGCTAGATATACAACTTCCAAGAAGAACTCCAACTAGATAACTCATTCAACAAAATCCGGACTAGTACAAAATTTGAAAACATCAACTAAAGAGCTGGAGTTCAATGGATCAGACTATGGACATTGGTAGCTCGCCACATTCACTAATGACCACCTTCTTTCTAGGACGGTCTCCCCTGTCTGTCTCCTGCGACTCAATAAGCTTTACAATATCCATACCCTCCAGAACTTGCCCAAAGACAACATGCCTCTGATCTAGCCACGGTGTCTGTCATTTGCCAAAGTAAGACAAATGTATCAATATGTTGCAGTCAAGAAGTGGCAATGCAAATATATTGTCATGTGTTCACTACACTGATAAGTGCAAAATTGATAATATTGCACAGATAATCAAAGCAAAAATTTAAATGTCTAGGGGTTCACTACCATTATTCAACAAGTCAAAATCATTGAAAGTTAGTCGGACAGAATTGCAACTACAGCACATTGCAGGGAAAGTCATCTAACAATATGACAAAATCAAGGTGGTTAACTCTATAATAATATTCTAAGAATATGGACAACTACATATGACATTTAAATACATTACAATCAAAAAGCTTTATTGTTTCTAGTGAACATCTACTTGCATTCCCTATGTGCTGGCAGTCCAAAAAATTTGTAGTTTAAACAATGGATGACCCTTAACATATGCAATGGCATCAAGTTTGACATCAATTATCCAACAACATATAATTCTTGTTGAACACAGTAATGAAGATGACCAGGCCAAAAGATCAAAGAATCAGAGAAATTTTTTTTTCCCTTTTTTCTCTTTCTTGCTAGGGCTGAAATGGGGAGCAGTATTTTTCGTCTATTTTCATTGGACCATTCATCTAGGTAGATTTTTATTCTCCAGAAATTATAATGTTACCGTTCAGCAGTGAAAACATCAAATGTAAATTCAAATATCTCCAGCAACATTCAATGATAACTTTTCCTTTTACAAGCAAAGATATTAACATACCTTGACAGTGCAAATGAAGAACTGGCTGCCATTGGTGTTGGGACCTGCATTTGCCATACTAACTACTCCTGGTCCAATATGCGACACTGCAAAACATTTGACACTTCAGAATTACACCTGCTAACAAAACTGGAGATATATGGTCAAACCAGTTATCTCTTGAGGATGTCCTCACCTTAGAATTACACACACACACACACACACACACACACACACACAAGCATAATGAGAAGAAACTAAGAGTCATAAACTGATTGAAGAAAGATAGCACAGACAAAGGTGGACCAGGTGTACACATAAAACCAGGTTAATAACAAAAGAATGACCGTAAGTTGGAAATCTTGAAGCCCCTTTCAGTAATCCCCACAAAGACCATATATGATATATACTTGTTCAGTTAACATCACAGGCATAGAACAGAATTTTTTATTAGAATGGCAGAGTTAAAATAACCCATTGTTCTTATCGTTAGCCTTTCATCCCCCAGCCTAACGCAAATAAAAAATCTACCTGGGGTTTCTTGAGATGCAACAGCTGCTGCATACAAGAGCAACATTGGAAGTAAGGAACAACTTACATTTGAAATTCTCATCTTTAAATGTATGGCCATATATACTTTTACCTCCAGTTCCCTGCAAAAATTTCAAATTTCTCAGGCTATAGAAACAGATCATCTAAAAGCTCAAACATTAAGGATATCCCAAAAGAAAAACTAAATGCCACAACTGATCTTCTTTTTCTGACAATAACAGGTTAAGCAAAAACAATTTTAGTTGAAGACTATGCCAAATCAAACAAATTTGACTGCTCTAATACAGTGATGGAAATTAAAGGGAAACAACAATAATAATAAAAAAAGGTAGATTCAAAGAACTCCAATAGGTTAAGACATCCTTAAAGTTGATAAAATACATTAGAAATCAGGGCACATTCAGAATAGGGAAAATTAACAAAAGAATATAAAACTTAGTAACGACTAAACTCAAGAAAAGCCCCAGCTCCAAAAATTCCAATGAAAACATCAAATACAAGAAGAATAAATTTCGGTAAGTATTCAAAAGATGCTAGAGGGAGATTTCTTTCCTTCAAAACTGTTGGCTCCACAATGTGTCTGAACTTAAAGCAATCTAACAGATCCTACTGCAATTTCTGATATATTCAGCTCCACAGACATAAACAAGGCTTTTTCCATTATGTCATTCATAGTTCTTGCTCTCGAATAAATGTAATAAGTAAAAGACTCAGATCATCATGTGTAAGCTGTTGGAAGGAGCTTTGCTTTTGTTTTCTTCATTTGGGTGCAAGGGGGTGGACAATAATGTGATATGTTGATAACTACCACAATTTCAAACGGAGAAAATACGAAATGTTAAGCAACTAAGCATAGTAGACCGAAGACAATAAAATCCATCATGGTGTGGTCAAAACATAGAGTTCTAACCAACATGAACTCAAAAGATAAGCCCAGAGTAGAATGCAATTTTTTTTTAACAAAAAAGGCTGAGCAGGTAATGTTTATGATTTGTGTTATCAATATTATACTGCTGTCAAATTATGAGTAGGTTGCAGCATTAGAGTGGGACACAAATTAAGAACATAACAAGCCTGAAGAAGAAAGTTCAAGCAAACTCACATTGAATATGTTGTTATTACCATCTCAAAGTAACCTTCCAGTGACTGACAAGGATTTAGGGTGACCATAGTTTGGAATAAACTTAAAAATGAACATCCTCTTTATTCCCATACATCAGCAGTCACAATGCCAAGGAACATCCAAAGGCACATCTTTCACCAAATTCCAAGTGAGCAGGAATTCAAAAGCTAACCTTGTTAACCTACTGAAGCAGACATCTAGTGTCCAGGACAAGTTTTAAAAGTTTAAGCCACTGGTAAAAACTTGCCACAACCAATAAAACAAGCAATCATCTATAAAAGACCTAAGACTAAATATCTTCGCCAAATTGGTATTTCTATTGTAGGGAATTATAATCAACATTAATAATTGCCTATAGTCATCAGTAGCTTTATGATCAACATTAATAATTGCCTCCGACCTCTAAAAATCATTAGCTACTGAATGCTCTCAAACAAGGTGTTTGGCTCAAGCATGTCTGCAAGGGCATAGTACTACCATTATTTGTAGTTATTCTTTTGTGAAGGCAATATTGAGTGTGTAATGGCCAATTAGTTCAGCAACTAAAATTACAGTAGATAAGAGGCCTATCCATGCACCTACCAAGTAGATCTTGTAGTTTACAATGAGAGTGTAATAAAAAGCGGAACCAATAACAGCTTCTCTTGTTAAATATTTCTTCATTTGTGACTAAGTCCTTGCCCTCTTTTCATTTCAGATATTTTAATTTTTATGAAAGGACGAAAACAAAGTCCATAATGTCTCTTAGAATGTGGAAAAGCCGCTCTAACTTTGAACTCATTAACAGCACCACGAGGTAACCTAATTAGAGAAGAATGTGGCTTTTCACCTCAATTCATTAATTTATAAAACATATTGTTGAAAAGGGTTCATTAGCAACAATAGTTATGCTAAACAATTAACTAGAAACTAAAGAATCTAAAAGTGTGAGAAAGCACCCACATTTCCTTTATCAAAGTCCCCTCCTTGAATCATAAAATCTTTGATCACACGATGGAATGTGGAACCTTTGTAACCAAAACCCTTCTCTCCTGTCAGGTACACATATGAAATCAAATTATAACAGACTCCAAAACTAGATTAAAAAATGAAGAAAAAACAAGAAAAAAGAACATTGAACAAGTGTTTATGTTAAAATAAAAATCAAATGTCACAACCAGTACATAAAGCACGGAAGTTCTCTGCCGTTTGGGGCACATCATCACCATACAATCCAATCACAATTCTTCCGGCTAGCTTCCCTATTGGATTACCAATGCTTACATCGAAATACACTTTATTGGTAACTTTGGATCGTACAGTTGCTTCCTGAGTTCAAATCAGAAACACATTCAAAACCACAGCTATGTTCTTAGAAAAACACTCAGAATGCACAAATTTTTAAATCAAACCTTTCAGTAACCTAACCAAAAATTGGGAAATTCATCCAATGCAGTACCAAGTAAGTGATTTTACTTTCTAAAACCCATATGCAAATTCATCAATATATTGAGAAACACAAATTCAAACATAAGAAAATAAAAAATTAGGTACTTATAATGCAAATGCTATCATTATTCATCATTATATATATATGTGTGTGTGTGTGTGTGTGTGTGTATGTATGTATATGAGGAAAACAATGCAAATAAAACACAAGGCATTTGAAGTTACGTTATTTGTAGCTTTTTACATAAAAAAAAAGGCAAATAAATAAATAAATAGAAGGTCATAAACGAAACCTCACCTCAGCACTAGCCCGGACCCCTCCACGCATACCGGTTTTCCTCGTAGAGCACGAGGTGAGAGGAAGAACTGGACGCAACGAACCGGAGAAGAAGCTGGAGCAGGATAAAGCATTCGATTGCACCGATAACTTCGTGGGAATCTTGATCGCCTTACAAGATGAGAAATTTGTTTTGCGTGTACGGACCGACCCACACTCATCTGCCAAAAACACAAATGAATAAAGCAAAATCAGATTAAATTTAATTCCAAAGAGGAAAAGAAACCCAGATAGAAAAGGCATTGAGTGGAGAAGCGTAAGTACTTGCGTGGTAAATGCTGATGCGGCCGCCATTGTTGGAGAGTTTGTCTGAGTTTGTTGACGAAGCCGGTTACTGATAATAGATGAGTTCGGTGACAGTGTTGGACGAAATGACATATATGTCCTCTAATCCCCTCTGGTTAGGGTAAATTTTATGTTGTCCCTTTATATTTAATAACAGTTAATTTTACCACCAATGTTTTGAAAATTACTCATCTCAATCCCATGTCGTTGTCATCTTCCATTAAATTTAAACATAAAAAGTGTAATTTATTCTTTTTTATATTTTAATTGATAAATAAAAATATTGTTATTTAAAAAATTAATTATTTTTAATTATACCCAATTTTATAATTTATTTATATTATAATAATTATTTTTAACAAAAATTACCAAAAAAATATATATATATTATCACTTTTAATTATCAGATCTTAAGATTACTCGTCGCTATTATCTTCATTGAATATAATCTTCCATATCACAACCATCATTTATTTTTCTCTTTTTCAAACTTGATTATTTTAAACACGTCTTTTATCTTTTTCCTTTCTCTTTCTCTTTTTTTTTACAAGTAATTTATTGACTATAATTAATTTGTTAATGTTTGTTGACTACGCAATTGGGGCTGCTACACCCAGCCAAGTAAGGGCATACAGCAAACACAATAATTTTTTTTAGTTAATTAATTAATTTATTTCTATCGTAATTTTTTTTTAGGTAGGTGAGTGTGTGAATTGCAAGACAGTAGTCAATGAGCAAAGGAGAAAAATGAAAAATATAAGATAAATTAGTAAAAAAGAAACAACTGTTTTAAAAGATGATAATTAATGAATGTAATAAAAAGGTAACTAAAATTAAGATTGGATTGGATAATTTGAAAATATTGATGACGAACTAATAATTGTCAAAGTGTTAGTATAAAATTAACCTTAAAGGATATTTGGGAAACAGGGAGCGAGGGAGGTATCTGTACATGTTTTCTTTATAGTTATCATTTTTAAGTGTAATTATGTAAAAAGTTAAGGGGCAGTATGCAAAACGTCTCCAGGGCTCAACTTTACTTGTTATTACTTGTTATTGGTTTAGTTTGTTGATAGGCATGGTGGTGACGAAGTTGTTATTAAAGCCACTGATTCCGGCTTCTGTCGTTCCTCAGTTTTCAAACCCTGGTCAATTCTTCAATATTAAACCGTCATTTAGAGTCTCTGCTGCTAAAATGGCGACTACCAGTGAAGCTGGGACCAAAACAACTCCTATCAGTACCAAAACCATTGATTCACATCTCCACATATGGGCTTCTCCCGAAGAGGTGAGTGTATTATGTACCGGTTCATAGACACAAAAGCCTCCTTTCAAAATGCTGACAAATTCTTGAATTTTATCAAGGCTGCAGATAAATATCCTTACTTTCCTGGCCAAGAACCCGCTTTACCAGGAAATGCCGATTTCTTGCTTCAGGTATGCTTCTTTTTATATTTTATGTTATTTGTCTTCTTATCTTATATGGGTGGGATTTCGTTGAATTAAAACTGCTTCGTTATTTACCGCTTCTTTTGGGCAGTTTCATGTGAAAATGATAAATATAATCTACGCGTCTGATTCGCCATAAAATTGTAACGAGGTTGGCTGATCATTTAATTTATTTTCCTCCCTAACATGCATGGTTGATCGAATCGTGTATGTGTGGCTGTAAGGTTGGGCTTCGTTGGATTCTCTGTTAATTTAAACGTAATTATGATGAAACTTTTGTCAGCTTTGATGACTTCACTCAGAACTGAATATCTTGTTGCAAGATGAAGATGTTTCAGGATGATAGTATTCTTATTGATAATTTTCTTTCATAAATTATTGTACAAGATTTGTCTTCCTTAAAATTCCTCAAGCATGAATTAAGCTGTCCAATGATTTTAGCAGCTAGTAAATATCTTTTGTGGTTGAGGTACTATAAATACTCAATTGGTGTGCCTTGAGTTGAACTTTTTTCCTTCACATTGTTGCACTGTTATCATTATATTCATTTTAGAAGTTTTCCTAAATACTTTGACTTGAAAGATGAGTAAATTCTTGTTAAATTCAATAATGGTTCCTGATCACATCTTCAAATTCTTTAAACATTTACATGATGGATAGAATGCTTATTGTCCTTTCGTTTTCTTTTTCTCCTTTTCCTTTTGGCACTACAGTGCATGGAAGAAGCTAGCGTGGATGGTGCACTCATTGTACAGCCTATTACTCATAAATTTGATCATTCATTGGTGACAAGGTCTGTTGAGATTCAGTTTTAGCAAAATGTTGAGTCTTCATTCTCTTTCCATGTGCAAGGAATCAACATTTAACAAAGCTGCATGGCTACATGAATATTGGGGTTCACAGGATTGAAGCATCTCACACTTATAGGGGAATTGATATGAGTGCAGTATATAGGTGATACAACTCACATAGGATCTAGCATCTCAAGTGATCAATCAGTTGTTCACCTTATGGGATGCATGGCTTATCAGCATAATACCCAATCTGGAGGTCTTTTCATTCATCTAAACTCCCATTTTTTTAATATTTAAAACTGAAGAATGAAGTTATCAGACTGGGTATATGGGTTCTGTTTGTTGCTTCTACGTTGTCAAAGTTATATTCAACCCTATAAATTGCCTTTCTATCACACTTTCCTGACCGTGAATTGCTGGTCAAAGGCAAGAGCATGATTAATTGACCTCAAAGATGAATATAGTTACTTATAGTTTTTCCTTCATCTGTTTGGTTCTGTTTATTGTCTTCACCATGGTATTGCATATGCCATTATTGTTGTTGACAGCGCCCTGAAGAAGTACCCATCCAAATTTGTTGGCTGTTGCCTGGCAAATCCTGCAGAAGATGGCAGTGGGATTAAGCAACTTGAACAGCTAGTTTTGAAGGTCTTTGATTGACTGTTCATTATCTCACAAGCCATAACCTTTTATTTTCTCAAAGAAATCATTCTGATGCAATCTCTTTTTGTGCTAGGATGGTTTCCGTGCTGTTCGTTTTAATCCATATTTGTGGGCACCTAGTCAGCAGGTATTAATGTTGGTGTAAAATTTGTTGATGCTGGTCATCATGGCGTGGTATTTTCAACTCAATTTTGTTTTATTGTGTTATATTCTTGAAACTTTTTGATATATAGAGTTTTAATGGACAGAAACTAGTTCAAGTTTTGGATTAAGCAAAACATTTGTCTTGATGTATCCCTTCCATGGAACTGATAAATGCAAAATGTTTCCTGGCCCAAACATATCTCCTGCAGCTAGTTGATTCTTTGTAGAGACAGCATATGCAATAAATTACCTGTTAAACTCTTATTTTGAAAATATCATTCTTAAAAGGGTAATGTACTGATATGGTTGTGTAGCTCTAATTGAACCGGTGAATGGAATTTTTCAACAATTTATTTAGTTAGCATATTTGTGTGACTTCCATCAAGTGATGGTTTCTGTTCCTAATGTTTTCAGTAGGTGTGTGGGGAGGAAAGAATGGTGATGATATATGCCATTTTGAATATTAATACACTTTCCACTTGTCTCCCAATGCTAGTATCCTAAGTGATATGGAAACTGACTTGTTACTACCATAACACCTCATGTATTAATTTTAATAAAATGGAGGGTGTAATCTTAATTTGTCAAGGTCATGTTCCATGTCACTTGGCATATAAGTTGGGAAGCATGGTGCTGCTGATGCCATTTTCTCATTAATTTATGTAGATGACAAATGAAATTGGGAAGGCAATGTTTTCTAAAGCAGGAGAACTTGGAGTGCCAGTGGGTTTCTTGTGTATGAAGGTATACAGATCTTCCCTTACTCTATTTTAACTAAAAAGGAAAAAGAGAAAAAGTGAATTACTTGATGTTTGGCTTGATAACACATCCTGAACGTCTTTATATGGGAGTGTAAAGTATGCTAATAAGATATTAGTAGCCTGGATTAAATTTATGTGTAGACACACTTGATAAATGCATGATTAGTTATAAAGATGAAAGGTTGGGTTTTTCTAATAATACAATGGAATTCTTCAGGGTCTCAATCTTCACATCACAGAAATTGAGGAACTGTGTACTGAATTTCCTTCAACACCAGTATTACTCGATCATTTGGCTTTCTGCAAACCACCAATGTGAGCTCTCATTATTCAACTTTGTTAGAGAAGCATGTTAACATTTACCTGTGCAAATGATAACACTTCCATACGAGTCATCTTGCAGAAACGATGAGGAAAGTCTAACCTTTTCCAATCTCTTAAGGCTATCCAGGTTCCCACAGGTACAGCACCCGGTATGACTCACTGCTTGCTCTGTCAAAAAGTAAAGAATCTATGATGTCAATTTTGATGTGTAAAATTTTTTATAGGTATATGTCAAATTCAGTGCTCTGTTTAGGGTGTCAAGATTGCCATTCCCCTACGAGGATCTATCTGCTCTTCTCTCCCAAGTAGTCTCCAGCTTTGGCGCCAACCGTGTCATGTGGGGAAGGTAATCACTTACCCTTTCGTTTATTCTTTCTAACGACAGAAGGTATTTACGTAATTCAAAGAAGTGGGCAGGGAAAATGTGAAGAAAAACATTGGCTGGTGATTTTTCAACCTTTTTTCTTTTTTTTTAAACAGTGATTTTCCATACATTGTTCCTGAATGTGGTTATAAAGGAGGAAAAGAAGCAGTGTCTATCATTGCCAATCGAGTACCTTTGCCATCTTCCGACTTGGAGTGGATCATGGGTGGAACAATCATGCAGCTTTTCCAAGGCCAGTGGGTTTGCTGAAACAGTATCCTCAGACGTAATTTATCGTGTTGAGAATATAATATCAGTACTATAGCAACAAACATCTTTGTTTAGTGTTCAATACTAAATGCTTAAACGTCCAAGATACTACAAGTTTCTTCATACGTAATTTCGAGTTTTGGCATTTGAAATTGGGAGCTTATTGATTGATCTTCCTGTCTGGCTTTTACAAGTGTTACAAAAGAACCTCAAAAATTGCTTAAAAAGTTCACACAAGTATACGCGGCCTAAACTGAAGGGACCGACTCCATTTTAAAACTGAATCAGTTAAGCGCAGCTAAGAACACTGCATTTTCTAAATAATTCTATAAAGCAATAATCTTGACTCAGAGAACTTGTTAGTCTGTACAAAAAGACCTAAGTCAAAGCAAGGATTCCTTGACCAGGCGTTCTACATGTATCACTAAGAAAATTTATGGAAAAAAAAACCTCTTATCAGAACCTATACAACCGGCTGGCTATAAATGGGAAATTCGCAATAATTGCGAAAATCGTAAGGTGCTAATCCTCTAATCGTTGGATTTCACCCATCATTATGCGATTGCTTGTGACTTTAAAGCCAAGGAGAGCTGGATCAATCTGCCTCCCCTTCTTTCCTTTCTTTTTGCCACTTCGACTGCCTTGTGTTCCATCCGATTCTGTCGTCCCCACAGTTGCATGGAATTCTGGCACAACAGTTTTCTTGGTAGCAGTACTCTTCAACATGTATATGAATGATGGCTCCGATACATCGGAATCACTGCATGATGAAGTACGTTTATGCAGCTCTTTCTTCCTAGAAGTCGTGTCTGGACCCTGGGACACCGCATTACCCCCTGGATCCTGCCTTCCTGAAATTTTCAAATATGCTCTCATTATTAGCAAGATTTCTAGTGTAAACTACTTTCAGACTCACAAACTGCCCCTCTTCTCACACAACAGAACGGAAGCAGATCCTCTACCATTGCTTCAAGCAAAAGTACTGACCACAGGGTACCATGAAAAGTGATATGCAGAAGAAAATCATGAAGGAACTATGTTGAAAATCACCACCAACACCCTCCCCCTCTGTCCCTTAAAAAAATAATAAATAAAGCAATTTTAAGGATATCATACCATCAGCAGAGCTCAAAGAAATTTTCCCTCTGACTACTGGATTAGAGTTCAGGTCATACAATCCTTCCTGGGATGATAAAACATGTGAGGCAGGTGGGCGTCTCAGCAAGACATGTTCTTGAATCCTGGATGCAACAGGCAACCTATTAAGAGGAGCTCAAGGTAATAAATACCTTATAAACTATCAAATGCAAAAATCTGCTGTTAATCATATGATCTGTCTGTAGTATAAACAATAACCGATATATAAATGCATGAACAGGGGCATTATGGTTGCCATTTGAACATCTAAAGAGGAGGGAACGAGCATCCTAAAGAAGGTGCACTTTATTCACTGACATCCTAAATGATGGGTATGAAAGAATAATTCACATAAGACATCTTGGGTCAAACCATGATGGTTACTAGTATTGCCAGTGATAAATTCAGAAAAATATCATAAATACCAAAAAAAAAGAAGCTTACTGATCCTTGGCAAAATTTTCAGTAAACAAATCATAAAAACCAGCATCACTACCTGAAAAAACAAACAGAAGATGTCAATATGACTTGTACAAAATTCAAGGCTTACAAAATAGCAGAGTGCAAATTACCAGCAACTTGTGAAGGATGTCTGTTAAGCACATTACTCGCAATCTCCACCCGATCTAGAGCAGCCAACCCTGCTTGCTTTGCTATGCCATCTTGCACCTCAAAAACAGAACCTTTTGTCATATCTTCACTTTTGGATCCATGCTTCCTACCCTCCATCTCTGAAAACTCTTTGGTCACAGATGACTGACGGATAACGTTAGGATCTTTGTAAATTGCCTGAGCACCCTCGTTGATGTCTGAGAAGAGCAACTCCCCCTCAGAAAATGCCCCTGATTCAAATCTATGTCGTAGTTTTTCATTGCTTTCAAAACTGCCAGCCTGCTTGTCAGCTACATTAGATTGACGTGGTTCAGATGAACTAGAACCAAAAGATACTACTTCAAATGAGTTGTTAGGACCTGCTTCTCGGTCTGGAAGAATATTAAATGGGTGATTGGAAGAGGATGATTCTGAATAGACACCAGAGGGTGACCTCTTCCCAAGAGATACTCCATTTGTATTCACGTCCAATGACTCGGAAGGGTGATGTTTCTTATGGAGTAATTCCATCAACAATTGCCTTGACTTGTCATCATGGGATCCATCTGACATCCACAAACTCAGATCTCCGGAGGTCATTTTGACTTCCGGGTCCCTTCTCTCTCGCTCAGCATTAATACGCAACTGTTGCATTCGAGATTCCATCCACTCATTTGCCAGATGCCCATTGCTCTCAGGCCCATGACCCTCTATTGCATCCAAGTGTGAAACATTGGACTGGATAGCAACAAAAGGGTGGTGAAGATTATGGGGATGGATGCCAGCAGAAAATGTGCCCACTTGACCACCAGATTGACTATGGGTGTTCAATACCTGTATATCCAGACCATGAGGATTAGGCATAGCATTAACAGTTTCCAGATTCCTCCTTGAAGCACCAGCAGGCAAAGACATTGACCGCTCGAATGGCAGTGAGCCAGGCTCAAAAATCCCTTGCCTGAGTTGCTCTCGCAATGAAACATTTCGCTCAAGGTTAACCAGCAACTTGTCATGAGGTGGCCTCTGCTGCTGCTGGTAAATATCTAGAGGGCTAAACCCCGAAGAGCGCACACCAGAAAGAGTCCGAAGCAACTGATCAGATTCATCAGCTTGCCACAGAGGGTCAATATGCCTATCTTCCAGCAGATTGGGTTGCTGCCTTATTCCCAGTGATAATTGTCTTGCCTGCATCTGCTCTTGAAGATGAATCTGATGCTCCAAAGCTTGCATTTGTCCATGTGTTGATCGTGACATTACCTCCATTAAATCTCTTTGATGCTCTTGCTGTGGTGCCCGACCAAACTTCATTTGAATAAGCTGATCTATAGATGGAACAAAATGTTTTTGAGGATGCTGAGACCGTTGTTGCAGCTCATGTAGAAGGCGGTGCTCTAATAAAGCCTGATCAAGCACATTGTTAGGATCAATATGTGCCTGTGCAAGGCTAGGATCAGGCATTTGACTATGCATCAACTGCTCACGAAGCACCTGTTGAGCTTGAGATTGCTGTCGCTCCAACAAAAGCTTTTGTTGATGATACTGCTGCTGTTGCCGCAGCTGATGATGTTGAAGCTGAAGCTGCTGCTGCTGCTGCATGTGAAGTGTCAAAATATGTTCCAATTCTGCAGCAGAATGGTTTGCCAACTGCCGTTGGTGAATCACATCCTGACTTGGCACTTGTTCTAGAACTGATTCATTCAGGTGTGCATGAGGGGAAAACAAATTCTGCTGTTGGCGCCGCTGATGCTGCAGATGTTCTGACAATAGTTGCTCTGCGAGATCAAAATGGTTTTTTTCCTGTTCCATGCGTCGCATATGGTGAGCAGCCATGGGATTTTGATGCACATTAGGGTCAGCAAGTGTATTTTTCCGGTAAACATCTGACCACGTCTCAGCAGCAAGAGCTGGATCAGCCATGGCATTGAATGGGGCAGGCCTTCCCATACTGGGAAGCACATTGGTAGGCCTTGTTTGATTGGCTTCAAGCTCGGACCACAGCAAGCCAAAAGGGTGCAATTTGTTATCATTATCATTTGAAATAGGCCGGGGAAGAGGGTCGTGAAAGCTCCCAGAAGATTTCCGACAACCAGCATTTTCAAATCTTCCTGGAAACAAAATTTCCACACATACACAATCAACTATTAGTATAATGTCTACAGCAAAGGACAGCAATCCAAAAGCTATCAACAAAAATGCCAACCTTCATCTTGTGCGACAAGATCTTGAATTCTTTGACCCTCAGAATGACGCAGTTGTAAAGGAGCTTCAGGCTCTGATAATCTTGTCTGAAGATGCTGAGCTGAGAGTCCATCAAACTCAGACAATGACTGGAACATGTCATTAGTAGTAGCAGAACTGGAAGTGACAGGTAAAGTAGCCTCCATACTTACTCCCGGAGCACTGAATTGCTCCAAATCAGAATTTGGATCATTAGCACAGATGTTCATGTCTTTAGCTCTCAAATGAGGCATCACCTCACCCAAATCTTGGAATGGAGTTCCTTCTGGAGCATCGGCCAGTCGAACTGGCAAGTCAATCCCAAAAAAACCTTGCTCAAACCATGAAATGATGTCAGCACCAAGAAATGGTCCTTGAGTTGACCCTTGAGGATCAAGGTACAACAAAATTAGTTGCTCAGGTGGGGTAACCCTTTCTAAGTCTTTCATGGTAGCATCTCTCCCCAGCTGCTGCACATTGCTACCCTGTTTTTGCTCAGAAGAGGTTGTAACCAACAGAGAGCTTGAATCATCAGGAAGCTTGGATCTGATGTCAAAAGAAGCAGCAGACTCAATGTTATCTAGCTGATGATAGTTAGTAAAAGCAGACTCTGGCATTTGCCAATTTTCCCCAATATTATGACCAGCAGGATCATTATCTCCGGCACTGTTGACACCATTGCTTTTTGAAAGAGTTGAGGCTTTTCCATCCGAGTCCAATCCAAGATTCTTTGCAGTAACTTTAAGTTCTTCATGATTAACCTCTCTTTCTGAAAAAAAAATATACATTCAATTGCTTCCAAACATAAAACAGGTGCAATTAACCTTATTCCTAGTTTGAAAGATGCAACTCAATGTTCAAAAACTGCACCAAACAAATATTACTCACCGTGCAACACATTCAGATGTGAACTGCAATTCCTCAGGTTACGATTGTCATCAAATTGATAAGCATCAACATTTTCAGCTTCTTGGACAGTCTCAACAATCTCCTCGGGAAGAATTGAGTGGACATCACCCTGTTTTCCCTCAGTGGATTCCAATTCTTCAGAACCTACACAAGGATGGTAAACTCAGCTAATAGAGTAGTAAAAGCACAAAGAAATCTTAGCGTGTTCAAAATATTGAAATACCTGAAATATAGTCATTTGATTTCCCCTGTCTGAATGAATTGTGTACCACCCCACTACTGGTAATCTTTCCCTTCCATATATTGCCAAGGACAGCCTATTAACATCCAATGAACCCAAATTTGAGGAAGAAAACGACTTAATCAAATAAGGGGAAAAAATGATTTTGATAAAATAGGGGCATCACAGACTAGTAATGCTTAGATTTTACCTCCTCTTCAGGGTCAGGAGTAACAAATGCCAATGGTTCAATAAATTCTGCTTGTGCTATAGGTGACAATTCCTCCATCCCATTAGGCATGGTAGCAAAGGATGGATCAAACTTTTGCCCACGATAAATGTCAAGAAGCTTAGCCCTTGGGTAGCAAAAGATATCAGCCGAGAGGCTCGGTTTCCCTGGGACACTTTCACTTTGGAAAGAACCAATGGTACCAGCCAATGAGGACTGCCCAATAACATTTGCTCTTCCTCGTCCAATAGAGAATCCCAACTTTGAACTCTCTACCCGTCCTCTTTCAAGTCCAAATCCAGATGCAGCACGGTAAGAAGATGAACCACCAGAATGAACCTCCATTCTGTGGCGTGGTCTCCATTTATCACGAGAATCTGAATCATGCTCAGAAGCTGACCGGTTGCTACTTACAAAAGATTGAGCATCGCTGTGAGCATCTTCCTTCTCCTTCTCCACATCTAGCCTCTTTTCAGTTCGGGATTCCTTCTCTTTGTCTTCAGGACCCCACCTAGATGACCATTTGCTATCACGCCGTATATTACCATCATGCCACCTATCAGAAGAAGTTAAAGCTCTGCTGTCAATTGAGTCTCTTGCTGGCACATTGTCAATGCGGCGATCTGCTTTCCTGCGATCTCGTCTACTACCAAGTAAGCCAGTTTCTCTTTCCTCCTCATGCCAGCGGCGACTACTTTCATTATCAGCAAGACTCCTCCTCCAATCTTTCTTTTCCTCTGATCCTTCCAATCGCCAGCTATCCTTCTGGTTAAGATCAGCAGAGTTTCCAAGAGAGACAGAGGTTGGAGCACGCACATCCTGCCATACATGAAAAAAAAATTGACATTAAGAGTTCCATCAATAAGTAGTGTCTCCTAACAGCAACTGAAGCACATTTCAAACTTATACTCAAAAGTTGACCGATTTCGGCACTGAAGTCTAGCAGTTTATGATGCAAAAAGTTTCCAAATAAATTTCAACATTATCCTATAGTCTAAATTTATCTAGGGCTGGTGAAATTATAAAACAATGCAGAGCAAAAGGCATTATAAAATGAGCTCCATTTGATCAGCTGCATAAACCATTATTCTTATAGTCCTTAGGTTATGAACCAACATTGTGTGTAAATGTGAAAGGTTGGTACTCACCATACAAACAGAAGAGACTGACAGATTACTATAAACAAAAAGCTAAGAGAAAAAAAAACACAAAGAGAGAACTGGCATTGAGGTTCAGTAGCGTGTGATGGCCTCCCTTGCAAGTGACCCATCAAGTAATTCTAACAGGAGGAGATAGTGCCTGACAGATTTTATCTTTCTAACAAATCAAAGAAGAATCTATTTTGACAAATAAAATGCATCAAATTCATATCTAACAATAACCATTTTACCAAATACCATTAAAAGAATAAAAAAAATGAGGTTTTTTTTTAAAAAATTTTTCTAATCATTATAGATTTCTTTGTCCTTAATTGGGGAAAAATAAAAAAAGACAACAAAATATTAGGAAGATTAACTGCATTACCATTCTAAAAAAGCAGTAACTACATAGAACAGCAACATCACTGATTCTAAATTAGAAAAGTTCCTTTCTAGCACATTGAAAAGCTATGTGTAAGTGAGTCTGTATCTTGAAAATCAAACATGAAAAGGAAAAAGAAAATAACAAAGAAGCTTACACCTTAAAATTTCCCCCACACAAGCCCCACTTTCTCTCCTAGATTTAAGACATTTCAGCTCACTGAAATTTTGTGGTCTACTCCCTTACCTAACTTAAAGAAAATGGAAAAATAATAAAAACTAAAAAGGAAAAAAAAACTCTCCTTAACAACTGTTCTTACCATCCAAGTGTCAAAAAACTCTCTTAACAACTATTCTTACCATCCAAGAGTCAGTTACTAGAAAGAGTAAACAAGAAATAATCTCAGATTCTCAAGTTAAAAAAGGATTTTAATGTAACAAATATCACTGGTGGTAAGAACGAGGTGAAGCCTCTCCATTTCTCCCAGGGAGGCAAAAAAAATGCATTTTTTTTTACAGCCTCTAAGCATTTTCAAAACTAACATGCAAGCATAATCAGGTTAACTCGGACACTTGAAGATACAGATAATCCATATATTAACAAACAAGTCCAGGAAACAACAATGAATGTCATAAGCTACAAGATGATAACCCAAGTATCAAATATCAATGTAAAAACCCGGAGATATCCAGTAAGCATTAATGTGAAGTAAGAATATCAAGCATGTGAATGACTCTATTACCTCACACATATGCCTGCAAACTAATCAAAGTGCAATTTTTGTTTTTCACTGCCCATATACAACCCTTATGACATCAGAGCATACGCACATTTTCTCAGCACCAAAACAAGTGAAATATTCACATGAGATCTGATTGGAGAAAAAGGGGTTGGAAATATATCTTCTGCCCATAGACTACCACTGATTTTGAACAAGTTTATACAGTGCAGTTACAATGAGAAAGACAGTGTAATTTAAGAAACATAAACAAACTTGCATGAAAATGTGTTTCATCCAGTTTACTGATAGTTTATGGTGCCAATATGCCAGCTGTAGAAGATGGGGTTGATAAAGTAGTGCCTGATAAGTTATGATAGATTCTAGCCAAAAATTAGAGTGTACCACCTTACTCTCACTTGGTTTGGCATAAAGCCACTGGGGAGACAACGGTATGCTGTTTTCTGATGCCAATTGATCTGCAATTAATCAATCAATCGTATAACTGACAAAGCATTAGACAACTCACTGACACACAAGATAAAACTATTAAGCAGACAAGGCCGCATTTTTCCACCTTTTGTCTCATCAACTGATCCCAGATGAACCTTATCCTCATTTCTCGCATACCCTGTCATAATATTCGACAATTAAACTAAACATTCGAAGCTATCTATATTGCCATCATGAAGCGAACAAATACCTCACATAAAAAAAAAGAAGAAGGAAAAAACTTGCATATCCAATAGAGTTTTTCACTGAAATTAAAATATTAAAGTCCACAATGCTCGGTTGGACTATAAAGAACACATTATCACAATAAATCTCACTCGAACACGCGACAGAATATCAAGAAAGCGATCAATCGTACAAATATGAAAACCCTAATTAACGAGGTGATAAATGCTGGTGAGTTCAGATCAGTAAATAACAATAACCTCCATTGACTCCATATCATTCGATAGTCGATATGCGAAAATTAAAATTCATACCTTCGGGAGTCCAAGGATGATCGGACGGTTTAGAGGAGAGGAGATTGTCAGAAAGATCGAACTTGCCTTCAGCCATCGGACGGTGGCGAAGTAACAGAGTTATAACTAACAAAAGAAAGATAAGATCGAAAACGAGGAACAGATAACGCAAAGTGATTGGAGTAACAACAAAAGTCACAAACAAAGCTTCTGTAAAAGAGAACAGCAGCAGCAACCACCACCAAAGATAATAAGAACGAGAGACCTGATTTAATCCGGAGTGTTTTTTTTTAATTTATTTATTTTTAAGGTGGTTGCTATTAGGAGTTTCGGAGATCATGGCGTTTCGAAAACGTTTCGTAGAAAATAGCCTGTGTGTCAAAGAGAGGAAGAGAGAGACGGAGGAGGATATATGAAAATGAAACGAAGAAGGGATGGGAAGGGAAGGGAAGAATAAAAGAGGGCTTGGGTGATCAGAACAGCGAAATCTACTACTCAACTTGCATCATCAAATTCTACCCTTGCATTTGCAGTAGCTTGCTTTCCTTTGCTTGCTTTTAAATAAATTGCCCTTGCCCTTGTTGTTTGTGTAGTGCGTTTCTCTCTCTCTCTCTCTGTATGAATAAATTTATTATTAAGAATTTTATATGTACTTTTACACTTTTAATTAATTTATTTATTAGATTATATATATATTTTTAGAATTAAAATAATAAATTTTATTTTATTTTTTATTCAGAGGAGGATCTTCTTGAACTTTTAGTCTCCAACTAGGCATGTCTTATGATTATTCATTCATTCGAAAAGAATGCTATAGTGTAGTTGAACAAATTAAAGAAAATTAAGGATTCCAAGGTATTTTAGATAAAAAGAACATTACACTTTTCACAAATTTCGAATAAAGTAAATATATTTTTTCATTAGATGCTTTTTTAGTGTAGATTGTTTGTTTAGGGAAAACAAAATAGTAATTCCCGAAAATAGACCTGCCCGTAATAATATTGATTATTCACAATGAGAAACGGGCCACAATACGAGCCGGCCCATTACACGGTCTCAGTTCAATTAATGGGTGTAGCAAGCATACCATACCATTGTTGTGGTTCAAGCAATAGTGACGACGCCACACAAACAACCCCAAGCGGCGAAGGATTTTTAACCAAAATAATAATCCGTCACAATTTTCTTGAAAGTTATTAATTTCAAATATAAACAAAAAATAAACTTGAAATTCGGGCCATTGCTAAATTTCATTTTCATTTTTAATTATTATCGGGTATATTATTTATTGCAAAACAGGAAAAACAGAAACCCAAAAACAAATAAGCAAATGGAGAATCTGAACACCTTAATTGAAATTACAAGCACCCAAAACGAGAAATTAAACAAAAAAAACCAACCCACCAACACGCTTAATGACTTAATCCTGAGCCCGCACTTGTCGAGCCATCAACAACCCCTCCCAGCAGCAGCAGGCCCCTTCTTCATCCGTCTCAACCTCTCACACAAAAAGGCCTTCTCCAGCTGCTCAACCCTCTGCGATAACGAGCTCAACATCTTAGTCTGCATTTCATTCCTCTCAAACAGCTGGGCCATCAAATCCATCATTTTCTCGTTATCTTCCATCATCCTCTCCAGCAGCTCTCTGTTCCTCGTATTCTCCTCTCCTGGCCCCCTGTTTTCTCTCACATTCACTTCCTTCTTTTCAGCGCCGTCAACTTTAATATCATTGTTTTCTCGCTTCGGCGACGAATTATCATCTTCTTCGCATGCCTCCATCAAGCTTTCGGGACTAGCCGAGGAATCGGCCTGACTCTCAGTTTGACTAGTTCCCACGCTCTCTTCGGGACAATCATTCACCGTTAGCATTGCAGAATCCTTGGCAACCTCTCGTTCCTTTCCGTCGTCGATTTGACTTTTGACAGTTTCTTTATCTTCCAAGACATCATGATTTTTGACAATTCCTTTATCTTCCACGGCTTCAAATTCATCTGTCATTGAATCATCACGATTTTCATCATCCGCCGCACACTCCTCCTCGATCGTCTGATTCTGCTCAACAGCTTCCTCGACCTTTTCTGCACTATCAACAGTATCATCTTCTAAAATTTGATCATTCTTATCATTAGAAGAAACGACAGCGTCCAGAAATTCCTGCAACGCTATTGCTTTTTTAATGACCGCCTTTCTGCAATCCCTAACTCCAGAATCGATACCTCTAACAGAATCCAATCTGTATAGCAAATTCATTAACATCTCATTAATTTTTAATCTCTCTTTCGAATCTCTCCCGATCAAATCAATAATCTGATTCTTCGAAATACTCTTCTCGATTTCTTCCACTTCGCTTCTTATGTCCGCGATCTTCCTCACACTTTTCCTCACTAGGAATCCTCTGAACACCTTCTGTATCTTCACCGCGGAATCGGATCTGCCCGGACGTTGCTCCGACCCGATGAAGTGGATCGATATCTCTCTGACGCTCGGCAAGTGGTGAGAACGAGGGCGAATATGAGACGGTAAATTCCAGTAGCTCCTGCCGTCAAATGGACTATCCATTCTCTCGTCGAAAAACAAGTAATTTTCTGAATTCCCTTCACCTGACTTCGTGCTTGCGTTTTCGTTGAGTTATTGATACTGGAAGTGCCAGTTTGGGGAGATATATGGAAGTTTTGTTTTGCTTTTTCTTGAAAGTTCTAGTAGTTTCAGGAGGGAAGATATTTTGAGGATTCGGGGTCTGGCCGTTTAGGTTCTAGATTTTTGCAGATTCTTCTTTAATTTTTGGAGCCCGGCGGCAACTGTTAGGGTAATTTGGATAGCGTGGTGCTGCACCCCAAGTCCTTAAGGTGTTTCTTTTGCTTATGGTCTGACACCTGGATTTGACATCTCATTTAGCATTCTACCTTTCCGAATTTCCACACTTCTTCTTAAATTTTTTAATGATTATTTTTTTTGAAAAAATTTCTGAAAGTTTTATGTTACAAGCTATTGTCAAAAATTGTTTTAAATAAATTAACGGCAAGTATTAATTACTTGTTATAATTTACAATACACTTTTAAGATATAAATTGTGGGTTAATATTATTGAACAATTTGGAATAATAATAATAATATAAATATAAATATTGTGAAATTCAAATATTGTTTCTCAATTCATGTGCAATTTTATAATATTGTTGATGGGGTTAGAGATTCAAATTTAGTATATCCCAAAGTCAATTATAGACAATACATACATATGTATGTGTCTGTTCTATCTAAAATAGGAAAAAGGTGGTCTCGCTCAGACTGTTCAATAATCTCCAAGCCCCAACCGCTCAAGCCACTTAATGGCATGGTCTGTTAATGGCTTCATTCTTTATCCATTATTTGCTACTTACATATATATGAAGACAAACAAAGCATTAAAATCCCTATTTGCTATATCAGTTTATGCTGGTATTGTCCTTTTGCATGCTTCGAACTTGGTACCCATTATTCCCCTAAGAGCCGACTCTGCTTTTCATTTGTTTGTCTTCTTTGCTTGTGGACGCTTGCTGTTGCCACTCTCTTTCTTGTAACGAATTTTGCATACCACATTAGTCTCTACCTGAAATTACCCATGTATAATGGAAACACTATTAATTGCCTACAACAGGGCTGCAATTTGGAACTCAATTCAAATACTCGAGAAAGATGGGATTACCTTGCTTTGAAGGGTTTTATCCAGTACATTGGCACAAAAATACGTGGGATTGACTCTAAATTCATGCATGACCCAAGAGCTTTTTATCCCATTTGGCGCCTTTCCCTCGAAATAGATCAAAATTTTCTTGAATCCAACAATGGTTTTGCCATGCAGGATTGGCTTATCCCGACCAGTAGTCTTCCAATAACCACTCTTTGTCCGTCTTTTCTGTCGTTGTGAGTTGCGTAGAGAAGTGAAGAAATACGCCTCATCAGGTTTCCCAAACGTGAATTCCCCTGTACATCTCAAAATTAGCCTCATTTGAGATAAAAAAAGAAAAAAGGTTCTCACTTTGTATGAAAATTTTGAGTAAAATCTTCGAAACAAACAGGGAAGAAACAACTTACTGATGGGAACTTGATGAGGATCATGATTGTACAAATCAAATTCTCTGATGATATTGGCAGGAAGCTGTTTCCCCAATATCTTATCGACAAGGTAACACATAATTAGCTCTTTAGCATGCGGCGAAAAGCGATATCCTGGAGGTAAATTAGAAAATTTATCTTGATTACTTCCAGAAACCACTGAACGAGCTAACAGATTACTCTCACCCGTAGCTGTGGAAGTATGCAGTGAGGAGGAGATGAACATGTCTAGAGCTGCGATGAACACAAGACGGTTAGTGTCTACTTGCTGTCTTGAAGTTGTGGTCGACAAAACTCTGTTTTCCTTATATACAGTAGGAAACTCTTTGTCTTAAGTTTTTCTCGACGAATCCTATTCTTAATGGGACTGACTATGTTTAGTTGCCTGAACTGACAATCCTAGTAATACTAATAATCCGTTTTTCTCAAGGATTCTGATTTCAGGGTAACCAAAATAAAGAAACCGACTACTTTGATCCCGCTCTACGAGGAAAGTTCCCTATTTAGTAAGGAATTAATCGTATGGGAATTGTATATCAAATAGGGTCCCGAGCTTAGTTAAATTGTTTTAAATTTTATATTTATTTTTAAATTAGATAAATTTAAGTTAAAAGAATGTCTTAAATAGAATTAATTTAATATATTTATATAATAATATGATAGAATTATTTAATTAATAAAAAATTATTTTTATTAATAAAAATTTAAAAAAATAAAATAAATAATTTTAATATTAATAATAGTGTGAACGAATTTAAAATGTAAAAGTTTCACTCAAAATTAGTAGGGGTTGAAAGGATTTTATTTTCAATTATGTATTATTTAAAATTTAAGAAAAATCTAATTGCAACCAGCCTGCAATCCAAGCTTTGAACAGTGTTTTTTTAAATATCCGTTAATTATGATTAATTAATGAATAGTGTTATTAACAATAGTTAATGAATAGTGGCTTCAACTTTTATTCCCATTATTTTACATCTTGCTAACAAGAAATAAAAACAAATAATTCTGAATTTTTTTTAATTGTTTTGCAAATCTGAAGGTTAGGAACTTAATCGATGTTCAAAGTTTGAATGTGCCAAATTGAAATGGAAAATCGAGTTGAAATAGAAAATTCTTATTTCCGTTTTGCTATAGTCTAATTACAGAAATTCAATGATTCTTACATTAAGAAACAAAAAAAACTACTACATCAATCCCGATTTCTTGCATAGAAGCTGAATCAGTCAAAGTCCATCCTCTCCTAGCGACTGCTTCTTTATTTTGCAAACAACATAATTCACCATCTGCAAAAACAGCAGGGAAAAATAAGTTAAGTAAGTTAGCAGACAATATTCCTGGTTAAAACTCCAATCGAAAACAGCAGGGATGAGATTTACTTTTGTAAATACCTTGAATTCGAGTTTGTCATTCAGTTGATCCGTAGGAATTAAACCAGGATTGACTCTAAATTCACTCATACTCCAAAGACTTTTTTTCCCTGTTGGAACTTCTCCCCAGAAGAATGCCCAATTTTTCTTAAACCCCACCATAATTTTCTCTTCTTTGTCAGAAAAGACTGGCACATCACCGCCGTTGGCTTCCCAATAACCACCCTTGGTAACCACTCTTGCCACGGAGCCCTTTGCACATTTATGTTCCAAGCACGCGTAAAAATAAGCTTCATTCGGTTTGCAATTCTCGTCTAGATTCCAAAAGAAAGAAAATACTACCATTAGAACAAAACACCAATACAAATGAAACAAGTAAATACAAGACCCGTCTTACCGAACGTGTGTTTGTTAGGATCAAAATCTGACAATTTCATATCTTTAATCGGATGTGGAGGAACGGGTTTCCCCAAGATCTTGCTATGAAGATAGGGTTTGATTAGTTCATGCTCAGAAGGCCAGAAACGATACCCAAGTGGCAATCCATGCGGTAAATCACGATTACGTTCACGTTCTTGCATTCTTGCATTAAAGGATCGCAATACTTTTTGTTTTTGTTCTTCCAATATTTTGCTCTTCTTCTCTTCGTCGGACGAATGGTTGAATTCTTTTAACGATTTCTCTTCATCGGACGAACGGTTGCATTCTTTCAACGTCTTCTCTTCATCGGACGAAGTACGGTTATATTCTTTCAACGCGTTCTCTTCATTGGACGACCGATTGTATTCTTTCAGCGTCCTCCCTTTAATCTTGTTTCCTTTGATCTTCATATTCGCATTTCTATCAGCTGGAGTTGGGATGTTCTGGGTGTTGCATTGCCGGGTAGAAGAAGACGAAGCCATGTGCTGACTGCTGAGTGCTGCCTTGCTTAGAAGGTGTTTGTGAGAATGAGTACGAGAAATTTATAGACGGATGCAATTGTCCCTATCGTAGAAGAAAACTTACTAAATTAACGGTTCGTTTGCGCGCAAACTCCTCACAAAAATGACTTCTTTCCCTACTCGGAATCGGATTCCGTTTTGTATAGGTCAAGAATCGGGAATCCTCCCTGGACGAGGATTTCCTAATTTATTCTTTTATTGATTTCTAATCCGACTTGTCGGCTGATCCCCACTATAATAACGGATATTTGTTGAGATGGGCCGGGTTTTGGATATTGGATCGGACCATTTCCTTTATAGACTTGGAAGGAAGTTGGGCCCATTTTCAGTCCAAAGCCTAACTACGTAAGAAATGGTAATTCTTCAAAAGGTATTATTATTTTATATTATTATTAATGTGATAATTACGTAACAACAATTAATTGAAATTATTTTATGTAAATTATGAAATAATAATTAAGGCAAATTTAAAACAGGAAAAAAATTACCTTTGTGGAATTATCCAATAAAATTTTAATTATTTTAAATTCTATCATTTACGATAATTAATGAACGCATAGAGTAAAATTTTATTGTTGTAACCTATGTCTCACAAAAGACTTTTTCTTTAAAATTATGGAGATAAAACATTTGAAGTCATTGATTATTGTGTCATAGAAATGTTGTATTTCAAGTATAAGTGAAAAAGTGTCAATAAATTTGATTTCTAAGTGAAAAGTTAGTATTAATCAACTATTTAATTGTTTCAATTTTATGAGTTAAACAAAGTTACTCTAAATGTCAAATATAGTACACTTCTATGATAAATTAAATAGATGACAAGACTCGATCACTTTATAGTATCGTGTCGAGTTAGAATTTTTACATGATCGTTTTACAATATCATATCGAGTTAAGATTTTTACTTTTTAACTCGATTATTAAATAGATCAGATTTATATTAGCTTATAGTTCAGATTATTAAATACAATATAATATGAAAACATATACAATAACTCAAATAGTCACCTCGATTACAATTAGTCAAGAAAAAATAAAACAGTTGCCACTTTTGATTATAATTAATGGGGAATAAATCTCATGGACTATTTCAATAATTTTTTTTTAATAATTATTTTTTTCTTACATCTATGTATACATGGACTAAAATTTATGAGATTTTCTAGCATTTTAGGCATTATATAATAATATTTAATAATCAACCCTATTTAGGTTGTACATATGTGATTCACAGTCATTAGACATGCGATAAATGTTTTAGTCCCTTGTTCGTTTACTTGCTAATAACTATTGAAAGTTTGGGATTACACATAAGACAATAATAATTAAGTGGACTGTGTCTAACAACTTGCATGGATTAAGCTTAAGTTTACTTCAATAATTTCATTTGACCATTTTAATCTTCCTTTTTTTATGCCATGTTTATGGTATATTTCCTATACAAAACCTACCATTCTCTAATTCTCTTCATCTTCTACCAAGTATACAAAGTAACTAACAGTTGACTAAGTATTGTAATCGTGTTTGATATCTTAAATGGCTGCTGAGAAGCATCTTCTTTTGTTACAATTGATTCATGGCGGCTCTGTGTTTTCTTAACTCTACAGATTCAACGTTTAATGGACGGATTGCTGCGCATGCAGCATTTTATGGTGACAGGGGGTGGCAACGAAACCATGCCCGAGCAGCCACTGATTAACGATTTCAGGATCCTAATCAGGTAGTTTTTTTTTATGCTCAACAACTTCTGTTGGGGTCAGTGCAGAAGGAGCTTGTGGCCATGGCTATCTGTTTAAACAAGAGCCCTAAGCACGACTCTTTTCAATAATGGCCAAACTTGACGATCCTGTTATCAAATCGTGTGCCTAATGGTGCATGAATGGTACCGGCCCGTCCGTAACCGCGACAAACTTCTGCACCCCGAAATTACAGTAAACCTGAAGAAAATTGGTGCAATCTACCTCTGCAACATTTTGATTCATCAAAACCTATGTTTCAAAAGGCTGCAAAGGATGCAGCTGGCATTGTTCCTGTCTTGTATCGAAGAGTTATGAGTCTTAAATCTGGAGGGATCAAGTCCGGAGTTGAGGGGAATCCGTATTGACTGTCGTTCTAGTGTACAATGCAATGTTTGGGGTGTTAGAGATGTGATCAGGATTGCGGCGGATCAGACTTCGGGGCAGATGCTATCAAATTTGCATGCATTTGTACCTATTAAAATAATTTAATATCAAATTCATAATGGATACCGGTTTAAATTGGTATTTAATATTTACTAAATTTGTTGACAACTGTGACGTTTTAATTTTTTTAAAATTTTTAATAATATTTATGTTATTATTAAATTAAAATTATGTCTACCAGACAAGAACTTTCCTGGGATTGATAACTGGCCAGCAAATTAACATCAGCTTTTGTTGTGCTTATTAATTTGCTGGTGTTTATGTTTGTAAGTAAATAAAAAATAAAATAAATTATACATAATAATAATAATAATAATAATTTTTATATTAATTTATATAAAGAAATTTATTCTTATTTTACGTAGTAATTAAGTCAAATTTATTAACGAATGTTATATTTATTGGGATATAAATTTTGTATCTATTATTATTTATAAGAGGTTTTATCATATAAGTTTCTCGTAATTTTTAAAATTAAATAAATTTAATTCTTAGAGTTTATTAAAATTTATTTAATTAGACATTAATATATATTTTAATATTTTAATTAACTTTAAAAAAATAGTTGAACTAATTTATATTAAATTTTTAAAATTTTATAGTAGATTTATTTTAGTTTAAAAATATTTTAAATAACAAAAATTAAAATAATTTTTAATATTATTATTAATTAACATCATTTGAATGTTTATATAATATAATTTTTTAATATAATTATGAATCTTATATAAAATAATAAGTAATTCTAAATTAATTTGTTAAAGAATTAATAGCATGTACATGTGTGTGCATATATATTATATAAATATATATAATTAAGGTTTTTTTAATAAAATATTATTTTATTCATTTTGAAAAATATACATAACAAAATTTTAAAAATTAGATAAAAATGAGTAAATTAAGTTTTTTTATAAAAAAAAATAAATTGATTAAGAGTACGTTCATTTTTTGATTAGGTCATAAGGAAGATAAGCGTGTCTTTCTACAAAATTTTTTATTTTTAAAAATAAATATTTATTCACAGATAAAATCTTGGTATAATTAAAAACATATCATTAGTAGAGAAAAGGAGAAGTAAATATTTGTTATTTTAAAAAATAACTATTTTAATTTTAGAATAAAAAATTTGATTTTGGTTTAACTTCGTAAACTCATGAGTGATTGTAGAGTATGTGTTATTTTATTTTTGTATTAGGTCACACATAATAGTATCAAAAACTAACCACTAATACAAGTACACAATTAAAATACTAACCATGTCCTCAAGAGTAACATAATTCCCTTTTAATTTCATGAAGAAAGCAAATTCTTGAACCATTGAACAGAGTCTTTTGGGTATCTCCTTAGGTTGTTATAATCTACGAAGTATAGACCAAATCTTGAAGTGTATCCAGCTGCCCACTCCCAATTATCCAACAGAGACCATACAAAATACCCTTTCACATTGCATCCATCTTCCCTGAAACATTATCAACCATAACTCCATTCCCTATATTACAGCCTTTTGCTTTTATTTCCAGTATAAAATCAAACTGTAAGTCATATTGTTGTTACATACTTGATGGCAGAGAGCAAGTTTGTTAGATAGTCTTTGTGGTATTTGATTCTTTTGTCATCCTTCTGAGCTTGTTTGATGGAGATAAATGGATTGTTTGGATCATCCATCCCTGTAGTTTCTTCCTTTTCGTTAGAAATGGCCATTTTTGAAGATTAAAAAATGAAACAGGGCATTTTAAGAAGAATACCATTTTCAGTGATAATAACGGGAGGGTTTCCGTACTTGTGTTTGATGTAATTCATTAAGTTTCTCATTCCTTCAGGCACTATGTACAACCATATTGAATTTGCCTGCAATTATACATGAAATTGAGTATGCATATATGATTAGGCAGAAGAAAATGTTGGCGTTGCAAGAAGAGAATTAAAAATTCATCTTTAATGGACGCAAACCTTGTCTCCAATTGGTGTCAAACCTTTGAATGCTGATAACCAGAGGACAACACACGGCTTAGCATCCTCGTTAGTAACATTTTAAAAACCAAGTAATAACAAAATTCCAACTACCAAATTATGGTATCTCTAGTCCTGAATAATCTCAAATGCCGAATTATGTTTACTTACGGATAGTAATGGTGCCGGAGTCTGCAAGAGAGTCATTAAGCACCCCCGGGAGCAAATTCGTTGTATCATTCTGGGCATAGAATGTAGTGTAGTGATTGATTCCAACGAAATCCAAAGACCCTTTTAGAAGAGCTGCCTGAGATTTGGAAAATCTTGGCAGCCGGCTTCCTACTCTGCTCCTCATTGAACTCGGATAATCCCCAAACATCAAAGGGTCCAGAAACCTGCAGATACAAGTACAATTACTCGAAGATACAAGTGGAAAGATGAAAAAGAAACAACATGACGCAAGTACTTCTCTTCCTGTATTCTAGAAAGATACAAGTTATTATATGTTCTCACCAGCCAAGCTGGAAATCTTGGGCTCTTTGTGTTGCTTCAATGTCTTCTGTGGAGTTTGATGCAGATTCAAACCATATAACGTCAAATGATAACCCAACTGATCCATGCTGTTTTGCCTGCATAGTGACCGAGTGATTTTATATTCCAGCTTGTGTTGGTTAACATAACGAAAATATTCTCCTGCTCAATTGTGTCCATAAGTTTACTTGCTTTAATGTGCACCAAATGGCCCTTGGATCTAAACTTCACCTTGTATTTTTTTCTGTACATATCTGCCACTGTTGCATGAGAAAGGAGAACATTGTGCGCGACTACGTAAGGCTCTGTTGCAGAATTCCCAGCCCTACAGAATGGAAGAAGAAGGATTGAGCATCGTCCAGGCGCCTGCAGACCCACATCATAGCCTTGTATAGAAAATGTATGTGGCTCGTTGAATGTGATCCAGTACTTCACCCTGTCCCCAAATTTCTGAAAGCATGTGTCGGCATATGTAGTAAAGTCCTTTCTGTAAACGAGAAATGTCACATAAATTATCACTTGAACTCATGAATCAATCTGCAGTAATTACGCAAGTGTGAGAAGTTCTGTTACAAAATTCGGCCGTCAAGCCATCCCTTGTATTTGTCCTCCAAGGCTTGAGGAAGGTCCCAGTGGTAAAGGGTAACATATGGTTCAATCCCTGTACATATCAGTTAATCCACACAGTGATATTTAGAACACGGTATCAGTATCACCTAAACATGAATGAAAGTTATATACCATTAGCAAGTAAAGCATCGATGAGTTTATTGTAATGATCAACCCCTGCCTGATTTATCTCTCCCGATCCACCTACAATATGCAGGGAAAATGTCAGAATTTTCTCGTTGAATGTTCAAGTAACAGGGAGCGATATCATAGTGCGAGAATCATACTAGGGAAAATCCGAGACCAAGCAATAGAAAACCGGTAGGCATCCATTCCCATGTCCTTCATAAGTTGTATATCTTCCTGTTCCAACACCATACATTTAGTTGAGGAAATTACAGTTTTATTCGTTGTTAATTTCCGGACTTACGGCAAAACGATGGTACTCATCCACGGCAACATCAGCGTTACTGCCATCGATTATCTTACCTGCATCGGAAAGTGAGGCAATTACGGCTATAACTAACTTGTCATAATTTGAACGATTTA
The DNA here is from genome assembly GCA_019650275.1 of Xylocarpus granatum. Taxonomy (NCBI): domain Eukaryota; kingdom Viridiplantae; phylum Streptophyta; class Magnoliopsida; order Sapindales; family Meliaceae; genus Xylocarpus; species Xylocarpus granatum. Next base: position 13,694 of record BNST01000064.1, on the reverse strand, counting down.
GGCCAGATTTTCTCGTATTTAGAAAGGTGTTCATTATTCCATTCAAAATTGCATAGAATATGTTACCAAAAGTGTGTGAAAATGTGTCCCAGACGGTCGGTCCTCTTCCATCCTCTTTCACCGCTCCTTCGTACTGCCAAAAATCATAAATAAATAAATAAATAATTTATATTTATTTGGTAAAATTATAAAATAGCGGGGTAATTTATAATATTGTAGAATTCGGGGGTTTTTAACAGTATTGGGAACTTGAAACCTACGGAAAGCAACCGCAAGTGGAGAATGTCCACAGTTTTGGGGGATGTGGGACTATGAAAACCAGCCGTTTGGCAACGGAGTATATCCGAATTGACAAATATACCCATGCGTGCACTGACGGGAAGAAAAGAACAACGGAAAAGCGAAAGACATTTCTTCATTCCTCGGTTTCCCAATCAGGAACCAGAAACAACTCAGATGACGGTGGTGCAGATGTAGAGGCTTTTGTCGTCTTTCAGAGAGGAAAACAGCTGTATTTATTTACCTATTTATTACAAGTCAAGAGTCATTGTTTCACCATAATTCTATCTTGTCGAGGACTAGCTCTCTAGGCTGTGGCCATGACCAATTGACCATGTTCACGTGAAAACCAGTAGTATTCCACGCTTAAGCACAAAATTGCAGAGAGGAGGGAACGCTAATATGATTTTAACCTCGTTTCACAAATTCTAAATATGAGTTATATGATACTGATACTAACCTGGAAAGCAGAAGAGGCAGTCCCGAAAACAAAACCATTTGGAAAACTGGTTCTGTGAATCTGTGAAACGCATGTTTGGATCCCGAAAACAGCGACCAGTACCACAACCAAAGCAGTGTCTTTCCTGAACAGCATGGTTCCACTGTCCTCTGCCAAGAGTAAAATTAAGAATCTCACAAAGACGTGGGGAAAGACAACAGTGAAAGTTGGTTTTGGATCTCTCTCTGTCTATGTATACATACATATATATAAAGAGAGGATTAGGAGAGGGACAAGGAGAGAGAGAAAATGCGAAATGGGTCGTTGAGTGATAGGATGGTGAAACTAATCGCTGGCTTGATAGATCATGTCTTTAGATAAATTTAGATGGTGGTGGTATATTTTAAGTAAGTCCAGTGGCTCTCTTCCATAATCACCAACTTTGATTTCTGTGTGTTTTGTTTTGGATTGCTTGTTCTCTGTGTTTTTGTTTTATTGATAAAACAATGACCATTTGATCGCCCATCCGAACTTTCTAACTTAAATTAATTTCTCGGTAACATCGTAATTATCACATCTCCAATTCTTTTTTTTTAATCGTAGAAGTATTCTCTCTTAGTGTTGGTGACTAATTTTAATTTATTAAAAATTAAATTAAAATAAAATCTTAATTTTTTTTTATATTTATATGTCATTAAATAAAAAAAATAAAAAAGAATTTTCATCTATTTTTATCATAGTTTTAAAGTATGAATCAACACTATATTTTTTATCTGTAAATACATGTAACTAATTTTTTCTTTATTTTTGGAGAAAATTTTTTATAAAAATGATGTATATTTAGAAAACAGCATAATTTTAATAAAATTATATACTAATAGAATAGGATTATTTAATTAATAAAATAAAAAATTATTTATTAATAACAAATAAAAAAATTTAAATAAATTCTATTGTTTAATTAATATAATAAAAAATATACTAAGTCTACTTATAATTTTTTTATTTTATTAATTAAATGAATATTATTTATATTGAGTACTGGAATAATGACTTAATTTAAAACTTTCTTGAACTAATTATATTATCAAATGCTACTTCAAAGTCAATGTTTATATCAAAACCGAGATAAGATCACAGAAAGAGTGACATGATATATCATTGATCTACTCATTTAACACTTCGCCAGCATCTACCTGCGATCAGTGTCCGAAGAACTGTACGGTTTCCTCTTGAAGTATACAATCAGAAAAGCATCGCTTTGTTTCTGTTTCCAGACGAGTCCTAACTCCATGGCCACTAAATTGGCCTCATGCAAACAAGCTCGGTTGAATCACAGCTTGTTTCTCGCGTAATTTAATCATCCAATTCTCATCATGCCTTTACTGGGTCTCAAAGAGCCGAGAATAATAAAGCAAGCAATCCTTCAGCTTCCCTCTTTGCGTGTCGTGAGAAATTGTCGCAATTTCAGAGCATGGGTTGATTATGAATTTTGGGGATTACAAGCGATGAACATCCACTTCAATGGCAACGTGGGTCAGTTATAATTGCACAAGCACTTCCTTAATCATGCGAGAAATCACTTCACCACCTAAATCATGGGCTCATTTCTTTCCCTCGGTCAATAACTAATCATTAGATTTTGATCTTTCTACACTCGGACGACGGAGTGTTTAATGGTCAACGAAATTGAAAGCAAACAAGACGGAGGACAAGCAAAATTTGAAACTTTTCAGTTGACGACACACATGGTCATGCTGTGCGAATTGCTGATGTCTTCGGGAACTTGTACGAAAAAGAGCTCAGAAATCTTTCCGGTGTCAGCTAAATCCTTTATTAACGTCAAGCCATTAAAAAAAAATCACGTTACGTTTTTGTCATCCTTAGCATACAATCATCTTTTTTTTTATATATATATATATATATTTTTATCTTTTAAATAAATATATAAATTGAATATTATATTTTAATAAAATTTATAAATTAATTTAATATTTTATGATTAAAAATATTAAAATATAATCTAAAAATTTAAAAAAAATTCTTAACCTTTTATTACCGTCACTTTCTCGTAGAAATTATTTAATAATAAATTTAATGATTAAATTAATAACTCTTATCAGAAAATTAAGGTAGCATAAACTCAAACGCAATGCCATGAATGTCCAATTAATCTTCATAATTAGTCACAAAAATTGTCATTTTCTGCAAATTATTGGGAAAATAATGGATAAAAAAACCAAGAACAACAAATTTTATTTATTTATAGATTAAGTTTGATGGGCCATAATATTAGGACAAAAATTATAAAATTTTGTGAGAAAACGTAATCTGGAGGCCCAGGATTTTATACTCATTGTCTGAATAAAAAACATTATGATTTTTGTTCTCACTTTAGCCAAGTTGTTGAAGAAGTGGATGCAATGCTGCTCATTGATGTTTGTTGTATTCCTACTCTAATCACTTAGATGTGTAATGCATTTTCTAAAATAAATAAATAAATTAATTTTAATTTGAATGAAATATTGATTAAAAAAATAATTTTGAATTCAATATTTTATTTTTAAAAAAATTCTAAAATAATTATAAGATTGGAATATTGGGTTTTCATGTTTGGGTAGTTTTGCCAGCCCAACATGCCCTTGGTCGAAAAAGCATGAACTTGGGAGTCAGGAAACCTGTTTGGGGAAAGAATAGAAGAATAACTTGGATGGATGGGTTAAGGATTAAAATGGTCGAGTAAAGCATAGTTTGGTTCGAGCAATGGAGCAACTTATACAGAGGAAAGAAAGGTAATGCTTCTTTCTTTTAAAATTAAAGTGATATAACCGTTGAAGTCAATTATAAATAATAATAATGATAATAATAAATATGAATTTTAAATAAAATTAATTAATATTTATTAATTTTTTTAAAAAAATAGATAAAATTATAGTACTTAATATTGTTAATTTATTAAGTTAACCGCCTTTAATCTTTCTTTTAATGCTATATTTATTATATTTTGCCTATGAAAACTTGCATTCTCTGATTCTCTCCATGTTTTTTCTGAGCATACAAGTATTTACCACTTGACTAAATATTGTTATCATGCTCGATCGAGATCTAAAATGGCTGCCGAGAAGTGGGAAACTTCTTCTTCTTTTGTTAATGGTTATGGCGGCTCTGTGTCTTTTTAGCTCTGCAGATTTGGATGGACTGCGGCGCGTGCAACATTCTATGGTGACATGGGTGGCAACAAAACCATCCGGTGCGGGAGTTTCTAATTCTAATTTTTCCTGTTAATAGTTTTTTTCCTTGTTTTACCAAAAATTTAAGGAGTTTCATCATTGTTAATGGTTTTTATATTTTATGAGAATTCATGTTTTAGGAATCAAACAATATATACTTTTAGGAAAAATTAACATTTTACTTTTCAATGTAAAATTATATGAAAATTTAGAATCCTTGAAAGGCTTGTGCAAAATTTTCGGAAGTTGAAAATTTGACAATCATTGTTTTTATCTATATTTTTTGTTAAAATCATTAAGAATTTGAGAGTTGAGCTAAAATTATGATTGGGCATATATTTTGAGCGATTTTGATCAACAGCCCCTTTCAATTTCATGAAGCAAGCAAATTCTTGAACCATTGAACCGAGTCTTTTGGGTATCTCTTCAGGTTGTTGTTATAGTCTACAAAGTATAGACCAAATCTTGAAGTGTATCCAGCTGCCCACTCCCAATTATCCAACAGAGACCATACAAAATACCCTTTCACATTGCATCCATCTTCCCTGAAACATTATCAACCATAACTCCATTTATATTTAGCCTTTTGCTTTTATTTCCAGTATAAAATCAAACAGTAAGTCATATTGTTATTACATACTTGATGGCAGAGAGCAAGTTTGTTAGATAGTCTTTGTGGTATTTGATTCTTTTGTCATCTTTCTGAGCTTGTTTGATGGAGATAAATGGATTGTTTGGATCATCCATCCCTGTAGTTTCTTCCTTTTCGTTAGAAATGGCCATTTTTGAAGATTAAAAATAAAACAGGGCATTTTAAGAAGAATACCATTTTCAGTGATAATAACAGGAGGGTTTCCGTACTTGTGTTTGATGTAATTCATTAAGTTTCTCATTCCTTCGGGCACTATGTACAACCATATTGAATTTGCCTGCAATTATACATGAAATTGAGTATGCATATATGATTAGGCAGAAGAAAATGTTGGCGTTGCAAGAAGAGAATTAAAAATTCATCTTTAATGGACGCAAACCTTGTCTCCAATTGGTGTCAAACCATTGAATGCTGATAACCAGAGGACAACACACGGCTTAGCATCCTAGTTAGTGATATTTTTAAAACCAAGTAATAACAAAATTCCAACTAACAAATTATGGTTCTAGTCCTGTATAATCTCAAACGCTGAATTCTGTTTACTTACGGAGAGTAATGGCACCGGAGTCTGCAATAGAGTCATTAAGCAGAGACCCAATAAGATTCGATGCATTATGTTTGGCATAGAATGTGGTGTAGTGATTGATTCCAACGAAATCCAAAGACCCTTTGAGAAGAGCTGCCTGATATTTGGAAAATCTTGGCAGCCGGCTTCCTACTCTGCTCCTCATTGAACTCGGATAATCCCCAAACATCAAAGGGTCCAGAAACCTGCAGATACAAGTACATTTACTCGAATATACAAGTGGAAAGATGAACAAGAAGTAACATGACGCAAGTACTTCGCTTCCTGTATTCTAATATGTTCTCACCAGCCAAGCTGGAAATCTTGGGCTCTTTGTGTTGCTTCAATGTCTTCTGTGGAGTTTGATGCAGATTCAAACCATATAACGTCAAATGATAACCCAACTGATCCACGCTGTTTTGTCTGCACAGTGACCGAGTGATTTTAGTTCCAGCTTGTGTTGTTTAACATGATGAAAGTATTCTTCTGCCTAAATGTGTGCATATGTTTACTTGCTTTAATGTGCACCAAATAGCCCTATAATCTAAACTTCACCTTGTATATTTTCCTGTATATATTGGCCACTGCTGCATGAGAAAGGAGGACATTGTGCGCGACTATGTAAGGCTCAGTTGCAGAATTCCCAGCCCTGCAGAATAGACGAAGAAGGATTGAGCACCGTCCAGGCGCATGCAGACCCACATCATAGCCTTGTACTGAAAATGTATGTGGCTCGTTGAACGTGATCCAGTGCTTCACCCTGTCCCCAAATTTCTGAAAGCATGTTTCGGCATAGGTAGCAAAGTCGTTTCTGTGAAGGAGTAATGTCACGTAAATTATCATTTGAACTCGCGAATTCAATCTGCAGAATTTACACAAGTGTGAGAAGTTTGGTTACATAATTCGGCTGTCAAGCCATCCTTTGTATTTGTCCTCCAAGGCCCGAGGAAGGTCCCAGTGATAAAGGGTCACATATGGTTCAATCCCTGTGCATATATGTTATTCCGCGGAGTCAGATATAGAAAACGCGGTATCACTACCACCTAAACATGAATGAAAGTTATATACCGTTAGCAAGTAAAGCATCGATGAGTTTATTGTAATGATCAACACCAGCCTGATTTATCTCTCCCGATCCATCTGCAATATGCAGGGAAAATGTCATAATTTTTCTTATCTAATGTTCGAGTAACAGGGAGGGATATCATAGTGCGAGAATCATACTAGGGAAAATCCGAGACCAAGCAATCGAAAACCGGTAGGCATCCATTCCCATATCCTTCATCAGTTGTATATCCTCCTGTTCCAATCCCCCATTTAAACACACACACACACAGAGACAGTTTCATACTGTGCATTTATTTCAGGAAATTACAGTTCAATTCGTTGTTAATTTCTGGACTTACAGTAAAACGATGGTACTGATCCACGGCAACATCAGCGTTGCTGCCATCGATTATCTTACCTGCAGGTCAAAGTGAGGCAATTACAGCTATAACTAACTTGTCATAATTTGAATGATTTACTACGAGATTTTCTCAAACTTCGTATTTAAAAAGGTGTTCATTATTCCATTGCAAAATTGCATATAATATGTTACCAAAAGTGTGTGAAAATGTGTCCCAGACGGTCGGTCCTCTTCCATCCTCTTTCGCCGCTCCTTCGTACTGCCAAAAATCATATATAAATAAATAAATTTATATTTATGTGGTAAAATTATAAAATAATGGGGTAATTTATATAATATTATAGAATTTGGGGATCTTTAACAAAATTCGGGACTCGTAATCGACGGAAAGCAACCGCAAGTCGAGAATCGCCCTAGTTTGGAGGGTGTGGGCCTATAAAAACCCGCCGTTTCCAAACGAAATATATCCGAATTGACAAATATACCCTTGTATGCACAGACAAGAAGAAAAGAAACAACCGAAATTTCTCACTTTTCTCTCTCTTTCTGTGTTTCCCAATTTCAACCAGAAATAACTCAGACCACAGAGGTGCAGATGTATTAGCTTTTGTCGTCTTGCAAAGTGGAAAGCATCTCTATTCATTTACTTATTTATTGTGACAATTATAAGCCAATGCTGATAATTTCCCCATTATTGCATCTTGCCGAGAACTAGCTAGCTAGGCTGTGGCCACGACCACGACCATGTTCACGTGAAAACCAGACATATGTGAACAGTTGTATTCCGTGCTTAAGCACAAAATTGCAGAAAGGAACAAACGTTAATATGATTTTAACCTCGTTTTACAAGTAGTAAATATGAATTATGTGATACTGACCTGGAAAGCAGAAGAGGCAGTCCCGAAAACAAAACCCTTGGGAAAACTGGTTCTGTGAATCTGTGAAACGCATGTCTGGATCCCTAAAACAACCGGTAGTATCAAAATCAAAGCAATGCCTTTCCTGAACAGCATGGTTCCACTACCTATGTATTCTATGCGAAGAGTCTGGGACTGGTGTTTTGGATTATTCAAGGATAAAAATAAGAATCTCACAGAGACGAGGAGAAAGCCAGTAAAGAAAGTTGGTTTTGGATCTCTCTCCGTACACACACACATTTATAAGGAGAGGATCAGGAAGGGGACAGGGAGAGAAAATGTGATATGGGTCGTTGAGAAAGCAAAGAGAAAAGAAAACGGTGGGGAGTTTGGTAGAGTATACACGGAAATCGCTGGCTGGCTAGATGATGTCTTACAGAGAAGTTGAGATGGTGGTGGTGCTGATGGGCCAATACTACTAGTGGGTTTGTCGTGGAATATATTTTGAGAGGTCCTGAGTTCACACTCTATTTTGGCATTGTTCCATAAGCACCAACTTGAGTTCTTTATGTTATCTTTTCATATAAGTTTCTTTTTCATTGTTTGGGATATCTCATTCTCTGTATTTTTGTCTTATCTATAGAACAATACCATTTGATTGGCAACCGAATTTTCCCACCTTAAATTAATTTCTTAGGAATTCTGTAATTAGTCCCATCTCCATTTTGCATGAATGTTCGGCTGTTTGGCATGCAGAAGTGTGAATAATCGGTACATTTTGACTCGTCTATGCGTGCGCCAAAGGTATCGGATCTTGGCTTTTTTCCTTTTTTTATTACAGAGTTGATTTTGTTGTCAATATTAATTGAAAGTCATCAACACTGTTCATGTTGTAACTTCTGAGTTGTTCCAAAAAAGCATACAAATTTTAATGTGATTTTTACCATTAAAACTTATTAAGTAGCACTAACATTCAAATCAAATTTGGGGTGATATTTTATACAATGACCAGCATGATATCATCCACGCACTCGTTTAACAATTAGCTAGCAGGACGATACAGCTACTTCTTGAAATATTTTCACAGAAAGCAAGTTTGTTTCTGTTTCTTGACAAAACCCTAAACTCCATGCCCCACTGAGTTGGCCATTTAAGTTGGGTTGAGTAATTTAACCATTTAAGTCACGTCATGCCTTTATTGGGTCACGGTCCCGAGAATAAAGCAATTCGTTTGCTTCCCTACTTTGCGTGTCGTGAGATATGGTTTATATTTATCCAATTTCGCAGTGTAAAAGCACTGTCAAATGTGTCAATTATGAATTTTACGGGGATTTAAGCAATAATTAAGACTTTCAATTTAATGGCAACGTGGGTCAACTGTAATCGCACAAGCACTTCCTGAAGGAATCATGATAGATCACTTCACACTTACTAAATAATCAGCTCGTATCTCAATCATGGACAAACAAAATTTGAACCCTTAGGTAGGTTTGTTGATGACACAAGGGCATGCCGTGCGAATTGCTGATGTCCTGGAGAACTTGTCCGAAAATGGGTTCCGGAAATCTTTCCAATATCTGCAAAATGCTGTAACAGAACGCAACGACGAGGGTGCACTTAACGTCAAAACATCAGCAAACGTATGTTGCGGTTTTTGTTTCGGTTGCTTTAGGGGCACTTAATTAGTGGCAAACTTGGTGATTAGGGGAAAAAAGAAGGCAGCTTAAACTTGAAAGCAATCCCACAAAAGGACGAGTAGATATTCATAATTAGTAACGAGAATTGTCATTTTCTGCAAATTATTGGGGATTGATTGGAAAATAATGGATAAAATGTCAAGAACAAACAAGTCGTATTTATCGATTGGCCGTAATATTCGGACAAAAATTATATAATTTTGTGAGAACGTAAGGCGCGGGGTCAAAGGAGTGGGCATAAATATGATATTGTTCTCCCTCTCAGTGTGTAGTTGTTGACGTGCATGCATTCTTCATTCTATAATGTTTGATTGACATCCATAGTTTTTGGAGTGACCATAACAAATTAATCAAATCTTCTTGTATGGATTTTGATTATTAATCCGTGTTTTAATAGATATTTTTCAGTTTTATTTGAATAAATATTTATTAAAATTTTGTGCTTCCATGTTTTCGTAATCTTACCCTAAGGCCCGGCCCAACGTGCCCTTACCCTAGAAAGCATAAACCTAATTGGGAGTCAGAAAATAATAATAATAATAATTGATGAAAAATTGCCTGGTGCAAGAATAGAACAACAAAATGGATCAAAATGAATAGAAAGCTTAATCCGGAAAGGACAGGTAGTGTGTAAGCTGAAGTGGAGCTTGGATTTTGATTGCAAATGGAGGACGAAGAAGATAATCCGCCTCTGGCTGTTCGGATTGATGAAACTGCGCATGAATCCTCCCATTGTCGCGAAGACAGTGACGGTGCAGTTGGTGTGACCGTCATCACTGGCTTTCTTGGAGCTGGCAAATCCACTGTAATTATAAACCTTCTTCCTTTGCCGAGCATTTGCTTCGGTGATTATGCTCCCGATAGGCGTGCGATTGCTGTTTCATAGTGCCGCGTGTTAATTATCAATGGTTCTCAGTGAAATTTTTCATTATCTTGTAAATTCCAATATGATTTCCATCGCCAGATGAAGTTTTAAGAGATTGAAGTATGGTTAATAATAGTAATATGAAAAGTCTTCGGTGGTCGTTGGGAGTTATTGGCTGAATGTAGGGATGACATATACATATTAGAAAATTTGTTGAGGTTCCAATTTGGAGAAGTAATTATACATGTGATTTTACGAAGTGTTTCTCCCTCAGTTTGTTTCTACTTGTAAATTTACAAACTGGGTTATGAATTTCAGCTTGTTAATTTCATCTTGAATGCGCAACATGGTAAAAGAATTGCTGTCATCTTGAATGAGTTTGGTGAAGAGATAGGAGTGGAGAGGGCGATGATAAATGAAGGAGAAGGGGGTGCGCTTGTTGAAGAGTGGGTTGAGTTGGCAAATGGGTGCATTTGTTGCACAGTAAAGCATAGTTTAGTTCAAGCACTGGAGCAACTTGTGCAGAGGAAAGAAAGGTAATGCTTCTTTTTTTAAAAAGAAAGACTCATTTAAGGAGTCAACTTATGGGAAATTTGGTAGTTTGTCAGTTTGTATGTGGAAGCATTTCACCAAAATGGATAATAATCATGTCACTTGTAGAAATTAATTGGGTGAATTGTTGTTTTTTTATGCGTAGACTTGATCATATATTGCTTGAGACCACTGGGTTGGCGAATCCTGCTCCTCTGGCGTCTGTTCTTTGGTTGGATGACCAGCTGGAATCAGCAGTCAGGCTTGATTCTATTGTCACTGTAAGTAAAATTATTTGACATGTCTCCTTGGTTAACACTTCCAATTACCATATTTTGGCATTGTCAGCCGGATCGTGTCATGACAGTTTTCAAATTGTTCTTTGCATATGATTGATCTAAAGATACAGCTTATGGATTTTTCTTGTAATGACTTAAAATTTTCTTTGAACTATCTCTTGCCATGCTTATGGGTTTTTAAATTGTTCATTACATCTGATTGATCTAAGGATACTGCTTATGGGTTTTTCTGACCATGATTTAAAATGTTACAATTCCTGAGTAATCTTCTATGTAGTTCTGGACCATCTGACGAAGTCCTTGCCTTTGTACTTGTTAGATACCTCATAGTAATGTAAGACAATCTTTCCATACTGTGTCTTCGCGTATGTATGTTCTTGATATATCAGTATTTAATAGTTATTTATTTTAAGTAAGCTTGAGCTTATTCTTATGTCTTCAAGTTGATATATTTTATTTCCCAATAGCACTCCTTTTACCTTGGACATTTTGTTGTTGCTTAAATAGGTTGTCGATGCCAAAAACCTCCTATTCCAGATAAATAAACATCGTCACTTGTCTTCATTTTCTGAAGCAATTCATCAAATAGCATTTGCAGTAAGTCTCATGTCATTACACTCTCACAATTGATTTAGTTGCATAGTTCTTTCTATTTTCTGGAACAGTGTGTGTGGTCCTTTTCTTTCTCTTTTAATTGGATATTTTGTTGTACGTATGGATTATTGGGTAGGTTGAGCATTTCTGAGGCTTATAAATTTTTTTCATTCCTGTAGGATGTTGTGATTCTTAACAAGGTTGATTTAGTTTCTCCAGAGGATTCTGACAATTCTCTTGACAAATTGGAGAAGGAAATACATGAAATTAACTCCCTTGCCCATATCATCCGCTCTGTTCGGTGTCAAGTTGATTTGTCTGAAATATTGGATTGCTGGGCATATGATGCTACAGTTAAGGAGATGAAACTCTTTTAATCATTATGGGTTCTTTTTTTTTCTGTTTGTGCTGATCTCTGTTTTTGACTGATGTTACTTGATTTTGCCCCTCCTGGCTTGTAGCATGTCACTCATCTAGAAGCTTTGTTGGAAGAACACCAATCTATACCTTCACAGAATCTGCATGACAATGACGTGCGAACCTTATCCATTTGTGAACCACAGGCAGTTAATCTTGATAAGGTGATTCTCCAAACTGCTAGTTAGATGATGCCCTCTGTTATTAGGTAGTCATAATGGAAAGTTTATTACAATTTATTACAAGTATATATTATGTGGATTATATGCCTCCCAACTGATCAGTTAGATAGTCGCATCATTCATGCTAATACAACTTGTAGTTTCACATCATTAGGTATTTTGTTTATGTAGTTTTTATTATATTGAAACATCTGTCTCTGGTTAAAGTGCATTTTTTGCGAGCAAAATGCATATTTTGTTGGATAATGCCTGGACTTTCTTGTTTCTATAGGTTCGGTCATGGCTGGAGGAGATTCTTTGGGATAAGAAATACGGCATGGATGTGTACCGGTGCAAAGGGGTTTTAACTATTGAAAACTCTGATCAGCTACATACTTTGCAGGTGACTTTTTGCATTTCTTATTCTACTTATCTGGATTGCTAGCTGCTCTGGTGATAATATTAACTATATATTGTATTTCTTAATTGTCTTCAAAGTCTATTTTTTAAAGCATTAAAAACCTGATGCAGTGCAGCATATAATGGTGGGAAGTAGAATAAGAAATGCACTGTACCCTTGTGGCGTGTGTTGTCTGCCCTTTGTACCTGCTTTCATTCTTTCCCTTTCATATTTTTTTGTTACATGCATATATACACATAAACTTGTGTGCATCCATGAGTACTCCAACCCATGCACATATTAATTATATGTCACCTGTTGTAGCAATGTAAAATATTCCACTAAATAAGATATCTCAACGTCTTCAAGAATTCAAACTGCCACGTGGTTGGCTCTATCTTCAAATAGTAGATTTCTAGGACCTCCTCTACTTCCTGACAAAAATATAGATAGATTTTGGGTGGTCTCAAAATTCTTGGAAAGCTTTCACTGAATTCCTGGAATTTTTTATAAACTCCCTTAGAATCTTTTTGAAACCTTTCCTGCAAGGGAGGTTTCTGACACATTTCTGAACCACAGGCCACACGGAGCCAATAGAAATTAGTTCATACAATAGAAGGGGTTTGGGAAGTTTGCACGTGTAAAAAACTGTGATGGGGTTCATACAATGTTGTTGAGTTGAATGAACTTGATGACCTGTTTGCAGTTCCAAAAGTAGAAGTAGACACCAGTGTTTGGTCTTATTGCAGTTCCATATGGTATCTGCGTTACAGTTTTTTCATAAACACAACTGCTCATCTCACTTAGTGTCAGAGAACTCTTTAAATGTGAAGTTGAAATCAAGTTTCTATTAATATTATTTTTACCCTTTTGATATCAATTTTCAATTTTAAAGGGTCTGTGATTTGATTAAAACTCCTCATCTTGTACAGCAACCCCTTTTATCAACATGCACGCGCTTGCGCGCGCACACACACACACACACACACACACACACACACACTACCACTATATGCAAATTTCTCTTTATTTTGTAATAAGCAGGCTTCACTGCTGCTGATTAGACGCATGCTGTCACATTTCCTAATTGTTTGTTTTTAAGCATTTGGCAGGCTGTAAGGGAGATTTATGAGATTGTTCCAGCTCGACAATGGAGAACAGAAGAGATTCAGATGAATAAGATAGTATTTATAGGTAATGTGTCTCACCATTCTTAGTGCAATCCTTCTCGAAAATTAAATTGGAGCTCCTTCCCCACCCATCTCATGAATTTGCTTGTTTTCTATTTGCTTGCAGGTCA